>JAUBNY010000321.1:114019-134754 GCA_032275445.1 Crypturellus soui | reverse complement strand
AGTACCAGCTTTCAGAAACACATTTCTGAGGCAGTTTGGTGCCCATATCCTACACAGACCTTTCTCCAGCCAAACAGAAGCCCTTTCACGAGTATCAACCCACATAAAGCTGCTTGCGGAGTTTGAGCTGACCACAGTTGAGTGCTATATTATGTAGCTGCTTGGGAAGCCACCCTCTAGGAGACAGAGGCAGTAGCACTCCCTACCATCCCTTTTCTTTAAATAACAGTGACAAACAGGTGCTGCTTCAGAGGGAAGCATCCGCCTCTGCCCAGCTTAGTTCCTGCGGGCTATGCCAGCTGGCACCAGACAAGGAGGGTGTATTAGACTTTGTGTCTTTGGAGGAAAAAAAATCCAAGGCTAAAGCCAATAAACCACCTGCCAGTTCATACTGAGCAAGTGACTGACAGCTAATTACTAGCATTCCTTAATTCCAGCTGCTCACTGGTATGGAAACACAGGGGAGACTTATTGTGCTTTACAAATAAGCTATTAAAATTCTGCTTGCACAGCCAACTTTGGTGACCCAAGAATGTTACCTTGCTGTATCAGACAACAAATTCACTTGGTATTATATGCATTTGACAGAGACCCCTTGCACTTCACTGAGGTGATACCTTGGCTGCCTTTATCAAGAGAAGGAGCTGGTGCTCTCAAATGGACTGCAACTCCATGAACAGGGGCACATGAGGAACACCCATCTACCCAGCCTAGAAGCAAACTGCTCTTTGTGATCAGCAAACAGGTGATACTGCACAACTGGAGACTAAAACTGTTATAAGCCAAGATGTTCTCCAACCACTGCTACCCAAAAAGACACAACATGAAAGTGCTGAGAAGTGCAGTAGGGCTTTTTACAGTTCATGAAGAGAAAATAAAAAAAGGCAAGCCCACACTAGGCCTGACCTCATCTAAGCAATTCCCACAGAGGTGACCAAGTTCTTTCTAAAAATAATCCAGAAGTTATGAGTGCTAAGGAACAATCAACAACAGGTACTAAGATTATAAAGTCACAGCCAATAACACAAATTCACGTAAGTTTTAACTTTTAGCAGCAATTAGCCCAAAGTCTATTACCTTTTTATCTAGCTTCAGCCAAGTCTGGAATCCTTTGTTGTCCACATACTGAAGACCAAAGTACCACACTTCTCGCAAGCCTATTGTTTTCACCACCTGCAACAGAAAGGTCAAAAAAAAGTTATTCTACTTAACACTTCACCTGCACTTGTGGAGCAGGCATCCTCACTAGAGCCACATCACCTGCAGGTGCAGGCAGCAGCACACACCCTTTGACATTGAAAACTAAGATAAACAGTTGCCTTAGTAGATGACAGCTTTGGTTCAACCTAAGCTCCTAAAAGGAGACTCTGAGGATCTGGTAAAGTAGGAGACAGAGACAGGGAGAGTGATGTGTCACCCACAGCTAGCCTGGTCCAGTGGCAGCAGGTGGTGTTTTTGCTTGCCATGTCCACCTGTGCTTAACTCCACTGTTCTTACCACAGGTAGGACACGGCCTGCAGCTGGTGGTACACCTAGTTGGCAGTGCTAACCGTTCAGGTGGGCCTACCTGCTAGTGAGGGAAACACATTCTGTAGGAGGAAACAACTGAGGGATCTTGCACACAGCTGCTACAGTAAGTTCTCCGTACGGTTTTTGAGAATTAAAACAAGCTGCAAGTAATCTCAAGTCAGGAGTGTTGTAAAATAAATATTTTCACAGTCCAATGTTGGAACAAATTTCACTTCGTACATTGTAAAGACCAACCAAAGTGAAGGTCCAGATGGATCCTCACTGTCAGGATGGCAATGAAGGGCAAGTGCTTGGGCATGTTCCTTATCTGCAGTGCAGGAGGCAGCCTAAGAGGTTCCTGACCCCTTCCTGTTCCCGCCTGCTGGTTCCTATTGCTCGGTAGTTTGCAGCCACCTGTTGTGCCTGGGAGGCACTAGACAAAGCTACATATAAGACAGATGGACATATAAGATCTCCAGAGATCCACTACACATGCACCTACCTCATCTCCTTGACATTAATTTCAGAATATCCCCTCAAAGAGCTGTGTTTGCAACCACAAGGAGCAGAACTGGGTAGAGGACAAAAACTTTTTATATCTACTTTATAACTAAATAAGGTTTGGCAGATGTGAGGCTGCAGTTACTGTGTGGGGCTGCATGTGCTTTAAGAAGCCACAGGTCTCAAGCAAGCACCAGTTTCACCCTTCCTGTTTACAGTACCATCAATGACAGAAAGCAGATTTATTGGATCAGCCTTTCCATGCTACCTATACCTTCTGAATAACCTCCTCCAAAGTCTGTGGCATCTTGAGTAACTTTTTCTTTAATTTTCCTTAAATTTTCTGACAGATGAGCTAGAGCACCCAAGAATTTTCCTGTGAGAATGGATGGGACAGAAATGAGGAAAAATGCATTACCCTGTTAAGATGTCCAAGAATTATTGCTCACATGACACCTTGATTAATAGGCAATTGATAAAGTTTAGTGATGTGAACACACTGAGGGAGTTCCATAGAAGTTAGTTGGAAAAATGCCAACCAAACATTATCTTTTAAGGATGAAAAGGTCAGTGTCCACTATTTGAAGAAGCAGAATAGCTCCCTAACTGAAAACTGTGGGATATATGCAGCAGATTGATTTATATATTCTACTTCAATAGGGCCTTAAGTGGCTAGTTTAAGAGGAAACATGTAAAAACAAATAAACAACAACAAAAAAACACAAACAGCTTTTTAGAAAATAATATTTAGAAAATGCTTTGGCTTTTACTTGAATAATATTCTCCTCCAGACTAGCTTCTTCCACCATAGAACTATCAAGTTTTCTGACTCTTCTAAAATCACATCCAGCTCTCAGAATTGGCTTTTGCTTAATCTAGCAGAAAAGTGGTGGTATGTCAAGTGTGGTGCTTCCTATTGCACAAAAAATAGGGTTGCAATGTTGTTAGAATGAAGCGTTGAATAAATCAAGCTGTTGTTACCAGTTCATTTTCTCTGTTATTGGGAGGTTTAAAAATAGATAGATAAATAAATAAATAATCCTATAAATTAGAGATGGAAAGCTTTGAAGTTTTAGTCCCTCAAATTCTTTCCAAAACCTAAAGGCAAGGAAGGAGGAAGTATTAAGTTAAACTGTACAGTTTGGCCATTTGGGGTCAAATAACAAGAGCAACATCATGAATGTTTCTGGTTGTCAACTTATATCCTGGGAAATGGTTTGTAAGCTTCCTCCACGACAAGACAAGGAAGAACACAAACAAAGACATTTCTTAGGTCAACACGAGGAGAAGAGAAAGCACAAAAGGGCAAATCTGAAATTTGCCCATTCTACCACAGGGACAAGCACTTCCAAACTGAACAGGGCAGGTTACAGCAATAAACTATGGAGTGGAGAAGAAGGCCATGAGGTCTAGTAGGGCTACTTTTACAACCTATATACTCTAAAATAGAGTCTAAGTCCTTTATATGAAGAATTTCAGAGAAATCACAGAAGTCAACAGAAGCACTCCTGTGGAATAAGATGATGATTTGTTTTTGGAGGAGCTTTGGCTGGTTTAACTATGCTGAAGCTAGAGCTTAGGCTGCCTTCGTTCAACAGTGCTAAGCCAGTTCATGTTTAAACAAGGGCTTTCAATTCTCGTCCTTTTGTGCTTTCTTGGTCACATTATCTGCTCCCAAGGAACACTGTAATTGCCTAAAGAAACTCTTCTAACCGACTGCCATGCTCTTGTGCTGTCAGCACCTCCACCAAGGCAGGGGCTCCCCAGGGCACTGCCAGGAGCCGTCAGCTGCACAAGGTCTCTCTCACTCAGGTGAATCTTTCTACTGCTGCCAGAAAGACACAGAAGTCCCCTGGATCAGCCAAGGAAACGTACTCTAGCGAGTTCCCGAGCCCATTACGCAGTCCTTGGAATCCTCAGAGCAACACAGTGTAACCTCTGAAAAGCTCCCCCTTGAGCAGAGCCCAACCGAACAGTCACAGCTCTTACTGTTCCTCCCTACCTTTTGAAGGCAGTTATGAGCCCCACTGTGTGCAGGATATACCTCACTAACAAAGCCTCTAATGCACAGGAGCACTGTCCTGGTAATCTGCTAGCTGGCAGACAGACCAAGAAATCATCTTGCAGTTTTCAATAAAAGCTTGCTTTTTTAATGTCCTTTCTCTCTCCCTGCCCTGCAAAGTCCAAACTGAGCCCCTCCCCATACCTGTGGAAACCTGTTGCTGCCATAGGCTTTATCTGAGTGTAAACTCCACCCAAGATAAGGCTCCACTAAGAGGTGCACGGTCAAAGTGAACAGAAGCTGTCAGAACAGCTTCTCTTCACCTTCCCTGTCTTCACCTTCCCAAGTTTGGGGCTGGCATGGGCTTACCTGTACGTAGTAGCACACCCAAACAAAGGATAGATACTGGAAAGCCTTTCCACTCCCAAATTTTAAGCCCTTCTCAAGTTGTCATGAGGTGACACTCTGTCCCTAGTGTGCTTGCTTGTAGCATTTCTCTCACTGTCTTTGGGAGGTCACAACCATAGAAAGAACTTGGATCTGCAGCAGCCTCCCTTTTCCTATGTTCTCAGGAGTCCAAGCTCCTCAGCTAGAGGTCAATGAAGTAGTTTCTCTTCTGACAGAAAAAAAAATGACACTGACTCTTTAACAGATACAAACATTAGTGATGTACAGGTAAAATCCTTGTTGAATCTTATCCAAGTAACATAGGACACATTGCAGCATACAGTCTAAGGTATTCCTTCAGAAAAAAATGCCTGGCTTTCAGTCAGATTGTTGTATCCCCAAAAGACAAAACCTGAGTTCTCTGGTCTTGGGTAGTTTGGAAGAGAGGGGAAGCAAGTCACCCAGATGCAAGGATAAGCAGTAAGAAATGAAAGGTCAAAAGTTCAATAATAATGCAGATATTTCATACGCATCTCACCAAATTCCAAATAGCTACGTGAAGTTCATCCCACATTAGTAATAATCAAATGAACTAAAGCAGGGAATTTAATGCTAAGCATGCTATTTTTAGTACTGGATTTCATACTATCAAGCTCTGCAGAGGTTACAATCTCATTTCCTTTCACTCCTTCCAGGAAGTCACTTTTTTTTCTTGTTTTTCTTAAATAGTTCTCATTGGAAATCCACACAGTTGTCATAAGGTCTAGAGAGTTACTGATTTTACTGAAATTAGAAATGTTACTGATAAATCAAGGGAAATGATATTGTTTAGCCAGCTCTGACTACTTGAGTTAAAGCTCAATCAACCTTTGCTATCAGAGCTAGCAGAAGACAAGAGGAGAAACACAGAAAAATTCCTGTAATAGTTCTTACTTAATATATGTAATTGTAGTTTGCATAGATCAATTCTTTATTTTAAGAGTTCCAGCAGGAATATCTAAAAGCAAGCTTAAAAAAGTATATGTGTATACAAAAAGTATAATGAAGATAAGCAAAGTATATTAAATTTTTATAGAAAGTGCTCTGTGTTCAGCTTAACTGTCTTCACCTGATTTTTTTGCAGGCTTATCTCCAAACAGGCCAGCATAATTCTTAATGCAGTAGCAGGAACAGTAGCAGTAAGGGAGGAGGTAGACTAGGCTGTTCGTGTCCTGCACTTCAGCTTCCCTGGGAATCCTGGAGGAATCCAGGGAGGCTGACCAGGTCTCTGCTTTGTCCTGCCACATAGGAGCTTCTTACAAGGTGTGTTGCTATAGTTTTTGTATGGATATCATAAACTCAGGCTATATCATTAGGCTGGTTGCCTAGTACTTTGCGAACACCTATGGCAAGCAGCTACCTTCAAATCTGCTTTTGAATAAATGCAGTGATATCCACCTTCATCAACCATTTTAAGAACCAAATCTAAGGCACTTTATTCTAAAGGGCATTTCAACTTTGGAACTTACAAATAAATTAAGTTAAGCTGAATTTCAAAGCAAGAGGTGCATTTTTGCACACTCGCTATGTTGTCTAGACATTTTTAAATACCTTGTAACACTTTATCTCTCAGCACTGCTAGAAAGAAAGGTACCACTGGAACGTAACAAACCTGTGGGGATTTTTGCTTATTTATTTTACTATGATGGAATGTAGAGACTGTAGTTAGTACCACAGCCCTTTGATTAAAAGGTTGTGGATCCAAGGTGGGGGGATGTTGGTTAGGCAGGGGAAGAGGTAGGTTTGGAATCTGGTCTTAAAAAAAGACAAACACTATAGCCTGAAATGTACTTTAGGCTTAAGCAACAAGAGCCCAAAACAACCCTTTACTGACCTGGTCAAACAGCTGTTTGCCTGTAGTGTTTGGCTGGATGGCAAACTCCAGCTCTGCATCCATAGTAACAACTCGAACATTGATCTAAGGAGAAAAACAAAAAGCATTGTTTAAGGGGAATGGAAAGCTACTTTTCAGTGTTAACACAGCACCTTTGTGTACAATAGAGCCGCCATGCTTTGATGCACTACCTTAACCTTTACAATGCACACACTTAAACCCCAATTAGATTTTTGTTATCACACTGGTATACTTAATTGGGGCAGTGAGTTTTCTGGCTTATCCAGATTGCTTTGCAGGTTTTCCTAATCAGCAAAGAATTGGATTTAGTTTCTGGCTAATTGAGAAGACATTTTAGAGTTGATTATTTCCAGGTCTAGAGGCCCTTGAAGTAAGGGTTTCCATGAGGGCGCAGCAAAATTGCCTGCAGGTCATGCCTTGCATTACAGAGGGCCCTAATGACTAAATTAAATTTAAGATTTACAGTTTAACCCCATTTATATTAGAGATGGGATTAATTCGAGGTTTTAAGGGCAAAAGATTGCAGATTATTCTTACCAAGCAGTCAGCACTGATCCAATAAACATTTGTTCTTACACTCAAAAAATCTACTCGGCTAATAAAAACAGCAAATATGGGTATAAGTGATAGCAGGGTTCACTAACAGTCACTGCTTTTGAATAAACACCGTAAGGAGATTTATTGCAATGGTAGAAGCAGACACAAAGAGAAAAGTTACTACCGCAGACAGCACCCAAGAAGGGTTAACTGGTGACCAGCAGTGGTTCGTAGCAGTTAATCAGGTGAGAAAAGCAACAACCACTTGCAAGGAAGGAATAAATCAAACAAACAATCTTCTCATTCTTTTTTTCTTAAAAACAAAAAAACCCAGCAATCTTCATTTTAGTAATGGTGGGGTTGGGGAGAGATAAAGAAGTATGCTGGTTTCTAAGAGCTCCCTTCTCCAGCTGCCTCAGCTACAGCATTTGGGATCCAAGGGGAAGCATGGTAGTACACTGAAGCATCTTCCTCATGATGTAAAAAAGAAACCTTTTCCAAATAGTATTTTGAAGGTAACAGGAAAGAGAGAGTTCAGATACCAAAGCCTCAAAGGACACTTGGAACCTGCAGTAGAAATTAATTTTGTGTTCTCAAAGGGGCTGAATTCCCTGATGTGCAGTCACACAAGCCATATGACAAGCAGAGAAGAGAGGGCATCTCTAACAACTGTAATTACACTTATTTGAAGACTGTCTTGGAAAATCCTGGAAGAGTCCTTCCTACATATCAAAGCCTCTTTCTTTTCCTCTCAAAATTTAAGTCATGAGTTCAGCAAGAACATTGTGTTTTTGATAGCATTTCTATATGGATTCCTACAACCACTCCACCCAAAATTTTGGCCTCAGAGGAACAGTAATGCAGTAGGCAGTAAGAGCTTAAACCACTCAAAACCCTGGTAGAGACAATCTGAAAAAGCTTTCATGTCCATCAAGCTAAGAGGCAATCAAGGCTGCATTTGTCTCAGGCCCTATGAAACTCTCCATGGCACCAAGACAATTAAATCAAACCCCAGGATGATAAACAATTCAGGATACATTTGGGGAGTGACAGGGAACAACTCAGAGAGTAATTACTATCAGCAACAAAAAGAGCAAGATGGTTATGATAATTTCCACTGGTGAAGCCCTGCTTACTCTAGGAAGGGAAGGCAGGCCACGTGTAAGATCCTTAGCAAATCCTGGCGGTATCCCAGGACTGAAAGTGCGGCCATAACCAGAAAGAAAGCAGCTATTGTTTCAGAATACGGGTAGGAAAAAAAAATACTGTGACAGTTATACACAAGGGTTTTTAATGCATGTAATAGGCAATAAATCTTTGATGGTAAAGTCTAACTTCCCATTTCATAGGCTGATGTGGTAAGCTTTCTGAATATACATTTATGCCCAAGACTAACATACTTAAAATGAGTAAGAACTAGGGCCTTAGGAGATTTGTTTTTGTGGTACTAAAACATTACTTTTTCTAATACATAGGGCTTAGCATAAATATTTTCATCTTCCTCCTACAATGCATAAAATTGCTAATAAATTTGATCCAAAGTGGAGGAAAAAAAAAGCCATATTGCTGGAGAGGCAATGCCTTTCACACTATATATTGCTGGCATGCTGGACACCAGTCAAAACTGTATGTGCACAGTGTCCTGACATCTGTGTTACAGCTTATGATTCAGAGTGTTTCCAGTTGCTGCCCATATGGTACCTTTGGATTTGACCACTCATCTCCTGCCTTTGACTGGACAGCATCAAACATTCTGCACTGAAGCGAAAAAGGAGGATGGGGCAGGAACCCCGTGTTTGCCCCAGCCCGCACACATACCCGGTAAGTCATGTCTGAGCATTTCATGTTCTGATGCATGAAGGGGTAATGGGTACAAGTTGAAACACAAGAGGTTCCATCTCCATATGATGAAGAATTTCTTTCCTGAGGGTGACAGAGCCCTGAAACAGGCTGCCCAGAGAGGCTGGGGAGTCTCCTTTTCTGGAGATCTTCCAAACCCACCTGGAGGCCACCCTGTACCATGTGCTCTAGGTGTCCCTGCTGGAGCAGGGGGGTTGGACTAGGTGATCTCTAGAGGTCCCTTCCAACCTCAACCATTCTGTGAAATCCAGTTGCCCTCAAGTTCACTTGCATCATAATACAGTTCTGTGAAACCATGAAGTTGTGTCATTTTAGAATACTGTGCAATTTATTTTCATTGAATCCATAAGATAAAGGGCAGTAAATACCAACTTACACACACACACAACAAGAGAAACCAGTACTTTATGGCTATATCCTTATCATTATGGAGCTCTAAATACCTCAGACAATGCTCAGGAATGCCTCCTTCCTCTTCCCAAGGTGGGACAAACACTAGAGCCTCTTAAATAGCAGGCTTGCAAATGCAAATGCTGGTGGAAATACCTTTCCAAGCTTTGGCAATTAGCCCTGCCATAATGGAGAAACCCAGATAAGCATGCTTGCTTTCTGCAGTCACTGGATAACTGCAATCCTAGGTGAGTGGTTAGCGCATGTACATAGATCAACCACATAGCACGGAGGGCACTGGATTTTCCTAAGTGCCACACCTGCTCAGCACACATGGTGAAGTAAGTTTACACACCCCTCGCAGGGCTTCTTGCACGTATCCAGACTATCTGTACAGCACATGGACACATGGCCTTTACAGCAACCTAGAGCAAGCTGGAAGCAGTCAGCATGACTTGTGTTCTCGCTTCTGTATTCTCGCTTCTGCACGGCTGTGCACAGTTCAGCTCTTCCACCACACGAGCAGAAACACTGCTGCAGCTGTAAGGAATAACAGACAAGCTTTCCCCAGACTTTGCAGGTGCATTTGTCCCCAGACAATGCACCTGGATGGGCAAAGTAATCCCATTTCAACCTTAGCAACCAGACCTGTTTATAGACGTGTTTGTTGATTAGGTTTCTGCTAATAGGAAAAGTGATTTCAAGTAGCAGCCCCAGGAAGGGCACTAAAACTGCTCTCTGTTCATTTACAATTCATGCACTAGTTCCGAGCCCGACAGAAAGAAAGAAAATCACACTGACAACTCTGATGATAGATATTGCAAAGTGAGAGCATAAACATAGTCCCAGCTCATGGAAACTATTTTGGGAAAACTCTCTATTTCTATTAAGGAAAAAGCCTACAGGCTCCAGCCCTTAGAATTTTCTTGCTGACACTTCAGTGTTTAAATTTCTCTGTATTTTACAAGCAATTGAAGGCAATACCTTATAGTTCAGAGACTGAAGAGGGAAGAGAATAGTTCTGGGAGAAAAGGTGACTTAAATGCCTCAAGAAACTGGAGAGCTACGAGATCAATTTATTATATTATCAGAGCTATGAAATCAATTTATTATATTATCCTTCAGTTTTCATAAACACCAACATGTCAAGACCACAGCGCCTAGTCAGCTCTGTTTCTTCCAACAAGATAACTTGCCTAATGGATGAAGCCTAATCTAGTAATATATTTGATGTTGTCTCATATGACATAGAATAGGTACCTACACCTGAGCCATGTGAAATTACTATACCTGAATAACAAGTTGTGCACCCAAATTCTGCATCGTATCTGTCAGCAAACAGTTTAATCAGTTCAAAGTCAATATCAATTCTGTCTGGTCCTGCAGGATTGCTACAGGAAGACTTCCCTTCCAGATGGATTCAGCACTTACGAGGTACCTTCCAAGTACCTACAAGGTGCCTGAGGGACACATGTTCTGAACTTTGCTGACCAAGGTCTACAAGCGGGATGGGTGGGTGGTGAGAGTAAGAATATATAGCTAAGTATTTCCAGGATCTCTGGGAAGACAGAGAACACTTACAACTCTGCACACAGACAAAAACTAGAAAAAAAAACCTGTTTAGTAGGACAGAGCTAGGATTCAAAGATCTTGGTAAGTGAGAGAAATACTTAGAAGGTTTGCGCTGGAGGAGGTGAGAATGGGCCAGACACAAACAAGTGAACAAATTACAGGCTGGCAAACAATGGACTACAGCAGGTCTGGAGACAAGGATGTGGTCTGTTGTAATCCCTGGACAAACATCACATTTCCCAGCGTGATGCTATTACACAGAAGGAAACATTGCATTCTTGAGCATATTTGTCACAGGAAGCTTTGGAGAAGGTGGCTATTCTGTTCTGCTTGCCTGACAACTTGCCAACTGGAATGCTGTTATCCAAATTTGGATGCTTTTTGGAAGGGGGCAAAAGTTAATCAAGGCAAGTTAGCACTAAATGCAGGTCAGTATTTTTCTTTCCTAAACTGCGTGAAACAATGAGGTTTGTTAGCATGTCACTGATTACAGATCCCTTCTAAAAAGGAGTCATCTGAAACATTAAATGTTTACAGCAAATAGAGTCAGTAACTATTAAGTCAATGAAGAAGAAAAGAAGAAATCTTATTTTGCAGGCAACCCCCTCCATACAACCTTGAGACAACGTAGCTTGCACCTGACCCTTTAAGTGATTTTTTTGAGGCTCTCCATAACAGAGGCTTCTCTGAGAAGCTAAAATGAGAGGACACTCTTGGGACACTCTGATTCCTGACTCTGAGACTGGGAAAGAGGTGTATGAAGTGCAAGACCCCTTCAGCGTGAAACACATGTACCTTCTCTCCTCTCACACCACAACTCTTCCAGCGCTACCTGCCCAAGGTCCCGTGTTTCAGAGCAATGGCAGCACAACAAAATAGCCCTGAGTGCCTCACTAACATGCACTTAAGTGACCAAAAAAGACCTACACAAGCACATTGCACTAACTTAAACAACCCGCTTTCTCAACATACCATGCTAAATCAGAGAGACCTGACTATGAACCAAAGGACTCATTCAGTTTCAAATATTCCTTCAGCATTCTCTGCCTCTGATCAGCTCTGTACCATTACCAATAATATTTCTATGAAACTAAAAGCCAACCAGTGCTCTCTTCAGAGGAGGATCTTTCTCTAAAGTCTCCCTCACCTCTTTCCCCACAGACTGCATCATTCTGACTCCAGTGACAGAGAAGTTTAAAAACTGAGGCAGAATTTCCCTAGGTTTTAACAAAGCATGAAAGCAACATAGTCGAAGCCCGAATGGTCCCAAGCCCTTTACAATTAGAGACCCCAGGCACTTTTCATACAAAATACTTAATCTTATGCTCCCTGAGGGCTGTTAGAATAGTTCATTTTCAACACAGGTTCAGGATGAGACAGGAAGGTTTAAGGTGTTCTGCTGAAAAGCAAGACTAAAGTGTGCTGCAGGGCGTCCTGACGCTCTGCAGCGTATCCCATTCGCACTGCAGCAGTATTTGCATGCGAGCGGCAGTCATCTCTGTGGGCCGCACGCGCGGCTCCAGCAGGGCACGGCCCTGCGCTCCCCGCGCGCGGGCAGCAGCAATCCAAGTGCAGCCCGCGGCAACAATCGGTCCTTTGTATCCAAGGGATAAATACAGACGGAAACTGCGGGCCACTGGATCAAGCTCCTTCATACTCAGACTGTTTTGTCATGACAGCTGTTGCAGCCCATTAAATACAACGAAGTTGCAAGACTAAGGCTTTACATGTGACGTTTAAAGAAAACCCCCCACAACTGATCCACAAACAAGCTTTGTTTCATGAAGTCATCCACTGTCACGAAGGAATCGGATTGTCCTTTGTCGTCTTGCAAAAACAGAAGTGTCATCATGGTGAACTGTAGATAATAGCAAGGTTTAAGATCCTAAATTTTCCTGCAATTTCAGAATCTTTTAAAGCCATTTAGCTTCTTTATTTATTTTGTTTTCTCTGCGTGGACTTGTGTTACTTTATGTAGCTGATTGCCATAAGTATTTAACACAAGTCCACGCAGAGAAAACAAAATAATTTGAATAATTTTTATTCCTGATCCATAAAATGAACCATAATCCATAGCTGAAACATTGTAACCAATATCTATAATCCAAAAAATATTTCATACCCCTGTTTGACGCTTTCTGTTTGGAAAGTGTAAGTACAAAACAAGTTAGGAGAAGCTGTACTTCACAGTACCAACTGTCAGACCAGGCCATCATCTAAAGACATGTATAGCATAAGTAGAAATATCACAGCGTCAGATTTTCCATGGATCCAGACCCCAAACACTGTTGTTTCTTATTCTGATACTTAAGAAGCAGCACCAATTCTAAAGAGCAGTGCATGTGTATGAAAAGCTCCAGACTAATTTTGAAGAGCCAAAGATCTGATAGATTTCCACCTTGAGACTAAGTAACAATAGAGTCTATGAGCACAAAACATTCCACACTTTTCTGGTAGACCCAGTATGAACAGCATAAGCCACATTATTTTTTGTATATATACACACATATACACACATGCATTACTCTTCTGAGAAGCCAGCCTGGCATGCTAGACTTGGGGGCAGGAAGACAGAAACGCAAGGAGAAGCTATGACCGACTTCCTCAAAAATTATGCCCAAGAGTCTGAAAGGGAACAACAACAGCTCCTCCCTGGTGCAAAGGAAGTTTTTGTTTGTTTGTTTTTGTCAGAAGTGAACTGGAAAATACCAAGGTTTCTCAAGGGCACAGAATGATTCCCATCCAAGATGCAACTAGGCTGGTGAGGACTTCTGAACTTGCAAGAAAGTTAGCTGAGGTTAGGATGTAAGTGCATATAAAATCATGAGTAACACAGATAGGGTGGATAAAGACTAAGGACTGTCTCTATCAGTGGAATAAGTGGAGACCATCAAAGCTCAGTCAGTTCAGACCAAGAGAAAGGTCTTCAAATAATGCTGCAGCAAGGAGTTTTGTAGATAGCTTTCAAACAGTGTGAAGGTTATCTACAAAAGACTTTGTTGCAGCCTACTGTAGATACCAAAGTTCACGTGGTTTCAAGGGGAGACTGGACAAACCTACAGAAAGGCATTCAGTAACTCCATACATAGAAACTTCCAGTATCCAACACATTGAGCTCAGAACAAGAGCAGCAGTGCTCTAATCCTCGTCCTTACATATTGGCTTTTGGCCAACACCAGAGGCCAGGTGAGAGAGGCTTTGCACCTGACCTGGCAGGAACACCTGCATTCTCATAGCAGGGAAAGCACACTGCAATGTAACAAACTTGGCTGCACAGGTAGCAACATACTTTTATTTTGTGCTCCAGCTATGAATGTTTGTCACAATGGGACCTGCTGACTGGATAAATCAGTTTTACCTGTTTCACAGTCAGCTCTTTGCTTTATCTTAAGAGCTTCCCTAGAACACAAAAAGCATTTGCAAAATTTATGAGTGGGATTGTATGATGTGATCACCTGCAATTGCAGATCAGCCTGATCTGTGTCCCATATATTTCGGTGCTTATGCTTCCAGGCAAGGTACTTCAAACAGTTTGCAACAGCTGCTGTTTGCTCCCAGATAAGTGTAGGCCATTGCAAGTCCTCGAAGAGTGGCTAAACACAAAGGAATTGCTCAGAATTGCTCTTGAGAAATCATAGGTAATACTGACAGGAAAATTGTCTGGAAAGATCAGAAAGACACCCCTTCCAATCCATAAAATGGCATCAGGACTGTATTCCTTCTGATACAAAGCTTGCCACAGGCTCTTCACTATTTAAGTATGGAAATGGAACAAAAATGCACCACTGATTCCCAAAACATATACAGATTGGGCTGGGAGCAGGAAAAAACAACTTTCAAAAGTGCATCTGCAAGACTAGACTAGCTTTTAAGGGGAAAGTTATTCTCTCCCACATGGAGATTACTGAATTTCAATAAGCAAACACCTGCCAATTCACATCACATACTTTGTGCATCAAAAACTGGCTGCAGTTCCTTCAAATAAGGCAATTCCGTCTTTGCACTCAAGGGCAGCAGAGGGCTATAGACTACCTTGAGTAGACGATCTCAGCATTTCTGCCACTGGAGTTACACAGCATGCATCCAGATACGACAGTTGTTGGCCAGCAAGAAGTAGGATTTCTCGTTCTAGTTAGGAGTCCTGCATTTTAATTCTTACACTTTTTTTTTTTTAATTGACAGCTGATAGTATCAGCTCAGTCTCAGGTGAGTACATGGCTGCTAGTCATATTCTCCTGAAGATAAGAACAGATGCAAAGAAGATAGGTCATTTGGCCACTGAGAAGTAGGGACAAGGATGAGAAATAAAATGTGGACCCAAAGAACCAGGCATGCAACAGGGGTAGCTGTCACATTATGAGTTATGAGACAAGGTTCAGCTCAGAGTGGGCAGAGTTACTTTCTCCCTTTACTAGGAGGAAAGGATCCCCCTTTCCTCAGAAAATGCCTGCAACTTTAGTGCACTTCACTGCTCACAGCCTAAAAGTCACCCAGTCTGAAATGGGGCTTCCAAGGGAGCAGGTAAAGCAGCTATAATGTATTATCTACTAGCGCACAGTGCGGTTCAGTGATCTTAGGCAGCACTGCTTCCCTTCAAGGTCAATTGAGTGCTTATGGGATTTACAGTGTGCGTAAAGCTCTCTGGACACAATGTGCCAAACAGGAATGTCATTGATGCAGGAATGTTTAGTGGCCATCCAGAAGCCTTATTCTCAGGGTCCTGACCTACTACAGCTTGTTTATTTATTTATTTATTTATAGTGGATAGAGAAGGATGGTCATAGGGGGGAGGGAAAGAGAAGAGCAGAAAGGCTTATCTCCACCCTTTGCCCTTTAAGAAGGCTAAGAAATTCTTTAAGCAGTGACTAACACAATAGTTAACACATTTGATTTCTCAGCAGCATTTAACATCCTAGAACAAACTGACCTCAGAAACACTTACTTACTCAGCCCATACACTAATTTGATTTTAAGCACCATTATGAGCTAATTCTCTTATAATTTTAAGTCATCTGTGACCTACTCCCCGAATTTACTATTAATAGAATTCATTACCTTCCTTTTGCAGACATGAGTGGGAGTATTTAAACAGGGCAAACGTAAGCGTCCCTCTGTTTTGCACCAGAGCACACAATTCCTAGTGTTAAGCACACCAAATACCTTATCACTTGATGGAGCAGTCAATCCTTACATGAAAAGGATAAAAATTTATTCCAGGCTAACCTATAGCTACCTATCCATGAGTTAAGTATTTTTAATGTTATCCATAGTAATATTACGCTTCTAAAATTATGAGCACTCAAAAATAACAGACTGAGATTATGAGCTTTGGGATAAAAAAAAAAAAAATCATTTTCAGTGCAGTTCCACCAATCTTCTTTGAAGAAAAAGAAGATTAAAAACTGTCCTGTGAAGAGTTTCACGTTCTGCAGCTAGAAGGCACACAGTCAACAGGCCAAGTGGATTTGGGCGATCCACATGGTTATTGCGCCCATTCGGAAGGAATACCTAGCACTACCCCTGCCTCCTTCCTGGCTGCCTTATGGTAGACTGGTTCCATTCTAACACCATAAGATCTTTGTGAATGCCAGAGGCCTCGCTGAAGGCTTGCACGTTGCTTCCAGCTCTTTTCCAGAATTCATATATAATTCAACATCAAGCAGGTATGGAGGACTTGTCTAACTACTTAATGCTAAGTGCACTAGCTTGTTTTTAATAACAGCACTGGCAAAAACACTCTGTGTCATCAACTCCTATCCCCTACTCCTATAGGCAGCTACATTAAGTTGTGTCCTTGCCAAACTTTATCTTGAGGTTTGTTAAGTCTTTGGAACGGTCTCCAAAGATCACCAGCAGGGGCAAGAACTTTAAGGGCACCAATGCCAAAAGCTCTGCTTAAAGTAGCTCTTCTTTTCCTTTGGGAAAAACACGCTAAACAAGGCTTTCTGCTTTCTGCCTTGTTTAGTGTGTCATCTCAAACCCATCTGGGGTTGATGGGTTGTCATCTCAAACCCATCTGTGGGTTCATCTTTCTATGAACAAGGACAGTGGGAACTACAACCTATGTTCAACACAGTAACTCAACAGCACTTCGTATTAATGCATTTCCTTAAAGAAATACCTGCTACACACTGCAGCTCTCACGGAGAAGGCAGTCATCCTATCACTAACTTACCTACATCCTTCTATTTCATATCCCCACAAATTCAACTATTGAAATAGGATCCTATTACCACAGCGCTTCAGTTCTCTCCATACAGTGGCCCCTGCAACAACAGCCCCACAGCTGCACATTAGCAAGTTTCATTAGTATGCTCAGCTTTAATTGCCTGTTTTCAGAAAGTTTTAGATAAGGTTTCCTCTTGATATTATCCATGTGTTCTCCATGCCAGACTGCACTTACCGCTGTCCTCTTTGAACAGTTTTACTCACTCACCAGTACTACATATTCTTGTGTGACACTACATCCAATGCTCTACCACAGCTTAAATAAAGTTAAGCTCATTGCTTGTCAATCTAAGGTTTTTTTCTTTTCTCTCTCTCCTCTTTTAAGAGGAAAGAAGAAATGTACCTTGAATAAGGTAACAAAGAATACTGATAGGTCAGATCAAATTAACAGGACTATAGAACAGGTATCATGTTTCCTTCTCCTCCTGTAAGTAATGTTCACCAGTCCCTAGTTACACAGTACTGGCCACAGTTCATTAGACTGGTGGTTTTGCAAAAAGACCTAATTTAGCTAAAATACTGTCCTTTCTGTCCCTTTAATGAATTAAATAGAAATAAACTAGTATCATAAGCGCTTAGGGAAAACCCAACAAGCAGAGACACTCCAGTAATGCAAAGAGATACAAGGTTGATCAAGGAAAATGTTTATTTAGCATTTCATTTATTTTCACATAGTACAGCAAGATTTGGACAAGATGACACCTCTTGTATTTCCCCATGTAACAACTTACCATTTATATAATGGAATTATCACTGTCTACAATAGAAGGAAATTTGTACTGCATTTCATCAACAGTTACCTCAATTGAAAATACATGAATTTGTACCAAAAAAATCCCCACCACATACTTTAGACTACTGAAGAAATCTTGCTACTTTGCTACTATCACACTCTGCAGAATGTTCACACCAAACTGCAAACTGAAATTACCTGAGAGTGTCTATAGTAAATATTTTTTTATGGATCATTATAGTTGATTTTGAGGCATGCATCAGAAAAATCCAAGTCACTACTATTAAATGTGGCCACATAATCTGGAATGCAGTCTTGGGTACTCAAATAAAAGATTACTACTTTTCTAGCGTTAATGCACTTGCTGATTGATAATGTTAAAAAAAAAAACCCACACAAAAATATGTAAGTTCTGCTTGAGTGTCTATTTATTCATTAAAGCAAAAGCTCCACAATGATTTAATTTAGTGCCTTTTTTGCCAAAGTTTTACTTATTGATTACAAATCAAGATTTAAGATGAAAATCATACATTATGTTGTCAGCCTTCACCCATAGCACAGCATGAAGCCTGTAGGCAATGTATTTAGTTATGCCAAGCAGAAACAACACATGTAAACAAGCATAGAAAATAAATATTGAGCATCCATGTCAAATATTCAAGATAGCCTCCCTGTGCTCTCAGAGTTCATACTATTGCTTTTCACACATGCCAGACACTGTCATTCTCTCCCACCCTGCCCTGCAAATGGAGAGGAATCCCATTTAGCTGTATTAACAGCAAATGAGCTAGGTTGGGAAGGATCCAAATTCATCACCTCAATTTAAGAGAGGCAGCTAAACAATGCATTTTATTTTAATAATCTCTGCAAGCTCTTTTTTTTCTCCCATTTACATCAAGGTGGCAGTTAACAATACTGATAAGCAGCTTATGGGCAAATCACAAAAAAAGTGCTTATACTATACAAGACACTGCCACACTGTCTTGTCCATAAATCCCAGCCAGCAGGTCACATGTCTCAAGTTATCAGAGTACAGCTGACAACTGCCCTTCCTCTGTGGCTTGCACCATCCACCTATCACCATTTTGTGTCTGCGTTAGTCCCTGGGCAGTCAGTCAACAAGAGACACAGCCATATCAGCATCTACAAGGAAATACGAACATAACCACGCCACGTAAAAAGACTAACATGGCCATGTTTCCCTCCTCACCCCATCCCCTCTCATTTTCGGGGTGTGGGTGTGTGTGTGTATGTGTAGGGTTTTTTTTTTTTTTCCCTCCCCTTTAGAATAGATTAAAATATTTTTTTCCACACCTATCTATGCATTTCTGTATGAAATAATCCTAGACCAAGACTTCAGATTATTCCTGCTATTCAGATTATTCCATGAAAGGCAGCGTGCATAATTAGCAAACAGATAATAATGCAGATAATACATGCATACGCATAGCTATATGTTGTTGCTTGGCAAGTTATGTGTTTTCTACTCCACTCTGCAGAAGGGCCTTTTCAGTAGACAGTTTTATTTACAATAATAAACCGCTATTGCTGAAACACATCTGAGGGAAACTAACGATATGACCACATTAGTTTTTAATTGTTGGATTGCAGAGTAAGTTAACCTAAGCACCTCTTTTCTGAAAGAGGATAAGTGTCACAATGATAAAATATTAATTCCTTATTACCTCAAAAATAAGTTTGTTTACTCCCTTTTCATGAAGGTGTGCCTAATAATAACACAAGTCATTCACTGCATTGCATTTTAAGAAATATTACCTTTATTAAAGGGAGGGAAAAAAGCAGCAATAAGGTCCAATTATGCCCTTCAGAGTTCAAAACACATTTGCTCCCATAACTATTCAGGGTTTTATACTAGGTAGCTGAGTGATTCAGAAGAATCACTGTTTCTAACCATAGAACAGTTGTTTTTGCAGTTGTTGCCCCCCCACCTTTTTTTTTTTTTTCAAAAGCACACCTGCAACTGGGGGAACAGCCATGACACAGGACAGAGGAAAGAGACAAATGAGAGGGGAGCCAGGTATGTTCAATATATACAATAAAGAAATAAAAGAAGAAGAAATGAAGGTTTTCCTTGATTTCCTTGATAACAAGCAATAGGGACCTGTAACAGGTTCCACCTGTAGCACTGCAGAGCAGCACAATAAGAGGCCCTGAGATTCAGCTTTTTAAGATCACTAAACAATAAAACTGGAATGTCTTACACATTTACAGGGAAACACACGTGCTTTCTATACATATAAATGCACAAAGCACATAAATATTTAAGAGTGAGTCAGGACAGCTTGGCTATCTCGCTCTGAGTGGGGGCATCCAAAGCAGGGGGGATCCTCCCAAGAGGTCTGTTTTGCCACCATGGGAAAATATTCCAGGAAACAGAAAAATCCAGGTGGTCGCTTCTAGCTAGGGCTCCCGAGACTTCTCTTCTCCTCAGGGCGGCCGGTCCCCGAGGCGCACTCGCCATCACCGCGGCTTAAGCAAAGCCGTTAAACCGCTTCGGCCGCGGCTTCTGCCTAAGCGAGGCTTTATTTATCTCCCACTTTGGTCCTGGAGAATTTGGGGTTTTTTCCCCCCTTTACAAGCGATGGGCTCCCGCGGCACCGCTCAAGCGCCGCGGGGAGCTCCAACCCCCCGGGGCTTTTTCGGCAGGAAAACGCCCTCCCCGCGCCAGCGCCGCCCGCGCGGACCTACGCGCAGCCCCAGCGCGGTCCTCCCGCCGAGCCCCGGGCGCAGCCCCGCTCACCGGCTTCGGCATTTTCGCTGGCGCTTCTTCCCTCACTCCCAAGGCAAAGGCTCATGCAGCAGCTGCCCCGCCTCAGCCGAGCACCCTGTCAGCAGGAGAACAAGGAAGGAGGAGGAGCCGCTCCCGGCCACGGCGGCAGCGCAGCCCCAAGTGCGCGGCGCGGGCGGCCCGGCCGCGGTTAAGTAACGCAGGTGGAGCCGCCGCTGTGACTCACCCCTGCTCGCCCCCGCCGCCGCCCCCACCGCCCCCTCCGTCAGCGCAGCACCGGCACCGGCCTCCGCCTCGCCCAGCGCGGGTAACCCGGGACGGGGCAAAACCCGGCGCCCTGAGCCGCCCCGCGGGGCCGCCCGGGACTCCCCGG
>JAUBNY010000321.1:93025-113919 GCA_032275445.1 Crypturellus soui | reverse complement strand
GAGAAACTGTGCAGCCTGCACCCGTGTTTGAGCAACGCGTGGCTGTTTCGTGAGAAAAGGCATGGGCTAGGAAAGGGCAGCCGCAGAACTAGGAGGTAACAGCTCGCAAAATGAGAAAGATATGGGGCAGGAATGAGCCTGGGAGGTGCCAGTGAATGGTAACAAACAGAGATAGCATTAGCAAAAAGGGACTTATTCTGGAGAAGAAGATGGAAATGGTGTCTTGCCTTGGAGATTCCACCAGGCAGCAGTAAGGAAATTATCACTGTCTCATGTCTCTGACAGAAAGAAGAGGGGAGTTGAGCAAGACACTGACTGAATTCACAGTACTGGCAGTTCTGTTCCTTCCCTGCTGGATGATCCTCTGGCATTACCGGGAGATGTGCTACCAAAATGGAGCTATGCGGATTGAAGCTCAAAACAGCAAGTGAGAAGAAAGAGTCTGGTGAAGCTGAATAGCTTCCAAGAAAAGGCCAAGGATCAAACACGTATGGGAAACTATGGCCGTAGTTTCCAGATGCAGGAATTCCAAGGAGTCTTTACTGATATCAGATTAATTTCACAGAATATGATTTGTGAGGGGACTTTCTACATTCTTCTATTGAGCAATAAGTTTATGCTGGAATTAGTGTCATACTCAGTAGGATGGTACTGGACATGGACCAAATCATAGTATCACTGCATTTTGAATAGATTCTGCTAAGCACAGATATTCCAAAGTACAAATATTCCAAATACAGAATACGTTAAGAATCCATCAGCCTTTTTCTTAGTTCCCTAAATGATATTTATTGATTTTTGCCTGTGTGTGGAAACATGTAGGTGGGATATTTTCATTCCTTAATCTTAACATCCAAATTCTAGTTGTGACTGGATAAAAAAAAAAAAAAAAAGCCCCAAATAGGTTAGTGCCTGCTTACACTAGAAAGAGGTGGTTAATGGAAAGGCCATTTCTGTACCAGGGGATTTCCATCCCAACAATCCTTTCCTGTCCAAAAGTTGACATGTACTCAGACTCTATCACCCTGGGGCTCCATGTTGCAGCAATTCAACATTGGAATGATACCTCATTTAATAGATCCTAATCAGATGTCTTGAATCAGTCAAGCAACTATTTTGTTTCCATATTTTAGTTATATATCCAAGCTTAAACCTCTTATTTTATTTTTTTCACACTTACCATTGCCTTCTAGCTCCAGAACTAAAGGTAAAAGGAATTTAGGTGACTAATAGCTGTTACAACATACAATCTTTAGGTTCCTGTTTGCCACCACACATAACCTTGTGCCATTCTACCACAATCATCAGCAGTGTATGGGGAACGATACCTCAATGGTATCCGTAACTACTAGCTTACTCAACCAGGCTCCACCCAAAATCAACCTACGTGAACACACTGGACTTACACAGGTAAAATTGTCTTCTGTGGAAGGAACGAGAACAGCTGGAAGATTGCGGCATATGATAGAGACTCCTGCCCTCCTTCCTGGGTTTTTGCCTAGTGCTAGGTGTGCTGTCCCTTGCCTGCAGAGCTGAGATGCCTTGCTGAGCTCCCAGTTAGGCAGCATTTCAGCAAAGTTCCTTTGTCACAGTAAGCAATTCTCTTCTATAGCTGGGTCATTAGACTCCTTACGTTTCTTTCCTCTGCCCCTTCCTGCCACTATGGATGGGAAAATTTGTGGTACTGTTCCCTTTTACACTCTTATACAGAAATATATGAATCCTTCACAGATGCAATAGAGCTCCCTCTTCCATGAGAGGAGGGCAGAAATTCTCCAGTTCTCTTGCTTTCCTGACAGGCAGCCTGTTGAACTTTTGGAGCAGGGTCATCATGTGTGAGACTGATTCACGCTTTCTAAGAATGCTTACGGTTGTCGTTTTGGATTTGGGCAGGGGAACATCACAGCAGGGCAAAAGGGGTGCAAAGCAATCAAATCTCAGCAAAACAGGGTTTGGGGCAGAACTATAAATACAAAAAAAAAAAAAAAAACCAAAACCAGATACAAATATGTAGAAGTAAAAAGGTAAGCCTAGGAAATTTTCAAATGAAAAACTGGTAGAACTTAGGTACTTCTAAATTTAGGTACTGGCTGAGCAGGAAAGAACTTTTATAGTCAGCTTATTGCAGAATCTTCCATCAGGTCTCCCAACTAACCATAAGACCCAAATCAAAATGATACCAGGCTTCACTAGTTTCAGTGCTTATGGAACAACGGCTTTTAAGTTTGGTTCTTAGCTAATCTGGATCTCCATTTTCCGTAAAAACTGAGGGATGTTATTTCTACACTCCAGGAACTGAAATGAAAAAACTAATACACAAACAAACATCAAAAAAACAAAAGCAGAAACCCCCCCTAGTTCTGCCTTTAGTAATCTTGTTGTTCATTTTCTAAAGATAAATTTCAAAACATCTAAGAAGCAGTAAGTAGAAACTAAAGCAAAGAGTTGCATACACAACTCGTCTGACATTTATGATGGGTTGTCTAGGCTCATAAGCTTTTAGCAGCTAGAAGTATTCCGGGTAAATTAAGACAAATGATTGAATTAGAGATTGTTCAAAATTGTGGCTTTACATTTTATCTTACATTGCATTTCACGTTGCATTAAACTTTCTGAAATCTTTAAATTAAATTAGTAAGACGTCCTCTAATAAAACACTTATTCTTAACATGCTTCATTAAGAGGTGTTGTGTGGTCGAAGTGGGCCACGTTGTAGTGCTGGTGGGGTAAAAGAGTGAAGGGTATTCGGGTCTCTGTGCAGCTACCGCCACCTGCAATCCTGAGGGGCCGCTGTGTAGCCACCACCACCTGCAATCCTGAGGGGCTGCTGTGCAGCTACCACCACCCCACACTGCTTCTCACGGTCTTATGGCTGCAAACCCCTCCTCTGATTTTTGACTGTCGAACTAGCAGGGTAACTGAATTGCTTGCTTGCCAGTCAAGGTTAATTCAGTCTTGTTGATGAGACTTGAATAGTGAGGTTTATTGAAGTAACAGAATAATCCAAAATAATTGAGTTCTTTAGATATCAGATATAGGGACTGTCTGCACAAATTGGGCATTAGTAAAGAGCATTTACATATACAAAAACAGGGTAACTACTAAATACAGTATTGACAAAGAATATGTATAGCTATATGTTCAAGAACAGAGTTTTATTTCTCATGCAACATGGCATCCAGACGAGGTAGGAAAGGGAGAACCAGCCCATCGACTAGTCTGGGAAAAGTTCCAATGTTGTCTTCCCTCCTCATTTTGCTTTTAAGTGAGGATTGCTCACTATTGCTTACTAGGTGAGGATTTGTAGTGACTATTGTCATTTCTGTCTTTATTTCTGACTGAAGTTTTCCCGCTTTGCTTCAGGCAAGGGCTGGAGGCGGATAACGTCTGGGAGAAGCTAGCGCCAAGTGAAGACTACCCTACACTACCCTCCCCTACCATGAGTTTTTGAGAGATAGTGGGTCTGTTCACTTGCTTGGACCACAACCTACGGCTCCTTGTAAGGAGGCTAGTGGTGAAATAGCTACTCCACACTACCTTCCCCTAATACAACCTTGAGGAACAGTGGGCTTGATCTTACCCTTGGCAGGCCAGGCCCAACTGCATCACTGTTCTTCGGATTGAAAATGTGAAACGAATTTTGCTCTCAAAACCATTTTTTAGCAAGGGACCTGTTTTTTTTTTAGCTGTCACCCCACAGAAGGGCAGCATTACTAAAAATTTACAGGTGTTACTAAAGTGGAGAAGATGATGAAAGGACCTAGATTTCTCAGCAGGTCAGTAGTACAACCCAGTTTCTGCTTTCTTCCATGTAATAGCTCCTGTACCTTACTCTCCACTAAGCTTTTCAGCCACCAAGCTGTGTTTTGTGTCAGTCTCATCAAGCTGCCTTCCCTGTTTTAACAAGAAGACTTGTTTAATCTGTTGTTCTACTTAATTCTTAGTAACGTCTAACTTGATGTAGCACATTTATTATTATTTGTGAGAATTTACTGAAGGAAGTACTATTGCTATATGGTGGCTTTTGTGCCAACTTTGGTGCCAGCACATTTCTTTGTCAACATAAAACTTCCTAAACCTGATCTACTTGGAACTGGTAATTATGGAATATATGTGTCCTAAAATGCCATCCTGGGTTGCTCATGCAGTCTCAAAAATCTCAGAAAAGTCACACCTTTTCCTATAGAAAGTTTCATCCAGGTTTAGGACATTTGGCAAGTCACAGTCGGAGTTTTGTAGCATCCCTTCTGATTGGTTTGCAGTTTTACTCCAAGGCTAGAAAAGTATAGTACCTAACTCTGCCCTCTTATTTTTTTTTCACATGCCATGCATTCAGTTTTGCATTTAAAGGGAAGGATATGACTTTCTGAGTTACGTTATAAAGATTTTAAAAGACTTGCTCTTATTTAAGATGGCCAGGAGGTTGATTTTCTTTGTCAATGGAAAAAATGGTAGAAGGAAATGGATGTGACCATATGATATTATTGTCAGTGGTCATATGATATTATTTTTTCATTGTGCATGATTCCAAATAGGTAGCTTATTCCTCATTATAATTTCTGTAATTTCCATATCATAATTTCAAAAATGCCAAACCTGAATAAGAGTGGCCAAGGACCTGGAGGGTTCTAGCGCTGTCTCCACTGACAGCTGCTTCATTACTGCCAGCATTAAGCTTACTGAAAACTCTACACATTCAAGTTACAGTGGATCATCACCTTTGACAACGGACTGCTGATATTTTCTAAATTTATGTTGTTGTTGTTTTAAGGAGATATACAAGAATGCAAAGCTTGTGTTCCAGATTCGCATGTTCCCAAATGAAAAGCTGCTGCCAAGTTCAGTTCATGGATTGTATTCATTTCATTTTCCATATGCAGCCAAGTGTTCTGTGAGATTTTGAGATCCTCTGATTGATCATTGTGGAGCATTGTGGAATATACAAGGCTATGATGAAGTTCATAAAGGACTAGTCTAAAATGTGGTAAGAAGGAAGAAGGAACAGACAACACCTCATGCTTTTATCTTGTTTGATTTCACCCACTACAAAAAGAGAGAAAAGCTTAAAGAACATTACAAAAATAATCCTTCTCCTTGCCAGAAATTGTGAAAAAGTCCTAAGGACTTTTCAGTTCCCATGAGAATTGTCTTAGTAACTAGTAATACATTCTAGTCCCGTAGAATCCCTAGTAATACATTCTTTAGTCTTCTACAGGAAACTTTCACAGGGAAGGATACAAAGTAAGGAATATCTTGGACTAAAGCAAAACATAACTTGATAAATGGCAGTGCTGTTGTTTGCTCAATAACACTTCTGGTGCAAACACATCATCTTCAGTCGCTATTTCTGATTTCACATCTTGCAATCAAGGCTTACAGTCTAATGGAAAGGTAGATGCCAAGATCAAGGTAGAGTTATGGTCTTACGTAGATCCTTAAGACTTTCTTTATTCTTGTTGTTCGTGGTATTTTGCTGAGATAGAGAAATTATTTACACTGAATGGGAAGGAAATATTTAGTGATGGGTAAAATATAGATCAAATAAAATATGACTCAAAATAAAGACAGGCTTAAGCATGCATGTGACCAGGCAATGCCAATCTATGGTAATCTTCCATGTAACAAAAATCCAAAGTGAATTATTGGTTTTACCAATAAAAATAAGCAAATATAAACAGTAATAATGGTTTTCTGAATCTATTGAATGAGACCAGTCAAATCACAAAGTATTTTTTTTAATGTGTAAAATGACAACTGAAAATTATGGGATACTAAATTTGTGGAGATCATTCCACATGTGTAAATCCAGCAATGTTTGACCAAGACTTGAAGCAAATGGAAACTATGGGCAACTCAGCTTTTGCGTCTCAAAGTGAAATAATGATCTTAATGTATATGATAAGAGTCCTCTGAGAGGAAGGGAGTTCCCCTGATTATGTAATCTTTATTCCACCTTGATATCTACTTTTGTGGATTTTTATTTGGAGTCCTATTAAAAGCAGATCTGAGTGCTGCATGCTAAAGATGCAAATATCCCCTGCAAGCCCAAATTCTCTCTACTAGAGCAAGCACTTTGTCCTTTTTTTCTCTTTTCTTTTAACATTATACTAGCAATGTATAAAGACAGTGTTTGCAAAAAGAGCAAGTCAGATAACGCTGAGTAACTTAGTCTCACAAATGGAGCAGGTGTGTGCTTAAAACGGGTGTGAGTAGCAAGGAAGGTAGAAATTTTGGTTTCTATTCTATATAAATCAGGAAGGAAAATAAGAGTCCATACAAATCAGTGGGCAAAATAAGAGTTTATTGTGCCCATTGGTTGACAGAAGGAAAAATAATCACTCTATTTACAAGAAAAGTTGTTCTATAATTGAATATACTGCTGATGTGTTTCTCTCTCAGTGTGGAAATGGAGCTGTAAGAGTTCAAAAACACAAATAATAAACAATTTCAACCTAACTATGAGTATTAAAATTTAGAATTTCAGGGATAAAATAAACATACACAGCACAAGTGTAATTCATGGATAGCAGGCACATTTTCCAGTGATATCGTGCTGACTCATAGCTTTTAAGGAGCACATTGTTTGACTTTCAGCATAACCCAAGCTGTTAAGTTTCGCCTAGTGATTCTCAAATCAAGTTCTTTCCTTTAGAAAAGCCTTAAATCCCAATCTCAGAACTGAATGACAGTGACTCTACCACCTTTCCTGTTCTTTCTTTGGCTAAGTCCTCTTTCAGCAAAAGTTCTACAGGCTGTTTGCATTGACTGGTACTGATTTTTGTCATTCCCTTGCAGAAGATGCACCCTATGTAGTACAATTTGCAGTAAAACCCTAAGCCAAGATAAAATATCTGTCATGGCTCTTCCCTCACCTTAGCAAAGCCAGTATCACAAGCTGTGCATTATTGTGCAGTTTGATGCCAGCTATCAAGATACAAGACTGCTTTCTCTCATTTTTCCCTATATTAAAAAGAAAAAAAATGCTTGATGCAGAAGTGTCTACATAAAATTCAGAGAGTCTAAATGACATTCCAGCCTAT
The DNA here is from genome assembly GCA_032275445.1 of Crypturellus soui. Classification (NCBI taxonomy): domain Eukaryota; kingdom Metazoa; phylum Chordata; class Aves; order Tinamiformes; family Tinamidae; genus Crypturellus; species Crypturellus soui. The sequence continues at coordinate 106,879 of JAUBNY010000321.1, read as the reverse complement.
TTTTTTTTTCCAATCAGGATTCTCAGACTGTCACCCCATATTTTGCCTAGCTTCATTTAAGTGCTCTATGCAGAAAGGCCTCTCCTGATTTGAATATTATAAGGCAGGTTTACTTTGTAGTTTGGTTTGTAAAAAGATGTGTCAAATAGTAAGAAAAATAGAAAAAAAAAATATAACAAACAGCAATAGGGCTGCTGTTTGTTACTGGTATTACATTAACCCTCTTAATCTGCATCATCTACTGCAGGAGACATTTCAAAATAACATTAGGAGCAGAAGTTATTTCTGCTCTATACGGATTGCAGCTGCCCAATAACAGTTCAGTCAGCACAGGGAACTCCCAGAGCAGATTTAGAAGAGAATATAAAATAGAGAATTCATGCAGATAAAGGAGGGTAATTTTGACCTTGGTATATCATGAGTAAGACACTACGCTGGAGGCTGAAGTACAAGAATACACCTATCTCTTGGGAAATCCTGTTTGCGTTGTGATAACACAATAATGTTGAAAACAGGTGGATACTGATAATGGCATAAGACCAAATACAAGGCAGGCATAAGCAGGGTGACATTGCTAAGCAAAGCAAAACATTGCCTACTTTCACCAGATCTGAATTTTAATTCTGCTATTTTGTAAGACCTTTCCTGGAACTGTACATCAATTAAATATTCATTCAGCAGAAAAAGCTATCTGTGTTTCACAGCAAACAGCTCATGCACAACTTACAAATGGATACATATATCCTTAATTACTTTCCAACAACCCTGCTAAACAGTGAGGCCAAACTAAATTTATTTCACGTCAAGCCTGCACATACACAGTCACCTTATCTAATCTGCCTTAAAGCCAGTAACTCAGAAACAAAAGAGGCTCCCAAACCAAATAAGTCGTGTGAGGCCTCCCTGCCAGAGAAGGGGGCCAGGCCGATTACTGCTCTCCTGCCACACAGAGGCATTCAGGCCACCTGAAACAAAGGGAGTTTTCAGTGCTTCCCAGCGACACACCTAGTTTGTGAAGTAATTACCTCTGACGCATGGCACTAAAGGTAAACACCGAGGCCTGTACTGTGTTGGCTAGCAACTCCTCAAAACACTTTGGAGAATAGTATCATTATGCTGCTTTTAAAATAGCAGGTGAACTTCACCTGTCTGCAGCACCTAACTCAGGACCTAGGTACTGATGAAGCACCACTTGAATCTTCAAAATAAAGCTGAAGTGCTGCCTAGGAGGTAAACTGGGATTTCATACATAGTTGATTTTCTCCTAGGCAGAATATAGCCTAGCTCTATGTTTCACTTGCTAATAAGCGGATTATTTTGAAAGGTGGTGATTTTTTTTGTCTCTTTAATAACGGACAAATCATAAGATGAGGGGAAAAAAACTTTTTGGTTACCCATAACATGTAACCTGATGGGCACTTTTGGGCCATTGCTTAATCTGCATGACCTCTCATCAAATGCTAGTAACACCCTTGAAACCAGATTTGCTAGTCCACTGCTCTGTTTCGATTATAGAGCACTTATAGGGTGGGAAGAGAAAGGTGAAATGCTGCTGCTGGACTCCAAAACCAGCCAGGTGTTGTGCCCTTCTACCTGGTATAAGTTGAGGTTGAATATCTGGTGACTCCTGAGTTGATGGGTCATGAGCTAATTGTTTGACATACTTAACTATCTTGTAGCAAGAAAAATGCTGTAGCTACAGCACTCAGGCCTGAGTAAGGGTTTCTATATTGCAAAAGTATTGCAAATGTATTTCTGTATCCCAAGTTGCAAGTTCCAACAAACAATGCAATTTAGGCTTACCAACATGGTTTTGGGTCATTTAGCACAAACATTTGGCTGTTAGAGACCTTCATGGACTTCCTTGGGCTATCTCAAAAGCCAACCCAAATTCTAGTCTGGATGTTAGAAACACCAGGAGCTCAAGAACAGAAAACACCTTCTGGACAATGGTGGAACAACTATATTGATGCAAAGGCCACACTGCTTTAGGATGCACACAGTGTATATATACTGCTATATGTGGCATTTTCCCATTAGGAAGTGCATTGCCTGTGTTGCTTTCCCTAACTGTGGTCTGTCTGTCTGCCAGGGCAGATAGGTAGTGAGCTCATAGTGTCAGCTATAACCTTATTTTGTGGAGTTCAGTTGTAAGGGCAAATGATGTTGGCATGGGTTATGTGGTTATAGTAGGGGTTTCATAGAAGGCCATACCACGTGATTTGGCCCTTTTCAGAAACAGCATTTGTGCTGAAATGCAGTCACCCAAGGCATGGCCTCAATTCAATTCTTTAGACATGTGGGCTGCGTGCTGCGGGTCTACGGCCTTGAGAAGCTTCCTGCTTACAGTCTGTAGGCCAACTGGTCTTTGCGGCCTGTTTATGAAAGCTTGTGAGAAGGGCTTAGACCACTCCTTCCAGATATGATTGACCAAGCCTGCAGGAGCAGTTTCACTGCCCAGCCCTCTGTGGCTCCACTGTAAGGCATGACAGCAACTATGGGAAGAGTGGGGAGACTGACAGTCTGGCCACTGCTCTCTTCACTTGTCTTATACTTTGAGGCCCTGGAAAAATGCCAAAGGGCCTTAGAGATAGCAACAAAACTGCAGATTGCAGATTATTCATGAGGTGGATGTCCTTGCTAAGAGTGGCACCCCTTTCATGCTTTGGGGAGCCCCCCCACATAGCTGCTGTGCCTGGCACAGTTTTAGGGACCTCCCTGAAACCTGCAGCCCATGTGCTTCAAGAAAGCAATGTGGACAGGACTAACTAAAGCACCCTCTTGATTGTGGATCAGCATTTAATCCAAACGCTGTCTCCGAGTGCAACCTTCTAGCTAGCAGTGCAATATTTTTTCCAGTTGTGTTCAGACTGATGGGAACTCTCCCAATGCTTTTGACAGATTGTCCCATAAGCTTATGGTATAAGAAGGACACGGTTCCTACTGTATTACCATTCCTTGTATTTAAATGTGCTTCTTTGCTGCACTGGTCTTGATAACCTCCACACCTATTGCCTGAAATAACTGCTCACTCATCATTGCAGGGGTTTAGCTGTGCTGTATGAATCCAGAGATAAGAAATAATATTCTTTAGATAACAGCACACACTCTTGCACAAAGTTCTTCCTATTCTCAGAGTTCAGTCTGCACTCTTATTCAAAGAAAAAAGAAAAAATTGCTCCTTTACTGTCATTATTTTAAAAAGGATGTGTGATAACACTCGTGCTGTGCTTTGAACTTTCAGAATAGTGTTGCTGTTTCAAATAAGAAAGGCCACCATTTTCCCCTCAGTTGCTAATGTGTAATATTTGGAACCAACTCTTTTTCTATGCTTTGAGCAGCAATTAAGTATTGTGTTTCAAATACCACTACACAGCAATGGTGGGTAAATAATGACTTAAATAAGAAGTAAGGAAAAGTTTTGTTTGCTTTTGCAGGTGTTAAATTTCAGCAGGACAATCTAACTCAAACAAAATCTGAAACAAAAGCCACTGAAATACCTAAGCAACAACCTAAGTTCCATTTTAGACAAAGGAGGTGATGATCAAAGTTTATGTCGTGGCTCTAAAATGTCTAACTGCTTACCATGGTTGAAAAATTCTGAGATTTGGTGTTTTATTCTGAGACATAGATTTTTAACTTCGAGTCTAACATTTTTGTTTAAATTTTAATGCACAGGTGCAGCATGTGTTTAAACTATTTATGTAATGAGTACTTTAAAGAACTCAATTAAACTTGCACTGACAAACACACTGCAGTTTTGAAATGTGAATTTAGATTTTTTTTTGTTCTTCTAGTTATCTGGTTATTATTATACCTGTTTTTTTCTTATTATGCATTTCTCTGAGGGGAAATACAACGGTACGTACTCAGTATCCAGAAGGATTCAAACTCACATCCTATAAGCAAAATCAGAAAACTAGGAAAGAAGTAATCAAATCATTTTTAGACCCAGTAATTATTTCTGTGGAACTCAGTTCTGGGCAACTCACCTCTAGTGAACCCTCTTTGTAGAGAGAAGAATGGAAGCTGAGTCGTTTCAATGCAAACTAGTGACGCTTGTAAGCAAGCCCTTCCCACAGGACTCAAGTCCTGCCTCAATGTCAAAGCCCTTCAGAGTGAGGACGCCAGGACTAGGCCTGTAAGAGAGAGGCCTCGCGGAGAAAATTCCAGCAGGCCCCCATTGTAATTCTTAATTGGTTACTTTAGATTACCCTCTCAGCCAACCCTTGTTAATGTGAAGTGATAACCTTGAACTGTGCTCATGGTTTAAGTATTACCCAAAGACATGCACTACCCAAAGACCTGCACGCATCAAGCCCAGGGACAAAAGTCAGAAATGCATTTGCACTTGTGTGAGGTCAGGATCAGACTCAAAACAGAGAAATTACTTTGATTGAAGGATTATAGTTACTGGTTTACAGGACTGATCAAACATTAGGTTAAGAATTTGTCCAAGCCAGTGTGGGAATAGTAAGAGCTTAGAGGCCTGATTCTAGTTATGGTGTTGTCTGATTTCTTGTGCAGTCTTATCTCAGCATGCACTTAGCTGGAGGTGAGTCCTGTGTTCTTTAGAAAATTCAGATGACACAAATGGGGCAGACTAGAGGCTGAGCAGTTACAAAAATCTGAGGAAATCTGTCTTACATTGTTTGGAGGAACCTGAAGTGGTACTGGGCAGATCATTTGTTGTATTTTATATATTTATATTTTTATATTTATATATATATAAAGAACAATCCCTATTGTTCATAATTAAAACTCAAGATAAATGACTATGCATTTTTTTTTCCTGGAAAGAGGCAAAGGAAAAAAGATCTTTAAAATACAACTGATCTTCACACATAACCATTGTCAACTGTGCATTTTTTTCCACTGTGTTCTCTCATATACACAGTAATTTCTGCTGGCTTTCTTATATATAGATTCCCCTTGCTCCTCAGAGAGGACTAATTGGACAATGTATGGGTGGGACTTCTCGTATGAAGGAAGCCACACATAGCTAAGTAGAAACAAGAAGAATGGTGGCAAATATGAACACACTCCTTGCATTATTATTTCCTTTCTCTCTCCTTCTGGGCTCATTATCTGTGCAGGCTTTCCAGCTTAGAGCTATAGTCCATAGCTGGTTCTCAGCATCTACATGCTGCTCTTCTGGTCCCTTTAAAGCTCCTCTGCTCTGCTAAGCACAAGAATCTGCTTAGTAATTCTTCTTGTGACTTCCAACCCAAAGCTGCCTTTCTCCCACGCCTTTACCCAGCGCCTCCTCAGCCTCCAGTCATGGCCCATCAGTGGTGATCTTCAAGCCACCCTGCACTTCAGCAACTTGTGCTGGCCCTGCTCCTTTTCAACTTCTCACCCCGCTGGGAGGCACCTGCACCACGGACTTCTGCCCTTCCTCCAGGCAAGGTGGGACAGGAGGGAAGGGTGGAGGAGTGCAGCAAGTCCGTAATAAGGAAATAGGGTGTGGAGTTAGCCTGCCGTGCCTGAAGTAGTTTCTTACCCAGGACAAGCAGCATCCTGGAAGGAGGAGAGAGAATCGCTTAGAGTTATTCTCCAGATACTAAAGCAATGCATGAACTTATGGGACGAGGAGTTTTGTTCTGTGTAAAACAGTGAATAAAGCCATTGTCAATAGGTAGGGTGAGTGAATGCAGGTACTCTGGGCTGGGAACAGGCTGCCGTGGTACGCACAAGAACCCTCCCTGTGCCAAGCCTAGAGGGCAGTGCATGCAAGAGAGAAAGGGCCTGCTATAGCAACGAGTAAACACTGCACGATCCTAACAGCATAACAAGTCAGTTTTCCTATTTTCCATGTCTTTTTTTTTTATTACAATTCAATTATTGAATTAATATGGCAGTGTGCAGATTGTATCCACAGATTTATCCATAAAAGGAGTAATTTATTGCCTGCTTTACAACAGTGCTGTGTAAACACTTGAGTTGCATTAAGTACTGCATTTTTATGAGAGTAGTGGCACATTCAGGTGAGCAAACACAACACTTTGGAGAAATAGAATAAACCAAATACATTTGGTCCAGTCCAAACCCTCACTGCTACCAGACTCTGGCCATGTGAAAATAATTTTTAATAAAATAACTGAGGAACTGAAAATGATCCCAACACACTCTCTTAAACCCAATATTTCTACTATTTCCACAGGATTTGTGCTTCATGCAGCTTGAATACAGTGAATACAGCATTTGGAAGGATGTGGACTTCCTCCAAACTCTTATGAGTTTTAGTAAGTCAGGATCAGGCCTAGAATGGGCACTTGAAAGCAAAGAGGTGAGAAAAGCAGCCCAAGGGACCAGGGTTAGTTTCTAGCACTAGACTGGACTGATTTCCTACCAGTATATGAAAACACTATTCAAAAATCAGCAGTATTTATAAATGTCTCTATATAAATACACCACTGTATAGCTACTGTAGCCCTATCGCATCTGCCTCTGTGTAAGAGGCAGGTTTCCCCTGGGTGTTGTTCAGGGAATCACAGAAGTTGATGATTCAAATTTTACTCTCTTCACAAAACTAACACTACTCTTACAGTGCAGCAAATGCAACTGGCCCAGACAGTGATTGTATTGGCAGGACCCTCTCCTGATTTGCAATGCTCCCTTGCCTATCTGAATTATTCTGTGGGACCCAGCAGCAAGGCAATTCTGTAATTTTTAGACTACTGACCTTAGGTTATCCTTGAAACCATATTCCTCCAGAATTCAATGAAGTTACAATATGTGACTAACTCTCTGTGTGTGCTTAGGAATCCAGCTGAACCAGAGCCTGAATAAAGCGTGGGTCCTGCAGGTATTCCCGTACATGCTCAAGGATAACAGACTAATCCAAATAGGCACAGCTGACAGACAAGTTGTAGTGACTGCAATCTTTACTGTAAGCAATTGTCATCTATAATATTTTTAGAACCATTTCTGTATGGTGCCTGCACATCAGAAAGTCACTGTGACATACAGCCCTGCTTTCTTGCAGACATGGGATCTTCAAACTTCTCCTCCCGCATCTTCCCGCATTGCAGCGCATTCCCTCCCCTCAGGAGCATGCATACAAAATGTCCTTTATGTTCCTTCTACAAAAATGTGTATTGTTTCCCTGACCTCTGGACCTCATATTTGCATGATAAAAGGTGCAATTATTTTCCTACACAACAGGATTTCCAAAAAGCAGCAAGATTGGCTTCACAAACAATTTTTCAGACTCTTATTAGGTTGCCAAGAATGTGATCAGTCTGGTAAGAGATCTTTGTGTGTGGCGAATTCATTTTATTTAAACACTCCTTAACGTTACTTTTAAAAAAGTCCCTCTGAATGTAACGGCTGAGACTACTGCTCGCTCTACCCTTCCTGTGCTTTACTAACTGTTCATTAATGAAGCACGTAGAAATCATTTTATATGATTGATCATGAAAATCTATGCTAGCAACTACAAGCTAATATTAGCATCTTTCATGAGTACAGTAACCATCCCAAGCTTTACTCAGTTACAAACTGTTCTTAATAATTACAGTTTATTCTCTGTTATTCTGGAGGCTGAGAAAACTCTGAGCAGCGGATTGCATCAGTGCACAGGACATTGGCAAGGTGGAATGTTGGTCTAAATAATTTTTAAACCCTATACACAGATCCTACTTTTCCCATGGTATAGGAGATGCTCTGTTATGTCTTTGATTTGGAGTGGTGGTGAAACTGTTAGTTCCAGTAATCTGTAATGACAGCATACAGGTAAACCCACACGATTCAGAAGCATATACAAATCCACACTGCCCCTAACAGAGCAGTTCAGCCATTTTAATGTTGGGAAACCACAGTCATTTTACTTTTGCTGTATTTCTTTTTTAATGAATTACATATATTATGTAGATTCTTGAAAGAATGGTTTTATTTCTTCCAGCAAGACTTTATATTTAAAGTGAATCCCTAAATGCTATGATACATCCTAAACAGGTGCATAAAGAATTATAGCCAGGATAGCTTTTTAGAAATCACGAAGAACCAACTGGTAACATAATCTTTATTTAAAACAACCGAATGCTTTTAAGAATAATTCTATCTTTCTCAAGCATAAAATAAATAGGTTCTGAAATCCTATGACACAGAGTGGACAAACAGAACAGTTTGTGCCAAGCTCGGGTATCACGTTATAACTCCACTTGCCAACAAGTTGGGCTGAATCAGGAAATGGTGTGAAGTGAACCAGTCAAAAGTCCAACTAATTAATATTTTACTATACCTATCAGCAGACAAGACTGTGAAAGTCCTTTCCCATCCAAGTGTTTAGCATGTGATAGGCCTACAACCTGGCAGAAACTTTCCAGGAGTCTTTGGCTTTGGCTTCAGAATAACGTCGCTCTTGACCGCAGAGACAAATTTATGTGGGAAACAGGAGCTGATACGCAAGAGTATCAGGAGGCCATACCAGCGGGCCGTTGCATTTCCATCACGCTTTGACTGCCAAAATATGTTCCAGCTCTGGAAAACTGAGGATTCCCCCTTATATCCATCTCCATGGGGCTTGAGTGGTGCATCTGCCTAGGAATTACATGGGAGAACACCACGGATGATGATCCCTGCAGGTCTTAAGGGGGTCAAATAAGACTGTGTGGCGAGTCTTGTGCCCAGCTGGCCAAGCTAACACCCGCAACTGGGGCTTTCCCAAAACGAACGCTCTCCCAGTTGGACAGCGCTGGTTCAGCTGGAGAAGACTCCACCCGCAGCAGGGATGGCAGCCGCCTGCACCTCCTCTCCTCGCAGCCCGGGCGGGCAGGCAGCACGCCGTATGAGCAGCACCAAGAGCTTTGCCCAGCTCTTCAACCCCGTGGCGGTGGTAACCGGCTCTCTGATCTCTCCCAGCAGTCCTTGACCTTGACCCCGTCTGGATGCTGATGAGTGATCAGCTGAAGCAGTGGGGACAGCAGGAACTGCAGCCACCGAAATCACACACCTCAACCATAACCACTAACTGCTCTACAAATACCACATACAAAACTGACGCTGGGCTTTGGGGCCGAGGTGTGCTGCAGGCTGGTGCAGGGCCAACATATTGAACCCATGTGCCAATACTTGTGCTTGATGCCAAAACAAATCCTCAGCGACCCATCAGTTAGACTGCGGGCTCTCCCGTCGCTGCAGAGCCTCCCCGCTCTGCGCCGCCATCTCGAGCGCGCAGCCCAAGGGGCCGGCACGACGCGCGCCCGCTCGGCGCTCGCTCCGAGCGAAGGTGCGGCCGCCCTGAGGGCAGCGGCGCCGCCGGGAGCGGCCCCAGAGGCGGCGGCGGCGGCGGCAACGGCGCCGGGCACGGTGACTCCCTGGGCACGGCGCCGCGCCGCACACTGCGCGTGCGCAAGAGCAGAGCGGAGCAGAGCCGCCCCACGCCCGGGCCGCCGCCCGGCACGGGGCAGGGCGGGGCAGGGCAGCAGCGGGAGGACTTTGCCCTGCTGGTGTCGTCACAGGCGCGACGGCCAATGAGCGAGCGCGATTAAAATAGCGCGCTATAAATAGCGGGCGCCGCAGGGAGAGCCGTTGGGTGCGCGCGCGGCCTCTGCTGCGCTCTGCTGCTGCCCTGGGGCCTGTAGCCCCCGTGGTCCCGAGTCCTGGTGACACGGGGCACCTGAGCCCTAAGGAGAGGGCGGGGAGCAGCCCTTCGGTGCCTGTCCTCCTTGCTCTGTGCACCTTCTTTCCTAGGAGCTTTGTGTGTTTTCTGGTTTCCATTATACTCTCTCTCCCATTTTTTTTTTTCTTAAGCAGATTTGAGAGCAGCCAGTGCCATATGATTAAGTGAAGGTGTGTGCCTGGCAGTAGTTTCTCAGGTGTGCTCTTAAAACAGAATCAGTTTAAGGTTTAGGACTGGCTATTGATGGTGAAGGAAGCGTGGTGATAAAGTTTATCGTGTTAGCCTATGTTCTTCCTCCTCTCCTCGATTAAGCTGAAGTATGTTGCTATTAAAAAAACAAAGCTTCAGTGATACTTTAAGCCAGGCCTTTGTGGGTGAGATCCTGTTGGCAGGGAGCAGACATCTCTGCAGCTTGCAGAGGTGTCAGAGGTGTCTGGGTCTGTGACTTAGCCTCTCAGTTCTATACTGAACCTGTAGACTAGGTATTTCTTTTTTTGCAAGGGAAGAAACATGAGGCTCACTACTGTGAGAGACTGGTGCATCCTTGCAGGTGGAGGTGAATAGAGAATGATAATATTCCAACAATTTAAAATGTGGAAATGTAAGCTGGTCTTCCAATTGAGGCTTTTTGTTTTATTTTTAGTATGTGATCAGTGACTGTTAAAAGTATGCTGAGTTCATGACTATGCATAAGCCTCCAAGCACTAGAATTACAGTGGCTTGCATAGGGGACAGTCCCTATCTATATAAACTACCCTCTTTCTATGGAAGTGCCCATAGCACCCTTGCTCTCAGTCTGCACTACGCAACTGTTAGGTGTTCTTATCTTACTAATTACATATACTGCACTTCTACTGCAGTGTGATACAAGATACTGCTGCTAGGGCAGCAGTTATGTTTTAGCATTAATCTTAGTGGATTTTTTTTTTTTTGGTTGTCTGAAAATTCTGAGGTTTTGGTGAAGTCACAAACAGGCTTTTATGATATAATGCAAAATATACATAATATGTGGTTATATCTATTCCCTCGATGAGTTCTGTTCTCTAAATATGAACTTTATTCTGTGTTTTATGAAGCGGTCATTGGATTTGGGGCATTTTCTGTAATGGTTAGCATTCACATGGCAGGTTCGAAAGAAGGCAGCTCTTCATACAAAACATAATTAAATAGTGGAATTCATTGTTACAGGATGTTGTGGATGTCAGAATGTCAAAAAGCTATTAAGTAAGTACAATCATGGAAGAAAAATCCATCCAGGGATATTCAACACAAACACCTCTAATTCAGGAACTCTTTGAGGTGCAAATTCCCATCCTGCGGAAGTGTTTTGGGGTGCAGCCTTCCTCTTTCTTACTCCATCATTAAGTGATTCCTGTTAGTTGCTGTAGGAAATGAGTACCAGACTTGGGTAGAATTGTGTTGTTCTGATCCATAGTGTCATGTCATTCAAAACTCTTCACAGTTTTAAGTCAGTCATAGACAGCAATTTTTGTAATAAATTTTGGTGATGCCTAAGTATTGTGAGCGCTGTCTGCTGTTTTGTGTCTGTGGCTTTAATTGTGGACTTGAGGGTGGAGCTGAGTCCTGTGTCGTGCATAGATTTTCTAGACAATTCTTTGATAGAAGTAAAAAGTAATACTCAGCTTTTGAAGAAGTCCACAAGCCTCAAAAGATACAGGTTTCATGATCCGGATCTGCAAGACTTTACATTTGCTATTGAGGAACATGGGATGTTGCCAATCCATTGAGACCGGCTGCCACAAAAGGTGTGAGGTGGGAGCTGCAGAGTGGGCTGCACAGTGTCAGTGCCTGCTCTGCACTCACTTGCCCAACATGGGTTCCTGCATCTCCTGAGTGTATCCCATACGGTGGCATTGCCTCTTCCCTGGCGTAACTTTGTGGAATATCTGAGGCATGTGGCGAGCCTATGGGCACAAGAAACATTGTCATACTTCAGGTCTGCTTGTGACAGTGCCTTTGTGTTGGGCTCCTTCAGCACAACAGATGAGATATCTCTGAGGAGGCCTTGTGAGGGGCTGAGCAGAAAATGCAGCTGAAAAGGAACAGCAGAAGACAGATAGAGATTAGATCAGTTTTACCAAAAGTGCCTGTGGCTACTGCCTCACCCATACAGTGAGAGTACTGCCTTTGCCTCTGGCAGCACAAGGTACGTACTGGAATGAAGATCAATCTATCAAAGTCAGTGTGGCAGAAGTTAAAGGGAGGAGGAAGATATGGTGGGATGAGCTATGTCACCTGTCACGCCTTTGTAGGAGTGGCATCAACAGACACATAATTGGAAGTCTTTGGGTTCTCATGTGCAGGACACTGCAGAGATGTGGCAGGGAAAGCACTTTGCAGTCAGTGCTGGACCATGATGTTAAGGAATGAGGCTTCGGACACTCTAGCTGAGCATGTGTCTTAAACGCACATGAAAAATACCATGTAAAAATAACAGTTTCTACAGTTTGTAGCTACCAGTTTCAAGGAGGTTTTTCTTGTGAAGGGAGGACATCCCTGTTGGAAATGTCCAGTAAACACCGAATGCATGCTGCAGCATCAGAGAGGTTCAGACCTGACCAGAGAAGAAATTGCTGGTATTTTCTTTATTTTTAATGTGAACAAAATGAAAGATTTTTCCAGAGTCAGGTGACCTATTTTAGCTGTGTTTTTGCATTTCTGAAGTAATCTGTCCGGTACTGATTTTAGCCCTTCAGGTTGCCATTTGCTAAGCCGTAGAATTATGTAAAGGGAATCATCAGCCAATTTAATAATAGGACATATTTTCTTCTGCCCATAATACTCATATATGTCTTTCATGGATTATTAACACTCCACAACTCCCAGGCTTCTGGACCCAAAGTCTAGGAGACAAGGAGTTATTGAATGCAGGTCCAGGGTGGCCAACTGTGGTTGCTGAGCTGCAGGTGGATCTTGAGCAGGTGGTTCTTGGAGGCATTCCACAGTGCAGAGAGGGCTGCACAGGGGCAAGGTCAGGCTCCAGCTCTGTGAAGGTGGGCAGAAGCTGCTGCCCAGCCCCATGAAGATAGTAGGCCCATGGGGAGTCTGTGAAGCCCTCCTGGATCTCCCTGCAGCCTACAGGAGCATGCAGGTTGGTCCTCGTGGAGTAACCTCGCTCTCCTTCAGCATTAGACTAGCCACTTCTGCACAGCACAGACCCAGGGATCAACTCTGGCTCTGCATGTGGTACACAACTCATCTACCTTTCATTACCAACCAGCTCTCTCTCCAGGTGTGAGCCTGTTCCTTCTGCATGTTTCTAATGCTACTTTTTGCAATTTTTTTGGTGTGAAGGAAGGAAATGAAGCAGCAGCAGCAGCTGCCCAGCCACTGATCTGTCTAAGAGCAAAATACATGCTTTGAGTCAGGGCACTGCGGTATTTTCTTGCCTTATTTGCAGCAACAAAGGCTCCTAAGTGGACTCTGATCCACATGACTACAGGGCAGCCTGCAGAGTGTGTCACGTTCTCCCCGCAGGAAACAGACATTTGCAAAAGGTGGCATAGGGGTGGCCAATAGAGTCTTTTCAGTTTGGGTGCCCCTTATGCATGTGAAGCAGTGCTTTTCATCAGGTGAGCATTCTGGGTACCCACACATAGTGTGATTATCCTTAAACAAAAAGTGCATGCAGGGAGGATGGAAGCCAGTTTATGAACATTTTTTCTAAACACAACTATTATCTGTTGACAAAAGAACATGGATTGTACCATGCGTTACAGCTAAGAAGAATTGGTTCTGCTATTCTAATACATTCTGCAAACTTATTGCAAGATAATTTCACTTTAGTATTTTCTTCATCAGGAGAATAAGGGGTCCTTTTTTATGGCTCATGAGTTCAGTTCTATTCCCACAAAGGCACGGGCACAACTGGGGACCCTCCGGAAAAGATTGCAGCAGCGCTGCCTGCACAAATGGGGAGTGATCAAGAAGTAAAAGACAATAATGGGTGAACAACAAGGTGTCTGGAGCTTTTCTTTATTTGCTAAATCTGCAATCCTATCCAGATGTCCTCTGCTCCAATTCTGCTTCCACTTCCACCATCAGCCAGGGAAGGAAATCTGTCTCGATATCTGTGAGAATGTGCCAGGAAAAAGTCAACAAGAAACAGGATACTTCTGTTAACAAGGAGGGAGAGCATCTTGGAAGGTGGCTTTCACGTGCGGCAACTCTGAAAGGGTGGACAGCATTGCAGGGAGACATTTGCTTTG
>JAUBNY010000321.1:61304-81101 GCA_032275445.1 Crypturellus soui | reverse complement strand
TGCTCTAGGTGGCCCTGCGTGTGCAGGGGGATTGGACTAGATGATCTCTAGAGGTCCCTTCCAACCTTAGGCATTCTATGATTCTATGATCATTGCTTGAAACAAAAAAAAAAAGTTGTAAATCACTTTGAACTGGGTAAAAGTCCTCTGGGTTCATCCAGGTTACTTGGGTGCTGTTGAGAACCTGAACCATGTACAGCAGTAGAAAGTCAAGGAGAGACTTTTGAGCTTTCCCTGCAAGTGCAGTGGCTTGGGAGCTCCCTACAATGCTCAGCATGGTCAGCCAGGCTGCTCTCAAAAGCTGTGCCTCAGGCCAAATGCCTGGAGGGGGACTGAAAAGTGCAGTACAGAGTCTTCCCCTCCAAGCCAGTGATGGGGCAGAGCACAATCCCTAACACCTTTTGGCCCCATCCATCATTGTTGCATGCTTGATAGGCTCAAATTTGGTCTGTAGGGTCCTCAAGGTTGTTGCTTGCTACTTCTGACAGCCTATGATGCATCACTTACACCCATGACCCTGTCCACAATAACCCTGATGGCAAGATCCTGTCTGTAGCATCAATTAAGCAGATGACCTCTTCTCCTTGTAAATAACAGCCAGATAGGCAGCACCTTCCTTTCCACTGCGTTTCTCCCAGTCCATTAATTTTCAAATCCTCTTCTTCAGTGAGAGGGCACCAAGTCCATCCAGCGCCCGGCCCTGCTCCTGTGAGCACCGTCAGCTCAGCGCAGGGGGCTGAGCCAGTGGGGCGGCTACCATGGGTCCCTCTGGCTGGCCCCGTCTGTCTCTCAGCTCCGCATCCTCACGGGACTCCCGAGCTGCGCTGCTGGCGGAGTGAGAGACTCCTCCCTCAGTGGGGAGGTGGCGAGGGGGAGCTTGGAGCAGTACCCACTCCAGTACGGAGCAGCAGCATCTCCAGGATGACAGCGCCTGCCCCATGCTCTCAGCCAGCACCATCCTGCCATCCTGGGTGCATCATGCGCCTGCAGGTGCCCTGCCGGCATCAGGACGCTGCCGGGGCCACAGCTGGGCCACTGGCGCAGAGGGACCTGCGGCGGGGCAGCTGTGATAACAGTGCAGCCCCCAGAAATCCGGTGAGTGAGGAGAGCCGTCAGCGGGATCGCGGCAGTGTGGGAGAGTTCGGGCAGGAGGATCAATGGATGTGCTTGAGGTGGAGGTCGAGGGTGTGAGGGAAATGGGTGTAAGGCAGCACGTGGCCTGCATAAACAAGAATGATCTCCTTTCTCTGTGAGTTTTAAAAATGATCATATTTGTTGCAGATTATTTGAGAAGAATGGAAACTATTGAGGAGCCTATTTTTTTTAAATGCGATCTTGAATTGTTCTTTTTTGGTAAAGTGCAATATCTAAACAATCTGTTACATAACTTTAGGAATACACTTTCTAATACACCTGGCTAATTTTGTATTTTTGGGCTCAGCAGATTCATGCTTTCAGCACCATGTCACAAATCCTTCTAGGAAAGAAGGCCACAGAAGTTAGGTGTTATCAGCGTCTGCTAATACAGCTGTACAATCCCACACCTCCTGCCAGGGGAGCAGTGACTTTAGTGCACACAATTTGGAGGGATTACTTGATAATGTTACTGCATGTCCAAAATTCTAAAATACCCGTTTAGGGTAGCAGAATTCTGTAAAACAGACCAAAGTAAAACAAAAACCTCTGCTATTATTAAATGGATTTAAGTGGATAATAGTTAAAATAAAATGAGAGCTTTTTGGGAGGTGTTTGTGGAAGGGGAGAAGTGCTGGGTGTTTTTTTTTTCCTGCTGTTATTCTTGTTACAGTGAGGTTTAATATCAATTCAAGAAACACGTTTCACATTAGGGCTTGCAGTGAGCTCCGTCCCACGGCACCTGGTAGCCTGATCTATGATCAGGAGGAGAGTGGGGTCTCCTGGGGGAGTCCCAGCTGCAGCATTCGCCGCCCTGGCAGCAGGGGAGAGAGCCCAGCTACTGCTCATCGATCACCGGGCCAGACGGGACCTCGCATCATGGAGTCTGACCTCAGATAGGAGCAAGAGGCTTATTGGGAAACAAAAAGAAAATTGCCAAGGACTAAATCTGTGTGCCAAAACGTGGCATTTCACCAGAGCTCAGCATTACAGACTGACAACACCGTCAAATAACTGGCCCTGGGGGAGAGCAGGAGAATGAGAAGGCATGGACGGAGGGTGGGAAGAGGAGGAGGCGGACACTCGCCCACCTCCCTCCACACCCCCCCTCCCTCCCCGCAGCAGCAGTGCCAAGCAGAGCTCGCAGGGGGCAATTTGTCAGGGCTGGCTCCAACAGACAGCGTGCAGCAGAGCCCCCACCGAGGCTCTAAATCATGCGAGTTGCACAGTTGTGGCAAACACATCTCATCAGTCCCCATAGCCGGGCTGGTGGCTTTTAAAGCTCCTTAGATAACATCTGCTTCTTGTGGTGCTGCTGTAAGTTCAGAATCATTTTGATTTGTTTCAGGCGATAAGAAGTTCTCTTGACAGAACACACGCTCTTGTGGTCCAGCAGACGGTATTTTATCTAGGAAACAGCATAGGAACTGCTCTTTCCTGTGTGAAGGACAAGTAAATCCCAGCACCAGCTCCTCTCCTGGCACCTCCTCATGTGGGGTGCTGCAGAGCTAAGGGGCACTATGCACCAGCTTGGGATCATCCTGAAAAGAGATCTTGTCCTAAGAGTTTTTCGATAGAGCTCTGAACATTTTTAGGCATTTCCAAAGTAACAACAACAACAAAAAAAAAGGCCGAGATTTTATAAAGAGATTTAAATTTCAGGTCATATTGGTCCTCACATTCTGAGAAATACAACTTCAAGTCTTTCAAGATGGAAAAATCACATTTCTAAGTATCTCTGAAGGAGATAAAGCTTTGAAAGGCTTTCCAAATATGTAAAGAGATGTGATGTGTTTGTGACTATAAAACAGTACATCACTATTTAATAAATAATGCTTTGTATTTTCAACTTTCTGGCAATGAGTGCTGTTAGCTAAGAAAGTCTGACTTCCCTGCCACTTTCAAAAATCTCACCATTTGACGGCAGACATACTAAACATTTTCAGAATGCTTTTCCATTTCAATGTGCAGAACATTTTTTTCAGCTTCCCCACAATATTTTCCTAATCACGGTCCACTTCATGCTGGAAAGTAACGCAACATTCCTTGTGGAATTTAGCCCTTGTGTGGTGCATGAAGGTAATTTCTTTAAATGAATTGCTGCCAGTAAGTGAACTTGAAATTCTGAAACCTGCAAATGTGACTCTTTGTCCCACGTATTATCTGCTGCTGTATCGCAGAAAAAGAGTGGGTTGTAGGCTAGAGGAAAAAGGGCAGGAGTTCAAGTTGCTACACACACTGCAACATCTGCCATAGAGCAAGAACGGGTTCCTATTAAAGAGAGGAAAAACCCTTAAAAGAGAAAGCAATTTATAATGCATACTGGTATTGATGGTTTCAGATTCTCCCAGATCTTGTATCACAGGACAAACTTAATTCAGCATCTCTGTGCCAACTACTGCCTTTCATTAAAATCACATGGGATTTTCTTCCCCCAAGGTAGCAGCTACCCTTGGGAATAAAACTTGTCTTTACAGCATAATATTTGTTATCTCAGTAAACCAAGTTCAGAATGACCTTCTTCTCCCTTAAAAGTGAAGACCAAGCACAAAAGCCAAACAGGTGTGATTCGGTCTAGGTCCTTTTTCCTAAAGGAGCTCCAGAGGTGCCAGGCGCGACTGGCAGGCCCGGGAGCCACAAGGGCAAGCAGGCGGGCACAGGGCTCGGGGAGGGCACCCAGCACCAGCGAGGAGGCACCAGGCTGGGACACAGCGTGTGGCGCTGCAGCTGGGCAGCCGCTCGACCAGCACCAGAGACAGGTGAGGCCAGAAGGGAAAACTGTTAAATTATGTTGTCTAAAAAGATGTTAATTAAAAAAAAAAAAAAAAGCAAAACTTAATGTGTTTTCTATTTGGAAATAGTTTCATCTCCCTGGGCCCTGATAGAGCAACTCTTTGGTTTCATCCCAAACAAGCTACATGCACTGGGTTGATTCTCTGCATAGCACTATCTCCCACTCCTAAGATTTATTCCTTTGCTATGGAGTCATGGTAGGAAACCTCTGACTCTGTCCAGAGAGCATCTGTTTTCAAATTAGGGAGGGGAGAGGTCATCAGCTAGGGAAGTAATGGAGGAAGCAATTCAGAAGGACTTATTCTTGTCTACTTTGGCCATCGGCCAGGACGCTCCATTTGCTGCTTATCAGTGACAAGCACCAAATATTGTGTTTCTTACCCTGAGCTGGGTCTGCTGAAGCACCTGAACCTCGTGGAAAGTGCAGGGGCTTCTGCAGGACCAAGAGGGCTCTGGCCACTGTGTGCAGGCCACCCTCTGGTGCCTGCCTTAGCCTTTCAAGAGACCCTCTAGCATTACAGCTCAGAGGCAGGAAGCTCAGGACATTCCCCACATTTCAGAGAGGAGGAGCATTTGGTCTGGTATTTTGACTAGTGCCAAAAATGTGTGCATATGTTTGTATGTATGCAGTTATAAAATTTGAAGCATATTGCTCATTTAATCTTTGTTGTATGTATTTGGTAGGTGAAAATGTGGAAAATCTGGATCAACAGGAATAATAGTAACAGGAATTATTAGCTTTGTACCAGTTCAGGAGGAGGAACAAATCTTCCTCCCAACTGAGAAGTGCTCCTTCCGTGCCTTTCTGCTGCCAGATTGCTCCAGGCGCCCCAGTCCCCAGCAGACCACAGCTCCCAGCATTTCCTGCCCTGCTTGCCCCCATGGCAGTAGAGAAGGTCACGTTTCCCCAGGCAGACCCCAAAGGTTGTTTTTAAGAGAGAGGCCTCCTGGGTGTCCCTAGGTGGCTTCCGAAATGTTTCCTGGGATCTCTGGGTGCTGACAGTGGATACTGTATCGGCCTAAGACTCATGTCTCACCATGTGCAGCAGGTTTGGAAGCTGCCCTGAACTGTCTTCATGACTTCAAACAGAGATGAGGTGATATGATGGCAGACACTGGTGGCGGTTTTGTGAGCTCGTGTGGGGCTTCCTGTCACAGGGAAGAGAATAGGGAGAAAACAGGTCTCTGCCTGGATCAGGATGCTTTCTCACTTCACTGTCAGTTTGTGGCTACTTCAATCACTTTGCTAAAATGGTTATTTATCCTGATACTGCAAATCCAGTGATGGACAGACCTTTTCCTACATATGGATCACCTTGCAAACTGCAAGTACTTTACAGTGGTGGGCTCTGCTGAAAAGGTCTTTCCTGGGCACCACTTCACCCCTTCCCCTTGGCTCCTGAGCAGGGCCACTTTGCTTTCTGGATACCTGAGAAGCCATCCCAGGGCAAACTGAGCTGCTCCCTGCACCAGACTGGGCTACAGTCCTGCTGGGCACATGCATGAGGATGTGTCTGCACAGAATAACCTTCCCCAAAATCTGCCTCTGTTCACGGCCGTTATGAAAGCAGCATTACCTTTGTCATGTACTGTATGGTAAGGCATACAACTGACTGCAGAAAAGCTTCTGATAACGAGTCAATGTTTATCAAAGAAAAAAGCTGCTGTTCTGTTCTGGTAACATACACGTGTACATAATAATCAATTTCAATATTTGCATTCATTTATTTGATTTCTGATTGTGTATTTGAATGTGTTTGACAAATGCGGGTGGCAGAGAGGGCTGTGTTAGTACAAAAGTGGGAACAACCATTAGATTCAGAAACATCACATTCCTCATTAGGCAGAAAGCAAGTGTCACCTGCTGGAGTCACACGAGCTGACTCATGCAGGGCTAGATACACCAGTGTCAGCCCTGTCATTCTGAGTCCTCCCTGCAGACTCAGAGATACCCACTCACATATTTCACTGCTCTTAGGAGAAAGGGTTTTTCTAACATCTTACCACTATGTTACTGCAGCTTCATGGAAGTTTGTGCCAGTGCATATATCTTCAGTGAGAACTAAGTTGCTTCCCCAGTTGCTGCTTTCCTCTGATAGAATAGGCAGAAGCATCATTTTCTGCACTGCAAAGCTGCATTTGGCCAGAGCACTGGGCTCATAGGGCCTCAGCTGCCCTGACGCCTCGCAGTGCTCAGTCCTTCACAACCTCACAGGAGACTAAACGCTTCCAGACCCCACTTCACACAAGCAGCTCCTGCCTTTGGCTATTTTGCACTGTTCCAAGAGCTCTTTTTGATTTCTGCCCTCTAGGAAATTAGTCATTTCCTCATCTCACCCACAGTGTTTGTTCACTGCCGCCACTATCATGTGGCTACACTTGCCACTGACTCATTTCACCTGGCCAGTGTGAAATGGTCTTTTACGGAGCTCTCCAGACTTGCTACCCAGCATGTCTGTGAAGGCACATGCACACACACGTGTGCACACATGTGTGCACACACACAGCTTCCTTTCTCTCTATGACTCTATGGTTCAGTAGGCCACTGAACCACTTTTCCATTTTCCCTAGGACAGAAAATCTGCAGTCACAGGTACTGTTTTTTGTGTGCCATTTGTGAAATGAAGGGAGCAGTATACTGTCAATGATCTTCAGGAGCAAAAATTGAGAGTCAGGTGAAAGCTGCTGAAATTCTCATGAATTTGGGACAAAGTTTAAACAAAAAATCAGGATGGCATTTTTAGTATCTTTTTTTTCCAGTCAGTAGATGGTACCAAATGTTCATAAAGTTGTCTGTGAATGTGTCGCTCTGCTTTTCAACCATATCAAAAATTACCAAAAATATGACTTTAATAACAGAAACATCCGTGAAGGGCATTAACCTGCCCTTGAGCAACCTCATGCTGACACTCAGCAACAAAAAAACCTTTCTTGCTTTGGCTGCTCCTTTGTGGTGTCAGCTGTTCCTGAAATAGATGTTTTCCCTGGTGTTCACGCTAACATTCAGATGGCAGGAGACCACATACAGCTTCCTGTCCCAAAGCACAGATTGGAGGGATTCAAACTTTTTAGGAGACAGGCAGCGCCTCAGTGGATTTCCAGGACACCCAGGTCCGATGAAAGCCAGTTTAGACGTCTCTGCATAATATTAGACTTTCTTCTAGGAGTTTAGGAAGACTCGCTAAGATCAGGCTTCATCTTAGCCCAGTTACACAGATGAAGTGTAAATGTCTCCAACACAGTTACTCTAGGTGTTTTTTATAGTCAATGCAGAAAAATGGCCACTTTTAGGAAAGAACACAGTTCATCTTATGCCAAAGTAGGCTGTAAAAACTAGGAAAGAAAGTGCCAGTGCTGCTGCAGTATCTCACTAATCTCACTTTATCTCACTGAGATGAAAGGAGCCCAGGGCAAGGAGCTCAGGAGCTCAGAAGCTGACACTGGTGCTGCAGCTCAACCAGTCTGGACCAAAACTACCCTGGAGGCTATGCAAGCAGCCCCTGGGTTTTCCTTTTGCAAATCCCGCTGCACACCTGCCTCCACCTCAGGCAGAAGGACGCTCAGCCTCTCAATCCACCAGCTATCTGGTGTGGTCAGATGGCTGTCATGCTAAATGCTGACCACTAAGAGGCTCTCAGCCCCTGTTTTTCAAAAGGCTGCATTTCAACTGACATCCTATTTTACCACTAGACCCATTTCTTGAGGAAAATTGTACCATAGTTCTCAAACTTGAAATCCAAGGCAAGTGCCCCCTTAGAGTCATGAGTCTCCTAGAAACATGGAGTACCTACTCCAGTGGGGAAATGCTAGCTGATAGCCAGAGCAAGCAAGCAAAGCATTTAAATTTGGGCAGTTCTCAGAATTTTAGCTCATATTTGTGCAAATAAAGTGAGCACCAGGAGAAGGCAGGCTTGTTTGGACCTGCGTTCTCCCAAACACAGGCTTGTTTGGCAGCATCTGAGAGTTGGGAGCCCATACAGAGAATTTTTCATACTTCTCCTGGGCATATAGAGTAGTGATGGCTCCTTTAAGCAATTGAACCCTCAACTGCATGGGAGTTTTGTCAGAGGATGAAAACTGCTAACAAATGCACTCTTGTTTGCAGCCACTCGGGAATGCTGCTCCTCGCCGGGGCTCTGCACCTTCTCTTGTCTTCAGCAAAGCTTTAAGCAAGCCATGGTGGTCTGCAGCCAGGTATGTACATCATGTGCCATAGGCACAGTGTCTGCACAGGTGACCTAATGCTCATAACTAGTGTACTGGGCCTTGCTGGGAATGGTCTGTGGGGCACTGCCTGCAGTGGCTGGTCTGTGATCCCCCATGTGAGCCCAGCACGTAGGGCTGGGTGCCTTCCTAGCCATTTCTTCCATATTGTGGAAAGGGCCTCCATACTGCTGACTCCTTGCTCACGTTCACTTCTGCCCACACTGTTGAAAAGCCTCTGTAGGCAGTTTCCCTCCAGAGCATTTCAGTTCTCTGTTTTCCTTTTCTACTGTTCTTCTTCCTTTTGGATGGCAGAGCTGCTAAAACAGGAAGAGAAGTTTATTGTGATAGCATTTTCTCCCCTAGTTTTGCTGCAGGTCTAATGACTTGCCTGGCAAAATAAATGGGAAATTTCTACTGACTTCAGTGCAAGTCCTTCCTTCGTTTAGAGAATGTTCAAAAACAGAGGAGCTTTATTGTTTGAACTACAACTATTACATTGCAATGCACTAACTTTTCTTCTCTCCTTTTACAAATATCCACTGGAAGTTAACCAAACTGCACTGCTAACTGAGCCTGTTCTTGTAATAAGTAGGCTTCTTACATGTAAAAAAAAGCTACACAGTTAAGGCAGGAGGTGTAGCAGTATCTGGGACTTTCAGGTAGCGGAAGTCTGAGGTTTTGAGCAATCCTCGCTCAGGGATTAGGTATGTTGTGCTGTAGGAGCACTTGCCGTTAATTATTCTTCAATTATGTCTCTTTTCAGAGTGAGCACTTTTTTTTTTTTGTATTCATTTCTTGTCATGAACATCAGGAGCTGTCAGACTATGGGAGAGGTTTAGCTTAACACATTTTCCTTTCACTAGAAACATTCCTAATTGAAGTCTGAATAGCAGACTGTTTGACACCTCCTGGCTTGCCATACGGCATGTTTTCAGAGCCCAGAACCCAGAATCATCCTACAGGCTTGATGTAATTTAACTGTAACTTTAACTGTAATAAAAACCCAGGAGTTATTTCTCTTTTACTACATGACATGAACAAAGAATAATACTCTTCTCCTGCCCCTAGTACTGCAGACTCCAGGGAAAAGGGGGTGAGGATGTCCATGCAGGGAGGAGAGTAGCCCCCATTCACATGACAACTGGCAATGGGTGAACTGCTGGAGGACCAGTCATTTACCGCCTCCTGCCCCAAATTGCTGCCTCCTCCAGACTCTGCCTTTGGTTTTCACACTTTGGCATCTGCTACAGCAGACCAACCAGGCAGAGACTCATCTCAGCATCATCGTCAAAGTCCTAGCACCTCAGCTTCTCCTCTTTCACATACAGGGACCTTTTCTCTTTTCCACAGGAGGTGATATTTATCACAAGCATGTGATCCATGTTTATTGGGGTCGTCAGTTAATCTGCAAATGGTACTAGCCTGTACCTGAGGAGGCATGCCCTGGGAGCACCCCCATTTTACCACCCTTCTGATTGCTTCAGTGCCTACTCTCACTGAAATATTGTGAACCTGGGGCTGTGCTCACAGAAATGCTGCTCTCAAGCATGCACTGAAGCCTCTGCAGTTGTAGAGGCAGAAATAGAAAATTCTCTGATACACCTAATGGCAACAAAATTGTCACAAATCAGAGAACAATCTACTTCATAAAGCAGTCACCTTTCAGGATTGAGAACAATCACAGTTAAGAAGATGGATTATCCTCTGAATTTTTGTGCAATGTTAGATTTTATTAAACGTGGAAGAATGAGAGAATGGGGAGTCTTTGTCCGTGCCAGCACAAGCATTTGAGGAGCTGCAACATGAGGCTCCACGTGGGGCTTAACCTCAGCCCAGGAGAGGTCCTCCAGGAAGGGCAATACCTTCGCCACACAGATCTGAGTCCCAGCTTTTACAGCGTGTGAATGAGGAATTATAGCAGTGGTGGCCTGAACTAGGTGCATATCCATTCCTTGATATTCCTATACAGGCTCAGAAGCTATCTAAATATCACAGAGCATTTATTGGAGCATGAAACTTCCTAGCCACTTTCCAGACAGGTTGAATTTTAAGTGGAGGTGACAGCTGCTGACATCTCTTTGTCAAACCCATGAACTATCTAGTCTTCGGATGCTTGGTCTGAATGATGAGTTTCTTCTTTCCTCACACAGATTCTCATCCTACCCATCTGGGTAAAGGAAGCTGATTGTAGTAGCTGAACCATATGTCATTTCTGAAAAATTGTCAAATTTATTCATCTTACAGATTCAATAATCTAGGGACTGGTTTCTTTAATCTCTCAAACTAATTCCTGATTGCAGTAGTGTGCAGGGCACACACTACCTAACTACTGCCAGTCCAGCTATTGACTGAGTTGAGCTGGGGACAAATTCATGGACACAATGAGCAATTACTAGCAGCATTAGGATAAGATAATGTAAGCATACTCCCATAACTGGTTATTAACCATGTCAGTCAGAAATAATTCAGATTTATGTTGGAAATTTATCAATAATAAACTCTAAGAAGTCTTTCCCTAAGGGAAATTATTCCTTGGATGTTGCCGAGAGGGCATTTCCTGGTGGCTGGTGTTTGAGCATGTTACAGGTCTCTGCGCCTCAGAGGCTGTGTGTACATTGTACATCATGTGGTAATTTCATTACACATACTTGGCACAAGCAGACCTTAAACAAGATATACACTCTTCATACATTTAGGAGGACAGTTTCCCATCCCAAACATTTTCCAGGTTTTCCACTATGTTTACTAGTAAGATTTATCCTATCTTCACTACACTGTAAACTGACATAGTGCTGGAGATGTCACCAGACTGAGACCAGCTAGGGATTTCTTACCACAACTGCAAATGCTGTAACGAATGATGAGGGGAGCAGTGACTATGGCACTGAACTGGGTTTTCAAGAGTCAGAAAGGCCTAGTTTGTAGTTTTCTTGTGAGATACTGGAGAGTCAATTACCTAATGACAGTCTTGATTCCTAGCCTTGCAGGGAAGCCTTTTACTTTCTTTCCTTATGGAGGAAAGCATCCATTTGCATGGTCTTTACACTGTTAGAATAAGCAAGTGGGAAATGTAGTTTCTGTATGATCTTATCTGCATTGCATTAGCACATGTCCTCATTCTGTAGAAGAGCATTAAAAATGTTCCTATTGCTCCCTTCCCTCTCTCCAGGTCACGAGGTCTAGGCAGAGGGGCACAGCATTTACTGAACTTTCCTGAAGAGATGCTGGATTGCATCTTACCACTGAAAATACGATTCGTGTTATCATATCATTCAACCACGTTTAGCACATTTAGTCGCTTTAAATCTCTCTTTTTTATTTTTTTCTCCTGTCAGCCTGAAAAAGCTTGTGGAAATATCTGTATACATGCAAAGGGGGTGAGTCACCCAGATTCTGGGGGCTTGGCTGACGGCAAAGACCCTTGTGTGAAAGGCTGTGGTTAAACATGGGAGGGTTTCTTGCTGGCCGCAGAACTGCAGTGGGCAGGTGTAAATGAGTCAAGAAAGGTTGTTGCAAAGCAACATCTCTCAAGATTTCTCAAGGCAAAAGCCTACCCTAGGTTACTGGTAGCACTAGGGGCTTTTATGGGTCATCTCAAGCATTTGATTTCCTTTCTATACCCTCTTCCACCTTCTTCTGGGCAATCATGCTTTCTTCTATCCTTCACTTTTTTTCCTGTTAACTCACTTTTGCACTCTTCTTCTACTTTGTGTACTTATAGCTAAACATTTTAAATAACTCCATTGTTTAACCCACTGATGATAGTGCTGTGAGTTTGCCTTCATAGGCAGAATGCCTGTGCATCATAGGCAGATGCCTATGCTCACCATTAGCACGACATCTCTGCACCACAAATTCCCATTTGTGTAAGGGGTTAACAGCACTGCCTTTCCTCACAGTGCCATGATGAGGAAAAGAATTCTTAATATCAGGAGACACTCAAAACAGTGATGGGGCTCATTGTAATAAGACCACTGGGAACTGCAAAGACCTAAGAAATGAGGCTTTCTGGGTAAGACCTGTCCCTTTATTACTTGTTAGCATAATAGGACTGTGATCTGTGAGGGGATCCCTACTTTTATAATACAAAAAAAGTCATATTAATTGAGGGCACTGTACCTGAGAAACACTTTTGTGAAAAAGGGCCTATTTGTAAGCATCCCTCCAAAGAAATAACTAATACAGCTCATTTTGAGGATTGGTTCAAAACAGTTCATAGAAATGACTCTGATACGAGACTCAAAGTCTGGCTGACATTATTACAAGTGTCTGCTGTCTTTGAAAATACTTCCTTTTTGTTGAAAAACAGCACTAAAAATCACCCAACTAAAAGGTTTTCCAGTGGAAAAACACGGTAAAATCTTTGGTAGGTACCTTAAAACTTTCATGCTGTCTACTTTCCAACCCTTCTAACAAGCTCCAGAAACTTAGCCCTGTGTGACTCCTCTTTGTGCTTCTGACAATTTACAAGTCTCACAAAAGGTACAATCCAAATTCATTCAATGAAAGCCAAGAGCATGATTTTACATAAGCACATATTCACATAAACACTCCACTAAGCACATTTTGAAGTAGCATTTCCCACTGTTTGGTATCACTACACACAGTTATCTCAAGGCTGCCCCTTCACTGCTTGTCACTATCCCTTTTGTGAAGGTTATAGTTATTCTCCACCTCAGCAGGGTTCATGAATGGGAGTTCTCAGCTGTAGAATAAAGTCTGCTATTGCTCTGATAGGGTGCTCAGTGACTGAATTTTGAGTTAAGCTGGATGTTTTCCACTAGCCATCTGGACAAGTATATCTTTATCTGAAAATGGCCTTCACAACATTAACAGGCTGCTTTTAGAAAACAGAATTCTATGGGTTTTTTTTGAAAAGCCACATACCTAAAACAGAAAGCTTGTAAAAGACCTTATAGAGATGAGGGACTTCAGTGCTATGGTTCTGTCAAAAGACTGGTCTGAGAAAAAATAATAGGCTCAGATTGAGAGGTATGCTGACAAAAATCAGGAGCATCATGTTACAGATCTTAATGAAGGCCAGCGAGCACCCATGACTGCTTACATCCGCTTTGCTAGTGGAAAGGAAACATCTAGTGGGCGTTCCAAGACTGACATTCACGGCGGGCATTTCCCCCGCACTGCCGCAACCGAGTCTGTAACACAAACCAGCCTCGAGCCTGTGCACGGACTGTCTGTGCCTTCGGGTGGAGGAGCAGAGTCAGCAGACAGCATCGGGTCGACCCAGGCATAAGGCTGTGCCCCAGCCTGGTGACAAGTCATACCCTGCTCTACCAGCTCGTGTGGCTGTGAGTGCCATCATCTGTGCTGGCCCATGGAGAAGAGAAAAGGGGAAAGTGTTGGATGTGGAAGAAAAGAAACCAGGCAGAAGGAGTGAGTGGAAAAAAAGGGAAAATGTACCCCCACTTGGCTTGGCAGGAGGTGCCTTGGCCAGCTCCCGGCCCACCTGGAATCAGGCTGAGCGGAGCAGGTTAAGGGATGCACCCTTCTGCCAGGGCAAGCGCCTGGGTCCCTGCCTGCAGCACCAGGGAGGCTGAGCCAAGTAGGGACAATCTGTCCTGGCTCCTTGCAGATACTGTGAAGGACAAGATAGGTGCACTGGCATCACTCTTCTTGCTCCTGGAGCTGAGCTGGACCAGGGTGTGCTCTCCTTGGGCCACACGAACACACAGGTACCATGACCAGTCAGTGTGCCTGCATCCAACCTGAGCTCACTTAAGGTTGTCACCACAGCTGGGATAGTGAAGGAACAGGACACAGGCTGCAAAGGACACAGACTGCCTCTCCAACCAAGGAGGAGCATTTCAAAGCTACAGATCCTGTCTGGAAAAGCAACAACAAGAAGCAGGAATAAAGCACATGCCTCTTATCTCAGCAATACACCATTAATTCCTATGAGGCCTCTAGGTTCAGAGAAGAAAGAACTGTTACCAGGTGAAGAACCTGAAATAAAGATGGGAGCAATAGTTTATCTGAAGATTTTGCACTAGCCACAGTAGAAGCTTTGTAACCTTTCCAGAGACCCTCTTTTTCCAAACTTTTGCCCTTAGGAGCAGCTGTGTCCAGAACGGAACCTGCCTGCTGCTTAGCCTGGGCTGTGGGACCCTCTACCAACACTGGGATGAATCCCAGGGCTGATAAGACAAGCAGACCTGCTGGCAGTGGTCCTGAAGGTCTACCTTTGAGCTGTGAGAGTACATTCCAAATATTTACTAGCCCACTTGAGTGCCTAGATTGGGCTGGGTGAGACTCAAAGCTAAAGCTGTAATGAGGTTAAACCAAATGTTTCAGGCTTAGGCAAGCTTTTCCACCTGATTTTCTGTTCCATCTGTTCTACCACTAATTTCCTGCATGCCAACAGGAAACTCGCTTCATTCTTATCAGCATCCTCCTCAGGGACCAATATTGAGATTTATGTGTGAATCCATCATGGAGAACAGCTAGACCTGTTATTATACTAATGCAACTGTGCTTGCCATGCACTTGTGAAGCCCACTGATGTCAGTACCTTCAAGAGCAGGAACGGCAAAACACAGAGGGCTGCAGGGCTTTCTGCCAGTGTTGTTAACCCCCAGGACTGTTGTTTTCCTCTCACTTGGGCAGTCTGTGCCTTGGGCAGGTCTTGGTCCCCAACAGGAGCCTTCAGCACTCAGTGAAGCCAGATGATCCATCACAGCAGGTTGAGATGCCTCCAGGCTTGTTTGGCGTGAAGATCATGTTGGAAAGGTGCCACAGTATCAGCCCACACAAAAAATCAGAAACTGAGACACCATCATCAAAAGTCCATGCAATGTTTGGAAACCCAGCAGGACAGCTGGGGGACAATATCATATCCATCACAGCAACTCATCTCTCTCATCATGTGTTATCTAAATGAGCCCAGCTCAGTGCTGCTTTGCACGTGGAACAGTTATTTTCAGCTACAAAATCAGAGGCAAACCATGGGAGGTGTAAACCCAGAGAAGGAAGGAAGGGGCTGGAGTACCCTCCTGGAAATCACTCCCTCTGGTTGCTCTCTTGTACTTGCTTGGGTGACACTGCTGAGCAGTAGCACGAGGGGCTCAGGACTGGCACAAGGGATAAGTTGGGCTCTCTGTGGGCTTTATCTGCCATCCAGTTCAGAGCAGCCTCCAGCTCCCAGACACCGCATCAAGGGGACGATGCTGCCAGCGGCTGCCATAGCTCAGCCCTGCCTTGTCCAGTCAGATGCTCAAAGCCAGGCCATGGCTCCCTGGACTTCCCCTTTACCTCTCTGCAGTCAGGTCTTCTTTTATACAGGGAAACTTACTGCCAACCCCAAAAAGGAGTAGGTCCCTTCAATTTACTGGTGGGGTAGGGGAGAGCTGAGAGGTTGTTTCAGCTGTCAGCCTGAATGAAGCCAAAAGATTTCCACTAGTTCAGTTTCTGTGCTGTCATGTTCGTCAGACTTAGAAACCTAGTTATGCAGTTATCCACTGCTTTCATTGCCAGGCGGTTTCCTGCTGTCCAGGTCCGGAAATGCTCAGGATCTGAATTCAGCCAAGCTCAGCCACCTTCATCTGTGAATGTGAGGGAAGGATGCAGAAAGGCTCAGTCCATAATAAAATTAAGGTTGAAACAGATAAACGTGAAGAAACAACTCTTACTGTATGACACCTACTACTCCTACTCTTTCTCCCATCCACATATCACCTCCCACAAACAGTACGTATTACTTCAGTCTCCACAAAACCGGCTAATAGGTAAATGTCAAGCAAAGTGGCAAAATTCACTACTTTGCAAATTCACTACAGCTCTAAGCTCCCTGGTGTTATGTAGTCTGCACAGCAAGTTCAGGAGGAAGCAATGCATACCGTACATGTGGGTGTGCTACTCTCACTGCACGAGACGGGGGTGATTACTTCGATGATACCTGTCTATCTCACTCAGCATATGAACCTGTTACCCGCTCGGCAGAAGAAAAAGTCTCTGGCATTTGTGAGTAAGATGGGGAACAAGCAAATGAAGCTCAATCTTCTAACATGGACAAGCTTTTCTACATCTGCAAGAAGCAATTATTTCCACATTGCTCTGATTCTTCTCTCTTTGAGTGCCCTTCTTGAGTGTTATCTGTCACAGGTAGCATAATGAAGTAGAAAGTTCAGCCATGCTTCTTAACTTCCCATGAAAGACAGCAGAGACTGGGAAATGTAGGATCTTGAGCCAAACTGATTCAACTAAAGGCTGGAGGATTTCCTAGCTTGCACTTCCAGACCTGTGCTGTACATGTAGGTGGAATGCTGGAGGGCAAACAAGGGGCAAAAATGTGTCTTCAGTTGACAAGCTATCTGTGAGCTTGCTGGATCAGGCACCAGCTGTTAGTCTTAATGTCAACCGTGGAGTTCAGCCCAGAGGTTCGGCCCACTTCCAGCAGTATTCACAGCTCATGCTGAACTTGGCTGTTGCAGTTAGAAGCTCTAAGACCCTTTGTAGCTAACTCCAAGTCAGCTGAGGGTACTGTACTGTTTGCTAGGATCCATAGGTATTCTTACTAGCCTTTTAGATAACTGCCTTTTTATGTTTCAAACTAAGTGCTTCCAGGTGTCCAAAGTCAACAGAGAATGTTGGAATAGTGTGGATGGGCCTGTGCAATAGGGTAAATACCAAGTTGTAGCACTGGATTATTTCAAAGAATTGAAGGATTAACTGACTGCAGAAGTAATCCCCATGCAACTGCAACTGGAGGCAACACTTAAGTGTTTGAATATGAAAGCAAATGCAGTCACTAGGATTTTATGTAGCAGAATATGAGGACTTTGAGGTGTTCCCACAATGCATGAAGTACCTGCACAGCACCTGATAGTACCTGCACAGCATTTGTCCCTTAGTGAACATAATATTTCATTTTTACTTCAAGTATAGCCATAAAAACAAAATGCCATTTGTTTAAAGTCAAGAAGTTCAATTGAGTTGCACACTGCTGGGCAAGGGAAGGAATTTTATCCAAACTCATTGCATCTGTTTCCTAATGAATAAACAATCCACGTAAATAATATAATTACTATCAAATTTCATTTTCCTAAGCCTCTAGTATCCAATCCACCTGACAAATATTCAGAAAATGGCCTTATCCCCCTCCTCACTGTGTATAGAGTGCATGCAAACCCTTTGCTTCTTAGAAACATTCTTGGTCTAAATTACTCCTGCCTCCTGTGGACATGGATGTCTACATTGCATATGTGTATGCAGGAAATTTAGCAACTGCTCAGTTCTGTTTGAGTTTGGGATTCCTTGAGACAGCAGCCTGGAAGCTGCTGTGGGATCTGCATCCTCACAGCCAAGGGACAACTCTTCTGTGGCTGCACAGAAGCCCCCACACTTTTGAATGGGGCCTTCCATTTCCAGTTGCATGGTTGTAAATTTCTTTTACTTTTACTGCAGTCAGTAGACATGGAACTTACAAATAGCAGATCCTGGCAATGAACCAGTTTTGTTGACTATCGTTCCTTAATGAACTCATGGGTTGTAGTTGAACTATTTTTGTTCCTCTTCTGTCAAAAAGACCTCTTGGACAGTGCTAACCTGTCCTAAATATGTATGTGTGTAAGGGATTTCTGAGCTATGGCAAGGAAACTAAATTGTTGCAAAAAGCCAAATGTGACCTTTGGCTGTATAAATAACTTTAGCAGAAGTAAGGAGATCAATTTTACCTCAGAATACATTGTTTGAAAGCTTGGCACTAAAAGACTGCAGACTCTGTCTATATACCTACATTTTATTATTTATTTTATTGATAAAAATGAAGAAAGATACCAGCAGCTTCATCAGTGTAGTTTGGTGTTCTAGCAAGGTCAAGGTCTGAATCTACTCCTTTTGGTTTCCCTGAGAATGTGATACTGACACTCCATTTCACTTCTCCATTGCAAAAATAAGGGCATGATTGCAAGGCAGAGAAAAGAATAAGCATCAAACACACCCAGTGGTGTCTCAAAAGCCAAATCTTGACTCTCTTCTTATGCAATAAACTATATTTAACTTCTTTCAGTGATGCTTTGCTCATAACTGCAGCTGGAAGGTTTGGCCTTGAAAGGCCCCAGATCTCAGCCTCCCCGCAACCTGGTGCCAAGTAATTGTGTCTCCTTGACTAGCAGGAATAACCCTGCTTCTCCACAACAAAATGTGTACACTGATTATGTCTCACAAATGTTGCCAAATGTTTGTGCTTCTCTTTTTCATATCATACCTTTAAAGATAATTCCTGAAACCCCCTAAGTGATGTGTTTAAAAAAAAAAGCAAAAAATTACGAAACTCTCCAGCCAGTTATAAACAGATGACGGGAAAATCCTGTGCAAGACACATTTGCAGTCTGGTTATGTCTTGGGGATTTCTCAAAGTTCAGCTTCTGCACGAGTGAGTTAAGAGCCAACTGAAAGTGAAAATCTGGTTCTGTGTAGAGCCGCGCTGCGTGAACCACAGTTGAGCCGGGCAAATCGGCAACTCCACTTTTACTGACATAAACCAAACAAAACAAATACGTCTCTGGGGTGTTGGCTTAAAGAAGAAACTTGAAAAGACTTTGGATTTCTTAAGAACAGCTGCCAGAATTTCATTTTTGGAAGGCTGCTGGGGATTTTTATGCTGAAAAAGGAAGAACTGCAAGAAGTCAACTCACGTTTCAAATACTTGGTTTTCAGCTGAGGAAACCTCATTTTCTTCAGTGAAAAGATTGCATTTTCAGTGAAGCTCCTCATGATGCAAAAATCATTTCCGAAAACAGTTTTAGTCTTCATTTTGTAAAGGGGAGAATCTAATCTATGTTTGCTTTGGTACTTTTATCTCTGGGCTGGGGGAACTGCCTAGTCAAGTAGCCTCACCAAAATAATGTTTACTAACCAAGTCAATGCAAATGGGCATCTGTCTGTCCCCTATCCCCATCCTGGGCAAATCCACCCCCTCCTCACTTCAGCAAGTCTACACATCAAGGCCTCTATCAAACTTATATTCGGGTCATGAAAATATTTCCAAGGACAGTGGCAGAGAATCTGATTCAAAAGGATTGCCAAATTCACCTAGACCTGTAACCTTCTCCTGCACGGAGCCAGGGTGCTCCCTGTGTTCAGGCTGTCACCTGCCCCGGAGGGGACTGTCTGCTGTGCCCTGTTTGACTGGTGGGGCCCCTAGCTCTGCGCTACAATAAACAAGCTTAATAATAATAACAACAAAAATAGTAATAATAATGATGACTAGATCAACAGCAGAGCTGATCAAGTGTGTCCACCCATGCCAAAGCTGGCCTCTCTCTATATATATTGTACTGACACGGCTTCCTTGCACTGGCAAAGCAGGAGAGTGACTGTTGATCTAGTGTTGGAGAGCACTCATCTCTGGCTTGCAAACCAGCCATGTGATGCTCCCCAGTTTGTACACCAAAGGTTTTTGCTTCAGCAGAGTGATTGGTAACAAATCTATACTCATTCTGAGGAAGTCATTGTATCCACACCTTCTGCACATCCAGTCACAGCCAGCTCACCCTCTCCTCTAGTTCCACCTTTCTACTTGAACTTCTCCTTTAGGATCCCCAAAACAGAGTCCATGCCTTAGGTGTAAGTTTCACACAAACGTATGTGAGAGAGACATCAATTCTACCTATTTTGAAGAAATGTTGTAATGATTAAATAGGATGC
>JAUBNY010000321.1:38059-61204 GCA_032275445.1 Crypturellus soui | reverse complement strand
TATTTCAAGAGTGTAGTACAATTTGTAGACCGTTATTCAGAAAACAGGAGCCTTTTGGATTTGTGGTAATCTGTTATGTAAGTAGAGTTAGTCAAGAGCGTTTAGAAAGGTATTTGCCCAGTAGGTCAGGACTCACCTTTTGTAGCAATAGAAGAAAAGGTTTTCTGAACCCTAGCAGGTACATTATGGGTTATGACATATGGTGTCCCCTGGAATCTTTGTTTTTTGTTTTCATTTTCTTGCAGCTGCTCTGTAAGCATGTACCTCAACTCAGTGGGGCTTATGCATCTGGCAACAATGATCACCTGCTCTTTCTGCCTACTGTCCAAGCAGCTGTGCTGTGTTTTTGCAGATGCACTACAAATCAGGCTGATTTCCCTTTCCTGGCAACACTAGAAGAATGGCACTCTGACAGTGCCCCAAAGCTCAAGCTGTCCCCTCCAAAAAGAGAGGATGGAAGAATCAACCCAGACATCCATAATGGTTTTTCAGAAAACTTGAATATGTGACTGGTATTTCAGAAAACTTGAATATTTGCAGTACAGACACCTTCACCTGGGCCAGTTATCTCATGGGCCTTTATGTTCCACAGACAGGCAGAACTAGACACCTCTAGATCCCAGTTCTTCTGACCTGCTTTAGCCCTCTTTTAGGATGACATGACTAGAGCAGGAGGGTGCGTTTTTGTCACATGGTCCAATCATCAAAAGCATTTGTGTATCCCTACACCTACACACAGGTTCACACCCACACACTCACCACGCATTCAGCAACTCCCCCAGCACTTGGGTTATACACCCTAAAAATGATTGAACTTCCTCCAGACCCTTCCTGCATTCTGTCCCCTTCATTCTTTTTGTGTGATCATTTTTTTGGAGGAGGGAAGTTTGCCTTTGTTCTGACCCCCGCATGAGATAAAATTATAAGGTGAGTTCTAAATCATGGTGGAGGGAAATACGAGGTTCTCCAAAAGAATCTCTGCCGTATTTTGAACGGCTGACGCTATGGAATGGTCTTTCTCTTTAGAGGCAGAATATTCAGCCTCATTACAGAGCAGCCAGCCCGCCACAGTGCTGTGACTTCTCGCTGTCCTCCTACATTTTAACAAGTTGATACTTCTTCACAAACCCTACACTTCTTAAATTACTCAGGGGAGCTTAATTTGTCCATCTGCAGGCCTGGGAAATAACAGACGCTACACTGTCTGATTCAACTTTTACTGCAGTATCTCATTTACTAATAGGCAAAGTGCATCTTATGTTTCCCATCAAAACTATTTATTTCTGCTGAGAAATGGCTTACTAGAGAGAGCTGAGTGAAAAAGAACAGGAAGAGCTAAAATGTATTCCTTGCCGATCTCTTCTCAAGAGTCTGCTAGAGGCAGTTTTTCATTTCAGTTGTTTGGGGTAAATAAATAGTTTCAGTTATTTTATTAGATATATTTCCTATCAAAAATCCCCTAGATGATACCTATATGCAGAATTCTTAAAATTGATTTGCAGTGTCATTTTTGAGATGTTATTATTGGATTGTGTTTTTTTTTTCTTTTTTTCTTCTTCCCCCCCTTTTTTTTCTTTCTGCTTACAGCAGCTGTAAATCTTGTTCTTGCTTTTCTTGATGTCTTCTTGAGTAAGAGGAAAGTTGAGTGGGAATGGAGCTGGCGCTTAAAGGAGAAGAAAGGCTGAGCCTTTCTGAAAGGCTGAGAACATTTTCATTTACCTTCTTGTGGCAGATATCATTTAAAAAGCAGAATTTTAAAGAGTTTTCAAGGAAAATAAGAATAGTTAAAATCAAAATTTCTAATATAGACCATTTCAAGCATTTTTCTAGTGTTACTCAGTTTACATAAATAAAGTAGATCAGTAGCAGAATATACTAATTCACATTGCTAGTCTTTAATATTAAAGGCATTCTTTTCTATATACTTCTCTACAGAGAACAACTGAGATGGGGTTATCTTTGGATATGACTGAAACAAGTGTTGCAGAAAGTATTCACTGTTGCCAAGAAGACTCTACTACTTTCAAGGACAGCAAACTCCGAGGGTCACTGTTAATTTATTCTATTTGGGGGGCAGAAGATACCCCACAAGAACAGGGAGGGTCCCTACCAGCAATCTTTCCTTTGACTGTTGTCTTCTTTGGCCCATGGGGACAGAAGCTGATGGACTAGTGAAACTGAAATGACCCATGCATTATGATTTTTTAGGTAATGGTTTGTAATGATAAGAATCCAAATCAACCTTCTTCCATACTCAAACAACACTTTTTTTTCCTCCCCAATATTAAATAAAATGCATAAACTGCAGTATTGGAAAATAATGCTTTCTATAAAAGGCATTACAATTGCAACTATCTGTGACACAAGCAGCAATAGTTGCTGCTAGAGGTAAAATTTTGGATTAGGCTCACCAGCCATATCTTACCTTAGAATTCCTACATTCCTACGGTTTGTATACAAGGTTTCTCTGCAATGAGATGACCCACAGTGGAAAATTCAATAGATTTCAAACCTTCCATGAGTAGCCGAATATTTCAAACAGAGGTTAGCTGTGGTCATATTTCAAACAGAGGTTAGCTGTGGTCACCTGCAGGGGCTTTCCATCACAACACTCCTTCACAGATCTTAGCTTTAATAGCAACTACAAGCAGAAGCTCCAGAATAGCACACACACACACACACACATGAACACACACAAAGATGTTCCCCAAAATGTTTCTGAAATCAGGAAATAGAAGAAAGCTGCTAAGAGCTCCTGAGTTACTACAAATGACACCTTCATTCACAAGATACAAAATCTTGCTGAATGCTTCTGCCATTCGGAGTTCTGGGCTTCCCCATTCTTGAGTATTTATTTTTATGTTTTACACATAACATTAGGGGACTACACATGGCTGTTCAGGGAACCACAGAGGTTTGGTATCAGGATAGATTGCAGAAGCCTTCAGGGGTTTGGATGTGGTGCTTGGGGATTAGCTCTGTGTGCACCTGCAACAGTCAGCATGGAGGAAGGTCAGGGTAACCCCCATAAATGAGCACTGTGTGGCTCAGAATTATTATGTATGTGAGTCATAAGTGCAGCCAGCAAATCTGCCCTGGATGTCTATATTTTCCTTCCAAAGAAATATGCTAGAATTGTCTAGACACACAAATATTGCCTATCTGCATATATGCATATCTCTACATGTAATTATGCATTTTGATGGAGTGGACTCTATTGCCTTTTCTTTAGGCAACACAGTTTTATAAAGATACAAAGATCATAAAGGCCAGATAGCTGTCTTTTAGTCCAGTCTCCCCAGAATTCAAGTATTATGTTTGATTTCAAATTACTAGCTGGAAGGAAAATAGCTTGTTGTTTGAAATATGCTTACCAGCTCCAAAACAGTGTTCTCCTTTATCATCAGCAGCTCAGAAGAGCAGACAGGAGACGGTCTGTTTTGATGGCAATGTATCCAGCATCATCTGGTACCCCAGAGGCACTTGCCTGTTAAATTTCATATGGTGAAAATAAGATTTCCTTGGCTGACCCCCTCCACTCCCTCTCCGAGGCAGCCGCTTTCCCCTGATCCGCTGCTACCATGCCTCATAGGGCAAAGATGAGAACTGAGCAGTCTGCGAACTGGCTGGCAGAGGTAGCAGTGCAGAGCTGGGAAGCATACTGCTGCCCTGGGCATGTGTTTTTCCTACTTCACACTTCTCATGGTCTCTCTTCCATGCTGCAGATGGGGAGAATTGCAGAGGAGCTGCTGGGCTGGGTTTGCAGTCAACCAAGGTTGTCATTTTAGTGGAGACTGAGTCACCTCAGGAACATGGCAGGACAGAGCATGGTCACTGACTCAAGCTCATAAATTCAAACTGTGGTATACTATATTTATATATAGTATATTTGAAATGCAGCCCCTCGGACTATAAGAGGTAAGCTGCAGAAAAGAAGAGTTGTTTGCATTTGGGCTGATAGATACAAGTGATCAAATGTCCTCTGGCTTCTTAAGGTCTGCATAGTCTAGAAGTCACCTATGAAAGGTTATCACCCCAACTGAAAAATGTAATTGAAAAATAGCTTGAGTCATGCAAGACTGGCTTACCAACTAACAGCTGCTCAGGGATGCAAAATAAGATATGTTACCTCAGTGTGCCATGCTATCTGGTGAAGCATGAATTTGGCAGCTGAAGATCTTTCTCTGAGCTACCAGATTATCTGAAAATCCATCTCTGGCTTTTTCAA
This sequence comes from Crypturellus soui, assembly GCA_032275445.1. Classification (NCBI taxonomy): domain Eukaryota; kingdom Metazoa; phylum Chordata; class Aves; order Tinamiformes; family Tinamidae; genus Crypturellus; species Crypturellus soui. The sequence continues at coordinate 56,976 of JAUBNY010000321.1, read as the reverse complement.
ATATCATCATGATTTATGATCACAAGTAGTCTGCTATCATTTTACAGTTTTCAGACTGTTCCTATGCTATTTTCTCCAGTCTTAAAGTGCACTGTGAGGCTGGCATGTGCTCCTGCCACTGCTTTCTACCTGCGTATAAGAGGCCTGACAAGCACCAGCACACAGTCCCAAGTCTGCATGAGGTCTCCAAATGCACAGAACTCCCTAACAGTTTCCTGAATGCTGAGAGCCACTGGCATATTCTCAGGTAGCAAATATGCCAAATTCTCTGATATAAATGAATTGCAGTAAAGTGATTTTGGGCTGCAATTTTTTAAAGCCCCCCTTCTTCCTTCCAGTTGTACTACTCACATAATAACAGTTGCACCTTGCTCCTAAACAACTCTACAGCAGTAATTTTCATTCCACTTTTGCATGCACTGAGGTGCATCTCGGTTTCTCTGTGAGGCTGCCTTCGATGGAATGCGTCAGTGCCATTTTCACTGCTCCCTTGAGACAAAGGAAGCCTGGGATTCCCATGCCTGTTTTTTTTATGACAGTCTTACAGTTTAGCAGCAGCTTGGGAATAAAATGATGGCAACACAGCAGCAGCTTTCTGCAGTGCACACAGTCAACCTTTCCTGCTACCATCTGGGTTTGACAGCAAGTATGGACTTCTTGGCAGGTGGACGTAATTTCCAAAGCCCAGCTCTTCCAACAGCTTTGCCACAGCTCTGCAGGGTCTTAGGTTTGTTCAGTACTCAGTCAAATGGGTTAGTGTCAGCTCCTGCTGCACCTCACTTGGAAGGATGCTGAAAGCAAGAGGAAGGTGAGGAACTAATATCCCCTGCCCCTCATTGCTCCCCTGTACCCCTGTACTACCTGCTCATAGTCATTAGATCCCATCTTAGAGCGGGCCCTGCTCGGAGCCCATGAGGAATGGTCCAACAGCTGCCACAAACAAGAGGCCAGCTCTGTCCTGGACTCTCACTTCAGTGGCACCTTTAAGAAAAAAAAGCAGCTGAGGAATGTCCTTCTGTCAATGGTAATTCCCAAGGGTGGCATTAACTGCTTTAAGCCCCGCTCAGGCCACCAGAGATCGTCTATGCTGAGCTCTCTCTGCTTTACCTAGGGCAAAGATGACACCAAGGTGGTCCTCCAACCTCCCCCAAAGGCTGTGTAAGAGTGGTGTCCAGTCCACAGTGCATTAAAAAAATACTTGCTGGTGACATTTCTTTACAACCTCCTCCTCAGGGAGAAATTGGTGGGTTCTGAAATGCTGAACTTCTTGTTTGCATGTGGGAGGCTGATAAACCAGAAGAGAGACTGCTTCCTCTTGTTAAACTATGTAAGTAGGTATGAAAAATGTCTGTTTAATCATACTAGTCATATACATTTTTAGACTTGTATGAATGTTAAATTGGTGTACAGAAAGGTACATTTGCCAGTTATCACCTCATACAATATGGGGGCCTTTGCCTATCTTGCTCTTTAACCTGTTAAGGTTTCTTGTGAATAGGGATTTAGAAATGCAGAATGCTACAAAATGAGAAAGATAACCTTCCACAAGGGCCACCAAAGCTACATTTGCTAAGTAACCTGTCTAAAAGATACATAGGAGGGATTTTCTCTGTAAAGCCAGTTCATGTGACTGACAGCATCATATGATCTATGGCAGCTGGTTGGTATCTTGCCTCACTACCTAGTCGCTTGTTGTGAAAGCATGAAAGTTTCCTAAAACTCAGACAAGCAGTTTCTTTTAAATGAGCTCCTTATTTTGTCTCCAGTAAAATGACTCAGCCTGGCTAGTGTTATCCTCTTGAAAGCAACTTAGTGACTTTTGCTCTTTGAGAAACTTGCTGATTTATTCATTTCCATGACCAGAATCCTCCACTTGCTTGAAAGGGTTGGTATGTTTGTGAAGAAAAGCCATATGACTTACTCAGGTGTAGTGTGCCAATCTAGAGAGAGAAAATCCTGTGTACTATGTCCATTGCCTTGGACTGAAAAGTAAGGTCTCATTGCTTCCTTGTGACACCTCATGGGATAGATTGTGTCCACTCGTGGTCTCAGTTTTCAATTACATCCTTTTTGCAGGTGAGCTGTTTTTCTGTGCTGTTTGAACAGCACCTTGAGCAATAAGGTTCCTTCAGTGAACCCTTAGTCTTGCCACATGAAAAAGAAAATATTTCTGTTCATCATCCCATCACATGAAAGTATGTGTGTGTCATGCTTCTGAGATTTCAGTATTGGATACCAATGTCATTGTAAACAATAGTCTTGCAAGGAAAAATATATGCATATATCAAAAGTCAGCAACCATGTCAGTATCATCCAGCAGGTCTTCACAACAGTGACTGTTGCTGATTTTTGCCAAAGGAAACTCAGGGTTTCCATTCCCAAGGCTCTGTCCTAGTAAAATATTCCCAAGGCTCTGTCCTAGTGAAATGATTCTTTCATGGACTATTCCCATGGTTTCCCCCAAAGAGGAAGCCTGCTAATTATCCCTACCGCTCCTTTCTGCAGATATGGAACAACCTTTTTCCTGTATCAGCAAGCTGTAGTGGTGCGCAGTGAGACGGCCATGTCCAGGTGTGAAGGAAAGAAGGAACTATTTCCCCTCAAGTGCAGAAATTCCCTTATCCTCATCTGGTCCACTGTCTTTTGCGTCACCACTTTCTGGCGAATTTTGGAGACAGATTACACAGCTGTTTTGGGTTGTATGGCATAATTTCAGGCTATTTCAGACTCATGGCAAAATGTGGGAAGTGAAAGCTGAGGTACCGCTTTGTATTTAGACCATGACCACATTATTTTTTTAATTGACTTGCTCCCCTCCATAAAGAGCCTGTGCAGTAAATGTGTAACACTGCAGCAGCAAGGCTAGGTTTGTGGGTAGGAGCAGAGCTGAGAGGTGTGCATGCATAGATAGATGGACTGAAATGGCAGGAGAGTGTTTTGGGTACTCCATACCAGGTTAAAAGTACTTGCTTTTGGTCACAGGAAACTAGAGGTTTACTTTCACCTGAGAGTTGTCTAAAATCAGTCAAACTATGGTTAGCACTGTACTTCTTGAAGTGCAGGCAGGGAGAGCTCCAGAAGAACTGGACTGCCTGTGTAAAATCTAGAGAACCACAGCACTCTCTAGTAAGTGGGTATCATAAGGGATGTAGAGATCTGGGCTCCCAAAGGACACTGGAATGGCTTCCTTTGGCTTCCTAGTGCTTTATGTGAGATAGACCCTTTTGTGCTTCTCAGTTCTTCATCCACCAAATGAGAGCAGGAATTATTCCTTTTTTCAACTCTATCTTATTCATCCCTTGCAACCTGTAAGCTCCTGGGGTCAATGGCAGCTTCTTGTTAGAAAAATCCAAGAGCAGCACAGAGTTCCTTTGAGATTTTGGCACCAGCTGAGTGTGGTCCTGGAACCTCCCTTTCTTGTTGTGTCCCCAGTTTGTTTGGAAAAGGGGAAGGGTTAGGGGGATTGTGGTCTCACCTGTGTTTGAAATGTGGTGAGGTTCATGGGGGAAGGGGTGCTCTAAGAGTGCACAGCCTTGACCTACCCGTTAGCCATCAGCAAGCTCAAGAGACTCTATCTATGGAAGTATTTTTGGCTCTAAGAGCAGAGCCTGTGTGATGAAATAGTTGTGGCTTTATGGCCAAACAGTTTTCACTGACAAAGTCCCAGCAGCACAGGAGAGGGTGAGATGCTGCTGTTCGATCCTGCAGCCCAACCTTGTACAGTCTCTGTCAGTGAAGAGAGAACTGCAATGGAAAAGCTTTCATGATCTCTTTCATATATTACCACAACCTGCATTAGATATATCTAAGGAATAATACTGACACTGCAGCTCTGGTGCTAATTATGTGGATACAGAGAGATTCAGACTAACAGCAGCCCTTATTCAGCACAGGTGAGATGGCAAGTGGAAGGGAAAAGATTACCCCATAAGAGCTGTGCTGCCTCACCCTGGGATGGGACTTGGCTTGTGCAGAAAGATGCAGCACTACGGCTGCTCCAGCAAAAACCTATGATCTATGACTCCAAGGTTAGATCTGAAGGAAAGGTGGGAATTCAGATTTGCTAACTTTTGGTGACTGACACTCAAACCTTCCTGGTTTCCTGGATTCCCCCTTGAGTGAGAAATCACTGACCTTTTCAGATAGGTCCTGAAGTAACAGGAAAAACAGGAGAAACACTTTGCCCATCCCATGATAGTTTCTGAGTCTGAGTCCATACTGAAAATCTTTCAAAATTAGTACATTTCTATGGAAATAATTTGACATTTTCATCCTGCTGGACAGCTCTGGATCTGACTTGATATCAATGTATCTAATCATTCAGATTATAAAATTAGAATTTTTATTCTGGTAGATGCTTTTTCCTTGGACATGGAGCAAAGTTTGCATACTCCCATTCTTTTTTTTTTTCTCTGCAGCAGCACAGGACTATTGATATTGGGCCACTTTCCTGTCTTTTACTGCAAACTAGTAAAATGAAAGTTAAATTCAGTGGCTTTTTAATTGCAACATACTTCTCTGTGTTGTTACTTAATAGATGTTTGTTAATTTTGAGCCACTAAAAAAAAAATACATAAAATATGGTAATTGCCTAACAGTTTCTCTTGTGAAGCGTGTTCCAGGAAATCATGAGGGAAACAATATGTCTAGTAAGAAATGAATTTCCAGGAAAAAAAATCAGGCTGGACAGACACAAAGGCAAGAGGAACTACTTGGAGGGGAAACAATCACACCAAACTCTGTGATAGCTTCTTATCTCAATGCCCAAACAAAAATGTGTTAGAAAATCTCACATGGGCTGCAGTGCCAGAAGATTTGCGTCACGAAACTTAACAAAATGATTCCCACTTGCCTTTAGCCCACCCCTTGTGTATTCACTTCAAATACAGAATGAGACAGGGATATTATGGAAAAAACATTTATATTACATAGTTAACATCCCTTTATTTTTGGATGTAATTTCCCAGGTCTTTATTAGGTTGAAACAGATGGAAAACTATTCCTTGTTTTATTTTTTTTCTCGCAGGCACACATCCTTTAACTTCAGGTTCTGCTGTTTATGAGCTAGAATTTGAAAGCTGGGGACACTTGCAAGGACTGTCTTTAATTCTGAATGGAAGAAAAGCAGCACCTCATCTTAAGCCAAGGTCAGGGAGACAGCCATAACTGCACTGCTTCTCCTCCCAAAGTCACAGATGTGTTTTCCACTTCCATTCTGTTTGTGATAAAATGTCCACAAACAGGAGGAGAAAACAAAAGAAACGAGAATTAATAGAGAGATCCTACAAATATGTCTCTGGAGACCCTGCTGCTCCTTGCCATTCTCATTCAGAATAGGTATTAATTATAGCTTTTTCTCACAAAATCCATGTGGCTCTATAGAAATCCTGTAGACCCTTTGCAGCCTGTCTTTTTTCTTCACAGCTGCTACTGTAGCTTTGAATCTGTCTCCCAAGAAAAAAACAAAAGGAATAACACACAAATCAAAACATAAGGTCCAGCTGAGCCGCTGGGGAACAAATTCCTCATGCTTGTTATTCTTCCTGTCCTACCATAGAGTCTCTGAACTGTCTTCAACTATCATCACCTATACAGCTAGTAAGCTATATAACACTAGGGTAACGAAAGCTGCTTGTTACTCATTGACCTGCTTCTTCCAGGTAGCTCATTTCTGCTTAGCAGTATATGAAGCCTTCACTAGTATCTGCATTTCTTACCCTACCCAATGGTCAGGCAATGGTCTGAAAAGAGAAAAATGAGAGAGAAAAATACCACATTTGCACAGATAATTATTTCTCTTTGCTAGTAATTACTTGGTGTGTTTATTTCCCTGAAGATATCATGCAAATACCCTTGCAACAAGCCATACCACTATCTACAGGCTATGGGGTTTGAATCCATTAGCACTATAAGGGCAGAGTTAAAGGACAAATCATGGTGCCTCACATGAAGTGAGGCCCGCTGTCTCAAAGATCAAGGTAAATCTTTACATCTGAAGAGCTGGCCAGCTCCTGACCCACATCTCTGTCAATGGCTGCCTGCTCAGCTCATGGACCTGAGAGCGATGTGTGCCACAGTACAGGTGGTAGTTGGTCAACTGACTAAACCATCTGCCTCCTCTCTACTTTGCTGGAGCTGTTTTGACACCTGTCACGTGATCTCAGCACGGCAACTACTGATGTTGCTGGTTTGGTATCGATGTCACCTTGGCTTAAAATACTCATTCAGTCATTAGTTGAGCAGGTTAACAAAATGTTTCCAAGGCAACACCAGTTTGGAAGGGTCCTTGGCAGTGCTTGGTACTTCTGCACCAAGGTAAAGGTATTTGTCACTCTGTGCCTTTCCCAAGTAGCTGAACAGCAAAGCCCCAGGGAAGGTCTGTGAGCACTCAGATGAGAGATTATAAATTTCAGATACAGTAGAAAGAAGGATCAGTATCAATTCCTTCTTAAAACATCTTAACCCTTTCTGAAAGAGAGCTGCAGTCAGAGAGTACATTGAAGATTTGTCATGAGCTGCTTTTATGTTGAACTGTACACACACCCTGAGGTATTCAGGGAAGAGAGAGCTCGGACTCCTTCTCCCACAGGCTGTCTGGTTAATAGCTTTCAGGTTAGCCAATATTAATGGAGAGAAGCCCAGTGATGACTGGAAACCTGTCGTACAACTCAACTATGACAAATACAAATGCTGTTACACATAATGAACCAGTAAAAATGGATGGTCTCTTGGTTTTCTGCATACTTCTGCTATTGTTGCATATTTTATAGGCAAATCTAAACATGTCCTGCATTCTCTTTAGTGGGAAGATCCCTTTAGTGGGAGAGGCTTTGTTTTCCCACTATTCCACTAGCAGGACACTTACTCTACCCTCTGCATTATAGTACTATTAGTAAAGAAAACACTACTTTGCACATTTTCCTGAGATCATGCATGTCACTTCTGCTGCACCAAGATCTGGAGAAGAAATGGTTTCTGCTTATGTGCAGCATTATTAACATGCCAATGTCCTGTTAAAAATGGATACAGCATGGCACTGTGCCAAGAACATGGCAGTGGATCTGTGATCCAGAAGCCAGTTACACTAAAGGAAACATCTCACCTTAGTCCCATGAGTTATTCTAAGGCGGAGTTTGTTGAGTTCATCCACAGACACAGTGAAATCTTTTCAGACAAAAGAATTTAATTGCTATTGCATCTTTAAATCCTACAAACCATTTGAGTCAACTCAGCTCTGAATCCAAACTCTGAAGCATTACTGCTCAAAATCTCTGGATCAACTCAAATCAAAGTGTGCAAGCTGATCCCTGTCCCTTTTCTCTGTGTATCCCCCGCCATACCAGGCATCCTGACACCCATTCCTTCTAATTATCAGATGTGGTTCACCATCTGTTTTCTGTAGAAATGATTTAAGGTATCTATCAGGTACCTTTTTCTATACAGATTCTCTGTACCTTTTTCAGTTATACTGAAATACAAGGGATCACAACCAGGAAGCACTGGCCAAGCACAGATTACTGTTTCACAGCCATGCTTGGTGCACAGAGGTCATGAAGAAGAGCAAACTGCAAGGTATACTGCTCACCCTGCAAAAGCCTCTCTACCCTCTTCCTGACAGCTGTCTGGTCTCGGGTTTGCCAAGATAGTTATGTTCCTAATGTCTTTAAAATCAGGGAGGCTAGCTGCTTAAAAAGAATATAGGTTCCTAAATGTCTTTGACTCCACTTCCTCACCAGGACCCTCATTGGTGGGTAATTCCCCAGCGTGATACTTCCCAAAGCTACCAAAGCCAACTGTAGTCTTCCTCCTGCTCAAACAGCACACAAGTCACTGCAAAGGGGATCAAACCTCACAAGTGGGCAAATTCTGTTTCTATCCCTTTTTCCCTGATAAGGAACAGAGACCTAGGAGGTATCTCAATTGTATAAAGTGGAGGTATCTCAATTGTATAAAGTGGAGCCCTCATGCATGTGTATCATTGTGAAAGAATCTGTGGCTTCTAATGGAAATTCCCCAATTTGAAGATGGATTTTTTTTTTCTGAAAGAGGTAGAATTTTAAAAATAGTAGGCTCTTTTATGGATGTCCTCTCATAAGGGTGAGATCAAAAGCTTGATTCTTTTTGCATTTTCATTGTCACTTATCCCTGTTTCGTGAATTTTGAACACTATCTAAAGCAAAATAGTTGCATTTTATACCTAGGGTGCCTGAGGAACAAAGCAGTGGGAATCTGGCTCTTTTAAGCTACATGAATACAGAAACAGCAGTAGAAACCACTGTGAGGGAAGGCTTTTTTTGGCGGGAAAATTAAGTCTGCATATCTTCCAACTGTAGATAACTAACATTTTGTTACACACAGAGGAAAAGAGAACTAACAAAAATTCATTTTGAGGAACTAAAAATAAGGTCGCTAAGCAATGTTAAAGAAGATAAAAAAGAGAAGGAAGAAAAAAAAAACAATGTCTGTAATTTCCTTTTAAAGGATTAACTCTTTGTGAGAACACATTAACCTTCAGGTTGATTGAATTTTCTTTCAATCACTACTGAATAATTAAGCTTTTAGAAACTAAAATGGAAATTAGTAGCATCTGTTTTTTCTCGATTCATTAAAATCACCTTATCTACACAGAATACAGGCCAAACACAAGCTATAATTCTCTAGGGTAAGCTAAGTAAAAATCACTCTTACATCAGAGGTACAGTATGGTTCCTTTATTCTAGCTTTATAGTTACTGAGAAGTAATTTTGGTGGTATAAATGGACTTTTGTGACTTGGGCAGGTAGTTATGTATACTGGAAATGGAAGAGGGTGGGCTCTGAACACAGAAGCCCAAAGCCCTTTGATTTTCGCTTTATTACAATGCAAGTAGAGAAGGGATAGATATATTATTTACTAGAATAAAGCAGTGACTTGTGTCTAGGGACCAAATGTTTCCAGTTCACACTCCAGATCAGTAGGCCATGAAAGTTTAACAAAGCAGTCATGTATCCTCATTGCCAAAAGTGATAATAAACAGAATCGAGTTTATCAAGTAATAAAATGACATACTCTGAACAGCTGTGTTAGTATTCACACAGTGTCACACTGTGCTGAAAGGGATCTCCCCTGAGTCATCATTAGGCCAGAGCCTGAGAAGTCTGACTCTGCACAGCCATCGCTGCAACAACTATCCCAGGGTCTTTTAGAAGTTTAAATGCAAAGTTTGCAAAAATTAGTAGCTGCCTCTTACCTTCAGCACTTCTCATATGTTGAACACCCAAGAAGCTCTTGGATATTCTGGTAGACCACTGCATATGGATTTGGTAACAGGCGTACTTTGACACAGGTGTTGCTGACATATAATGGACTGCCCACAGGTAGCCAATTTCCAGGTCTCACCTTCTCTTTCCTTATCTCTTGTAGCTCAAAATCTGAACACTGCTACTGAGTTTTTACTTGCAAATCTGAATGCCAGGTATGAAGCATCTATTCTGGGAACAGTGAACTGACAATATCTCGTTTACTAACGACTTAGGTTTTTTCTGCCCTGATCCATCTTCTCTGTGAAGACCTTATCTCCCCCATCTTATGACTTCTCTGTCACACACACAGCACTATGTGCAACAGCTGGAAAAACACTGCAGTCACATAAGCCATGCTTGTATGGCTAGAAGCCCAAGCTTAAAGGCATACGAAAGACAAAATCATGTTAACCCTGGTAAAAGTTTTGTTTATCTGAAGATAAAAGATAAAATAACAGAGTGAAAATCAGAGGCCTAAGAATATGAAACTGAATGCCAGAAGTTTGACACTGGCATCTTATAGGAGGTAACTACAGTCTGAGTGCTGCTGAGGAGCTGCCACTAAGGTGTCGCAGCCCCAGACAGGACTGGACCCTTGTTGCTCAAAGCTGCCTTAGACACTGTGGGGTAGCAATGACTGCGGTGACCAGGGGACCTTCCCAAGCTGACTTTAAAGGACATATCTGCAACTTTTTCCACCAAAGAGCATCCAGATAACCCTGTCTCACTATCCGACCTATTTTTAAAGCTTTGTCTCTGCTGTGGTTGTGCAAGAATCTTCATGTCAGATCTTTTACCAAGGACCAGGCAAAAAGAAGGCAATTTACACTTAGAAATATTTTTTATTACAAAATCCAGATAAAATAGTACTCGGTACTATACTGAATTTGTTCATTGCCATAAGTGGCATGCTTAAAATAAGCAAACATCTGGCTAGAAGGTGACTGTCGCATTCTATTGTGGTAAATAGAACTGTGAAGATCTCAAGGGACACAGGTATGAGCTAATGCCCTCAAAGTAACATATTGCCCTCACAGATGACGCATTTAATATATCTTAATTTGTCAAGCAATTCTCAGTAAAATTAAATGCAGATTTTCTCTGCAGTCTAGCACATGGGGGACAGAAGGAGAAACAGCTCCTGAAGTGTTCAGTACATGCTGCTACATGGACTGCTTTTTACCTTAAAAGTTCAAAAAATTTATGCAGTATGGTGACTTTTTTTTTCCTGTGTGTAATCCATGAGTAAGCTGAATCTTAGCAGTAGAAAAGCAGTAAGCAGAAGGTAGGTGTCCATTCAGGTGCTGCATAAGAAATCAAAGAGCAAAACTGAGTATCTCTTGGTGTTCACTCACAAAATTACAATTTTGGGTTACTTTTAAAACAATGCTATTCCAGGAGAACTACTGAATTCTGCATGCTTGATGAGTAATCCTGTTTAATTGTTATAGCAACTGTTTCCATTCCCATGATGTTCTGTAAGTTTTTTCCTTTAAGGTTAATACAGAAATATTATCTGCATTGTTTATTCATGTCAGTCTCACAGTTATGACAGGTTTACATTGCAGCATACTCTCATCCAAAGAAAACTCTGGGAATGTGTGATCCTGGAAGTAAACAGGACTGTTGCAGGGAGAAGCTGGAAACTGGGGAGGAGGAACAAGGCTCTGGAAACAAGGCAGGCCTCTGAAACTCCTAACACATCTGGCTCTTAAAAAAGTACAGACAGGAGTTGATTACACCGATATGTTGTATTTCTGTGACTCAGTTTGACACCTGTATTAGCTGAGTATAGTTTTGGAGCTTACTAACATAGTGCTATAATAATTACAGGCCATTTCAGTTGAAAGATTTTTGACCATACATTTTTATAATTCTGACCATTACAGTTTGGGGATATGCATTTAACACAGTAAACATGTTTTGCATTGTTAGCTAGTAAATGGAAGTAAGAGCACCATATAAATGTAACAGTCTCTTACGTTTGACATAGCTTATGCAAATATATATATTCATTTTTATCCTCTGGATAGCAAGTTAAGTTAAACTATACAAGGGAGTAGTTCATGCTACTGTTGCACATGCTGTTGCGCAGGCAATAGTAAGACTCACTGTAGCAATATGGTCTTTGGTTTACAGAAATATTTCAGTAGTTGCTAGACTCTGCATACCATATTGGTAAAATTTCTTCTTTTTTTTATAATTCCTAAAGGTAAGAAGATTCTGTCTCTGAGTTACTGTCTTCCTGAGTTACTTTTGGAGTACTTATCTTATTTCAATAAGCAACCATTTAATTGATTAATACATCTAGCAAAACTCAGAGCATTTCTTCTCAGCTGGAGAGGTTTTTACATCCAAGATTAGCACTTCTTTTCAGACTGGAAGAAGTTTTACACCTGTGTGAGTTGATCTAGTAAGAGGTAACCTTCCCTTATCTTTCCTCCTAAAAGTAAATAAGGTTATTCATGACCAAAAAAACGCACATGGAAATCATTTCAGAGTGAAAAATCCAAAAGAAATGTAATCATCTGACAAATAAGAGAAAAAGTAAAGTTCAAACAAACCCTTAAAGGAAGTGAGAGGGGAGAGAAGAACTCCTGTTTTGCTTGTAAATCTGTTATTACTTATTGAGCCAGGAAAGGGACAGGGTGACATGCAGCTATCTTGTCCACACATTCCATATGGTCATCTGCGAGCAGTGACTGCAGATCTGAAACCGAAGACGGGATTCGGAACAGCCACACATGAGTGCAATAAGCAGTTACGGCCTCACAGCGCCAGCCCTGTGTGGTAGCCACAGTTACACCTTTGCAGCAACGCAAGCCCGAGCAGAAACCCCAAGACATCAAGCCAAGCCTTCTCAAGCAGCAAGCTGATAAATCTAAGCTTAATTTCAAAAGCATCATTTTGCCTGCTGCTGCTCTCACTGGAAGGCAATTCCAGAGCCTGCTCAATCTGGGAATGAGGATTTGCCCTCTTGTTCCCAGTCTAAAGAGTCATCCCCCAGTATGGAGACGAGGGGGCTGGCCTCCAAGAGCACCATGGAGCAGCCCTTGCTCTCCCCACCACCTGGGCTGGGGCTCGGGGCCAACTTGCACAGCCCCACCGTCCCTTCGGCACAGGGCACGTCCAGCCTCCGTGTGCCCCCTCCATGCCCCATTTGCCCAGAGCCCTCCTGCTGCCCTGTGCTAGGAGCCAGAACCTGTTCAGCAAGGAGCATTTGCTTTGTAAAATCCTCATAAGGTAGTCCTGCTCTGATATGGGACAGCAACACAAATGTGGAGTGTTTATTAAAAACAGTAACACTGCAGCTGTTGCCAGTAGTAACAATATGGCAATCACAAGCTAATATGGAGATGTTTGTTTCTAATTTATCATCTTGATTTTGATGGTTGGCCAAAACTTTGCAGAAGAACATTTTATTTTGCTCCCTGTGTGGATGTGCCTACACAAGGACAGAGCGCATGACAGCAAATAATTCTCCCAAAGTGCATGGCCAAATACACTCAGGGGGTAGCGGGGGGAGGAGAGGGGAGGTTCAACACCAGTCAGCCGAGTTATGCTTGGAAAGCTTTGCTATGCCTGACATTGCATTTGTCTGGAGGATGGAGTCCAGGTGTATGGTCGTAAATGTTTCCGTAAATGGCTAGTTTAGTAGTGATAAGAATTCATTTCAGGCAGTTCTGGTTTTTACCCAGGAAGCAGTTATAACACAGGAATCAGTGGGGCACATTCCCCTGCTTCACCTAACCCTGCCTTAGAGAAAGCTTCACCGAGCTTCTGTAGCGGTTTCTGACTGCGCCCAGGGAGATAAAAAGGTCCAGCCCTCGCTCCTCACCAGAGAACTCCCATGAAAGAAGAGAGTGAGAGGAGCTGGAGATGGTGGGGGCTCACAAATCTTCACACCATATTTTATTTTGTAGTTTGTGTTTGATCTGCGTGACATACACAATGAAATTATGCAGAATGTTTTTATTATAGGTAGCTTTCTAGGCCATGGCTATTTGCAGATGTCAAAGCGAGGTGATTTAAGCCTGAAAATTACATGCAAGTTAGAAATTGAGGTGATATCCAGGTTATCTCAAGTTTCCATGGGTTCTTATTCTGAGATCTGGGATGAATTAGATACTGAAATTCAAAGCAAAACACAAAGTGCAAGTGGCAAGAGAGAGACAAGTTTACAGCAACCAAAATTTAAAAGGAAACATTTGTATTACTCCTGTAAACAAAAGCCAAGACTGACATTTCTCTGGTTTCAGTAAGTAATATAATCTGTCCTGAAAAGCAAATGAACCTGGAAGAAAAATTTTGTATAGAAGTAAAATGAAATATAAATCTGTTGGTAAATAAAAAAATGAGTAGCACCTCACTTTTAAAGTATCTTTTAAAGGTACTTTTAAGATCCCTTTAAAATACATTTGATCAGAAATTTTGAGAAGAGTAGCATTCAGAACTAGTTACAACCATTTTTTTAAAATGTTTAGTTTTGGTTATTGTAACCCAGTAAACTTAAATTCCCAGAATCTTTTGTTCTGGCCATCTTGAATTCTGAGGAGCGAATTTTTTCCCAGATGCTCTGAAATACAAAAGCAATCTGACTTCAGGCACAACTGAACACCAGACCTTTTGGAAAAATCGCCTGCCAAATCCAGGCCCTCCACATCTAAAAAAAGATTCCACTGGAACTAGTCAGCTGGTGAATAGCAAATATTTTAAAGCTGCCAACTTAGTCTGGAGGCACCCGTGAAAAAATTAACAAATCATACCACAAATGAAATGCAAACAGAAAGAAAGGGTGTCACAAGAAAGGCACAGAAGACACCTTGGTCTGTATTTACTATATTGTTTTTGTTTTGTAACTTCTTCCTGTGTAGTAGTAACCAGTGTGCAGAAGTGAGGGCACCCACATTGTGTTCTGACTGTGATATCTAATTAAGGGCACAAATCAACAGAGTAGAGCTGGGAAAAACTGAAAGCGGGTTTTATTTTCCAAAAGCAGGACTAGGAGAAGTCCAGGTCTCACATGACCAAAACTATAGAAGTTCAGCACCGTCTGGGTTAATGAGTGAAAAAGGATTGGTCTGATTAAGGCTCAGACTGCCCCCTTTCCTGTGACCAAGCCTTGCATTGTTGATGAATTTACAATACTTTCTAGAGAGTGACAGAAAATTAGAGTTAAATTCAGAAGATCTGTAGGTGTGATCTGGCCTCAGCAACCCATCTGACGGCTCTGTTCTTCAATTCTGTGGACCAATCATGCAGGGCTTTCCCTTCAGAAAATAAACAAATGAAAAAACAATAACTCAGACTTCTCTGACTTTGGCATAATTGCTTTTCTTAATTTGGAAAACCTTTCTATTGTCTGCTGGGAAACAGCAGTTCTATCAGTGACGACAAATCACCATGTCCCAAGACAGATCAGTATGTCCCATTGAGAGACATTAATGCAGAATTTGGCTTTTTTTCCTGCCTTATTTTTTTCTTTCTGGCTATGTTATATATGGGCTTGAAAGAGTCACTGCTTCAGATGCATCCTGTTGCTTATTGCAGCTAAACCTCTGCAGCTTTCCTTCTAGTAAGGCAGTAGGAGAAAGGCAGGTTTCGGGATTCATTCACACACTCCCTCATTTTTAAGAGTCATAGTATCAACAAGTTGTGAAAGTAGTACTGAAATCAATATAAGTGTGTCATGGCTGGGATTTTCCTATTAGTGTTTTGACAGGGAGAGAACAAAGCCACTTTCCAGCTACAGGAGACGACTTGCATCTCTGCGCTTTTGTTTACTACTTCTCCTCCTTGCTGATGCTACCTCTTCCTTGTTATGGCCTGAGGTCCTTCACTGAGCTACAGTAAGAGTTGCGGGAAAGGCACAACACTTGGCAAACAGCTAAAAAGGGGGAAATTGCCATTTGGTCTGTGTTGGCAAGTCCTCTGTCCTGGGGCTTCTGAAACAGGCTGGGCAAAGTGCCTGGCTGTGTACCACAAAAACAGCCATCCCACAGCAGGAGACAGGACCTGGGAGGAAACAGGTTGTCAGTCTGAGCCTTGGCTTCTGCAAGGAAAATGCTTCATGATTTGAGTAGCAAACACAAGGAGATGTATGGATTTTCCTGAGGTCAGCTCCTCTGCAGGACCCCTGGGACTCCTACTTTCCCTCCACGGACTGCAAAACCACATGTGCCTTCAACAAAAGTGAAGGAATAAACTTGATTTACAGGAGGCGAAAAGCTCATACACAAGGTAAATCCTCAAAGCCCTTTTAAGTACACCCCCTCTCCCAAGCCCATTTGTGTAAATGTGCCCATATCTCCAAAGGACAGAGCAGTCACTTAGTCAAAACTAGCTTGGAAGAAAAACAACACCAACAGATATCTCCAAGCATGCACAAGCTGCCTACCGTGGACTCTGCTCACCCTAGGGCAACTGGTGTGGTACAAAATATACATTGTTCTGGTGTATCATGGTATAGATTTGTGTCAGACTGGTGGGTCGGCTTTGGGTTTTTCAAGTGTATCTGGTTGGTAGAGAAGGAAATGGTCTCTTCAGTGAAATTGCTCAAAGAAGGCTTTCACTTGTAAACATCCCACATGACAGGACATTTTAATACAGAGAGCAACTCGGGATCGCATCTGTGTTTCCCTTTGCATGCTAGTAGAGAAAGCCATGAAACTTCTCTGGCTCATAGGTGTGTGGGCAGCTCACTCCGTGTGGTCCATCCCATCTCTCTACTTGGCACTGCCTGAGAACTGAACCCCACAGTGGCTTTTCCGGTATCAGGACCAAGCACATTCTATGGTGCCTGACAGGAACCAGGACATGGTAACTGTTTTTATATAACTACAGTTAAGCTTCATTGTATATGGCCATACGATACTTACTTCATGGAGCCATCACTGTTTAGGATGCCTGCTATTCAGATGAGGCATGTTTTCCTCCAATGAAATAACTATTTTAAAATCATTTTGGCAGAATTAAATGTTTGTGATACAAGCCATGTGAAAGCTGTAAAAAATAAATGATACAGTGAGGATAATAAATAAAACCCTTTTTTTCCATGTATGCAGGCAGGTCTATCATACACCTTCCTCATACAATGGCCACAAAATCTAATAAATAAATAAATAAATAAAACTAATTAGACAGAGATATAGCAATGAGTGCCATCTGACAGACTAGTAATGTGCTGTCAATGCATCATTTATTACAATACCTTTTCCCCCTGGGAAATTCAGAGTCTTTTGCCCCAGGCCCAGCTGTGTCTCCTGTCTGTAATCTAAGCTTCTGACTCATAAACCCTCATTTTCTTCGCAAAATTTGCACATTTTCTGGATCAAATCCTGTACCTTAAGCAGGAAACAGGTTGAGGTCAGCAATATATCTACATACAGTGCTGCAGGATAGGACAGGTTAGACCATGACGATTTACTCTATTACTATTACATTTAAGAACTGAATCATATAGATCCTAGACACTTGATGAACATGTTTAAATACATATTTAACAGACAAGTTATAAAAAATGCACACTCCCTGTCACAGACTATCAACAGGGGTGCGGTTGGTAGCCTCCTGTGAGCCTTAGAATAAATCCTTAGATAATGCAATGCAGTATGGCAATATTTCTATATGGATGTAAATTTGTCCATGGAATTTATTAGGGAAATGACACATGTGCTTTTAAACCTCATAGGACTGTTAATTAAAAAAAAAAAAAATTACAACAAAGCAGATTAGCGTTAAATGTACACAACTGTACAGTTACTGATTTAGAATATTAATTATTGATTTACTATGAGGGTGACAGAGCCCTGGCACAGGCTGCCCAGAGAGGCTGTGGAGTCTCCTTCTCTGGAGATCTTCTAAACCCGCCTGGATGCCACCCTGTGCCACGTGCTCTGGGTGTTCCTGCTGGAGCAGGGGGGTTGGACTGGATGACCTCTAGGGGTCCCTTGCAGCCTCAGCCATTCTGTAATTCATGGAAGTTTAATCTCTAAACAAGTGTATACACATACACAGAAATCACAGGCCCTCCTGAAACCTGAAAGGTTATCTAAACCATGTCCCCACACAAAAGCTGGTCACCTTTCCTTTTACCCTTATGAACCCATCTCTGTATAACCAAACAGGAATTTTCTACCTTGAATTTCTGCCAAACAGAACTGAGCTGAGACCGTGTATCCGTATTATATGATAAGCTGGGAGCAACACTAAGGTTAAGCAAAGAGCAGCTTTCAGGATGAATTCAGCACTAGATGTAACCACAATCTACATTTGCGAAGAGCTGTGCTATGACACAGCCTCTTCCCCTGCACACGTAAAACACAGCATCCATTGGGAACACTGGCAGAGAGACTAGTTCCACAAGCCTCTTTCCCCCCAAGTCCACTCCTGACATGGATTTATTCAGAACCTTAGTCTCTCTTTTTTCACTGGACTGAAAGACTAATATCCAGGATCCAGCAATTCAGCTTTGCCAATGAAACAGTCAAACCCTCACGTCATACCCTCAAGTCATTTATGTTCCTAAAATCATTGTGAATTTGTGTCTTTGAGAATATGAATCTAAAAGACTTAAAGCTTGAATTCCATCTCTCTTCTACACAGTACTGTTGCTTCTGGCATACTCTATGCAGTAATGAAACTATATGTAAATTATACATACAGTGTTTTCGTGATTACTATTTCTGCCAGAAAGTCCAGTTATAATCAGGAGTATCTGGAGCAGGATGCTGCACGAAGAAAGAGGAGTCTTTATCATTTTGGGCAGACTCTGCCAGAGAGCTTCCTTACATTTATATCAGTATACAGTTCCTTTTTATGAAAACTAGTTGTGGAATACACACTGTAAAATGTTGAAAATAAAGTAAAAATATGCCAAAAATATATAGGAAAAAAAGAAAAAGAGGAACATATTGATGCGTTGGGCAGCATTCACCTCACCAGCCTCAGATACCTATAGAGTAGAAGGGCAAAATCTAAGCTTGTCAGCTGTAGTTCACAGAAAGAAACGAGTCCTGTGAAAGTATAGCTCATCTGTCCTATCCACTCACTCTGCTGTTAAAAGGGAAGTCATCAGAGAAGTGTCCTGCATGCAGACCTTCCTGTAACAACCATCTGCATTTGCTCAGATGACTCCCACTGGAGCAGGCTGGGTAGGACATTCTGGCCCAGCTTGTGGCAAGCAGAGACTGTAGCTCCTGCCCATCCACTGTTTTAGCAATTTAAAGACAGAAGTGAGAGTATGGCCCAATTATGTGGAAAAACAAAGAAGTGACTCCTTTTCCTCTCTTTCACAATAAATTAGATTCACATAATAGAGCTTCCTATCTTAGGACCATCTACATTTTGTGAATATTGCTGACTTTTCATAATGGCCCTGTACAGTCAGTATTGCTGTCTTCATGTTTCTGATTGCTAGATGGAAGCGAAGAAGTTAAATGCCTAGGTTGAAGGGAATAAGTAACAGACCCTGAGTGTAGAGGAACTGAGGAGAAAATGGAGAACAGAGGTAGCTTTTGCCTGGATATCATAGAATCATAGAATCATAGAATCATAGAATCATAGAATCATAGAATGCCTAAGGTTGGAAGGCACCTCTAGAGGTCATCTAGTCCAACCCCCCTGCACACGCAGGGC
>JAUBNY010000321.1:20227-37959 GCA_032275445.1 Crypturellus soui | reverse complement strand
GTTCCCGTGGAACTTTTTATGCTTTAATTTGTGGCCATTTCCTCTGGTTCTGTCAGTGACCACCAGGGAAAAGAGGCTTCTTGACTTCTTCAGTTGAATTAAACTCTCTTAATACATAGATACACAGCACTCATCAAGAAATATTTTAACCATTACTTGTAATTACATATTGCTATACATTACTATTTTATTACATAATACAACTTCTTTAGAAAAACATTTAGAAATTTTAGTTTTATTTTGCCTTTTAGGCAGTTTATCTTTTTCAATTTTACTCAAATTCAGCAATGAAAAGCTCACAAACCTATGTCACTTTTCCATGTAATCCATTCCTAGACAGTCTAACGCTTAAAAGAACTCACAGAAACTTTCAAAAATGTGGCTCTACGTTACTTGAAGACAGATGTAGTTATTTTTTTTTAAACATACAAAAACATTTCATTTAATCTCGCCTATTCTCACTACGTCCCTTTTCACCTGCTCTCAATAATTTAAGGCCAAACTTTATCAGGTAGTGCATCTTTTAACTTACGCGTAAAGTCTCTGAATGGTCGATCTATGGATAGTACAAATTGCCCTTTAATAATAATGTGAACCACACCACAGACCCTTCTGCACATCCCACCTCTTGACAAAGATGCTAAATGGAACCTTTACCTGGCAAATGTCTCATCTTTTCCGTGCATAACAGACACAAGGGCTTACTTTTTTTTCTTCAAGAAAAAAAAGTAACTCCTCTAAAAGGAAAGAGGAAGCCAGAAGTTTTGCGGCGTCTCTGTCCTGCCCCATGATGCTTCTTCCTGTCTCTGCAAATTTCCACCTGCCTCTGTGCTGCCTATATAATGCAGCACACGTCGGGTAGAACTGTTTAGTTGCCTGTGTCTATCTAAAGGATTAGTAGCAGCAGTGGCTGATGCTGTTTCTCCTTTTCTCAGCAGTTCGCGGGAGGTAAAGGAACTCTGGCTAGACTCACTGCTTGGGTAAGTCCTGTCCAGGATTAAATCTGTTGCGTTACAGTCTAAGTCAGTGGAGTGTTCCAGATTATAGCTGTACATAGACTTACAGAAATATATGTGGGGGATAGAAACACTCAATGCTGTGTGTAGCTTAGGCAGAGCTGACTGAGGTGCTTTGACTTGTTTTTGCAAATTTGTGTAGCTGTCACCACTTGCTGATTTTTTATTGCATGTATTGAAAATGGAAGGATTTTCTGTTTTAATAGAAAGAGGGGCATACAGCAGCAGGACTGAATGTATTAGAGAGAAGGGCTTTCAATGAAGGTTGCTTTCTGATTGACTTGTATGGGATATCTTGCTGTTTCAGGATCATATTTAAACCCTAGACTGTCTTGCAGGGGAGAGAATATAAGGGTTCGGTGTTACAGAATTCTTTCTTTGTCCATTCCTGGTTGAACAAACAGGCAAACAAAAGGACCCAAGGAAACCAGAGTGACCAGAGTTCCCCCGATCAAACTCCTAATGAAAGTGTTAAGCAGCTGTAATACTGTGAGTGTCTTGGCTGTTTCAGCTCTGTCAACAGAGTGACTTTGAAAAGCACTGATTTCTAAACTACAGCATCAAATTACTCACATTCAGGCTTTGTTTTCTTGCCTAGTCAAAGACACTAAATGCTGGGAACATGGAGAGTTTGATCGAGTGCCAGTCAGAGGTAAGTTGCCCCAGCGCTTCCCGCAGCCCCGACATTTCCCCCAGCCCTGGCTGGATGTTGGTGGGCACCCTTGGCCCCCGGGGGAGGCTGTGATGGAGGAGCCCGAGGCCCTGTGGGGTGCAGAGTGGAGGAGCTGGCTTGCTCCCTGCAGGGGGCTGCAAGGGGCTGCCCGCTGCCGGCCATGCCCAGGAGTGGGCAGAGCCCTTCGCGGGCGATTTTGCAGGACAATCTGTGAGGAAGAGAGAGGCAGCCTGAACCCCCTCTGCTACCACGGGGTGCCTTGTGCTGGGCTCTGCCTTCTCTGTGTCCAGCAGCAGCCTGAAGTCCCATGGTCCACGGATTACGGGGCTGGTTTGGGGTAGCTGCCTGCAGCGTGAAGCTTTGCCACAAGCACCTCAGTCGGGCAGAGAGACTGTTTTGTTCCCAGAAGGATGCGTCTCCTCGGCAGCTGTCTGAGCAGCGCTGGTCTTTCCCTGGAGCCGCTGGCACACGGGGGCCCTGAAGCAGCTCGCTCAGGACCCTCCTGCTGCTGAGGGCACCTCTGTAACCTGCACATGTTTCTTGCAGGCTGAGGCCAAGCAATGCCCCCTCTTGGTCTCATCAGAAATTGAAGAGGGACTTCGTAGTTTGACAGGTGAGTTTGCAAAAGAAACTGAGGAACTGCCTTTCTTCCCTAACTCTTGCAATCTAGCCCTTCAGCAAAACTGTCTGTGTCACTTTATTGAGAGAAATTCAGAGCCTTCAGTGTAAGCCTCGAGACAGCTTAACCCCCAGACTGCCACTCATTTTGAAATGACCGCTCTGCCAAGCGCCCAGTGGCAGTGATGATGATGTTGACCACCAGAGGTGGTGGATATACCTTGGTCCGCAGGGACAGGTTTATTTGTATTTCTTGGCAACAATAGGATGTTTAAGCACTCACTTCTCCAGTAAGTGTAAGCACTGAGGTGTGGCACTGGGTGAGCACAGGCACCAGTGGTTATGCGCCACAGCAAATAAATCCTCGCAGCAGCAGCAGCAGCTGTACATTTGTTTTTTCTCAGAGTACAAAACCTCTGGTATTGTAAACATGCTAGAGGAGATGCATAGCAGGGTAAGGCCAGATTTGGAGTAAGCTGTCAGTTCCAACTCTCTGTCAGAAGCATCAGAAGAGGGAAAAACTTTTCTATGACACTAACTTAAGTCTCATGGATTTTAACCCTTCCCTAACAAGGACTTGTGCTGCCCCTCAAATACAGGCTCTGAGAACTTCTACTTGCACAGGGCAGCATCATTGTGGAGCAGAAGGTAACTCCTTTACAGGAAATTTGCAGAAGGCAGCTTCTTTAGAAAGGTGTTTAGCAAGTGAATCAATTCCTCACAGTTTCTGAAAGACAGAAAAAGACCACAAAAAAAATACAACAATCCCTTCCAAATTCCTTGTGCCTTCTTTAAGATGCAGATATAAATCCTATGCTAAGAGATTTTGGAATTGTGAGCCAATGAGGATTGAGTGTGGATTTCTCATCTGCTGGGACAATTCACTGAGTGGTCTAGCAGGGGCAAGGTAAAGCCACATTAGCCACAACAGGGGCACTGATGTTGCAGCACAGCTATGGCTGCATTGGCAGAGCAGGAGTGATTTTTTTTTTCAAGTCAACCTGTGCTAGAGGCTGAAAAAAAGACTCTACTTCCAGTCTTGCTGTAACTTAGATGGGGACAATATCAAACCATGAAAATTGCTGTCACTGCAAGCTGCCCAAGTGACACATCAGCCTTAAATACTTATTGCAAAAACCTCTGTGATGCCAAAAGCCTCTGTAAATGTAAAATACTGCATGGTTATTTCTGTGCCTTGTATGTTCCTCCTTTCTGAAAGCAAGCAGTGAGGAGAATGTTAAAAAAACAGGAAAGGTGGTGTCCTTAGAGAGATGGTCACAGTTTTCAGTTGAGGTGGTTGTTTCCTTAACAACCACTTCGTTTTCTTTCAGTTTCTCCCTATTTACTTTGTGTGGCTTTTTCAGAATACATCTCTGCTCTTCATTACATATCAGCTGGCACTGCGCAAAGACAAAAGGCAGTGTAGCGTTCTTGCCTTTTTTTTTTTAACAGATTTTTTGCTTTCATTTTGCTTGCAGCAGATGGAAATAAGAAAAGAAAAAAGGTAATATCATGGCCATTTGCTCTGCGACGAACCTCTACCAATGGAGACTGCCCAGAGCAGCTAGATTCTGGCCTCAAGATCCCTCTCTTTGGCCAGCCTCTGGCAATTATTTGTGAGGACGATGAAAGACTGCCCCAACCAATCCAGGTAAGCATGCTTGGTGCTGTAGTTTTCCTGCTTCTGTTTTTTTGCATGAGGCAGCATCCCCAGCACTTGGGTTGTGGCTCTCAGGAAACAGGGGATTTTGGTGTTTCCCCTCCACACGCACTTCTGACCCATCCCAGTTCAGGTCCCATCCCAGATTTAAAGCTGTCAGGTTTTGGGTTTGGTACAGCCCACACAACTTCTGCAGAAAGTTCTGCTTTGGAGTGGAGATGTCCCAGACCCAGGAAATGGGGTACCAGATCTGCTCCTTAGTGTGCGTGTTGTGGTCTTACAGAAGTCCTGTAAAGGAATCTCTCTCATCAGCAATAAACAACCAGGGATTTCTGCATTTCCCTGAGCAAAGGGTTCAACCTTGGGCTGACATTGAAAACTACCTAAACCCTATCTTGCAGCATAAATACTAACTACCTAAACGCTTCTGGTTAAGAAGAATCTTGTGACAGTTTCCTCACAGTTAGCTTTCCCAAGAGAGAGGCTTTTTCTCTCCTAAGTAATCTGTGATGGGCTCTCAACCTGGCTTGGGAAAGAAGGGATTCAAAGCTAATGGCTTGTTCCATCCCTTGTTTCCTTCTGGAAAGAAGCAGGGGTGACTCCACTGAAGTCAGTGGAATTCAGAAAAAAATTTGAGGGACAGTGAGGTTGCTAGCCATGTGATCTACATGGAGCAAGAACTAGATCCTAACTCAAGCAAAGGAGAGGGCACTGTCTAGTCAAAAAGTTGTTTCTGTTTCCAAACAAATGCTCACCCGCTAAAAGGCTTGTCTTCACTGAAAAAAACTCTTCTCCCTTCTCTTTCCCCCCTTATTTTTTCTTGCAGGATCTCCTAGCTATCTTGTACAGGGAAGGCCCTTCCACCGAGGGGATCTTCAGAAAAGCTGCCAATGAGAAAGCCCGCAAGGAGTTGAAGGAGAACCTGAACAAAGGCATAAATATTGATTTGGAGAGCAAATCAATGCACCTGTTGGCTGTGGTCTTGAAGGTGAATTCCTCTTTCGCAGCTTTTGAGCTCTGATTGTACACTGAAAATCTGCATGGGACCACTTGAGTGCCTAGATGGGCCTGAGTGGGACTCGTAGCCCAAACTACAATGAAGCCAAAATAAATGTTTCAGGCCTGGGCAAGCTTGGTGTTTGTTTTTTTCACCTGACTGTCTGTTCTACCTCTTCTGCTACTCATTTCTTGTATATCCATAGGCAACTCACTTTTCCTCCTCAGCATACTTCTTGGGGGACATACTGAGATTTTGGGGTGCGCAGGCAGCTGAGGTCCTGCTATCACGCTAATATCAGTGTAACTTGGTATGTACTCATGCAACTCACTGCTTTGCCAGTGGTCATAATCATCTCTGAGTGCAGGTAGCTCAAACCAATCTGCCTCCTAGAGAGCTCAAGTTTCAGCAATGCTTTCTCTGGATTGAGGGGTGCTGACCAAATCTCATGTAAGTATCTTGGCCTTGCAGGACTTCCTCCGAAATATCCCCTCCAAACTCCTGTCAGCCGATCTGTATGAGAGGTGGATCCTAGCTCTGGAGAAGCCAACCAAGCAGGAAAAAATTGAAGGCTTGAAAGAGTAAGTTTTGTAGATAGTCTCAGTGTTACAGAGAGACTAGGAGGCCAGGGAAATGGCAAGTCTCATGGAAAAAAAAAGTCATCTCTATCAGCTTGCTAGTAGGAAAGTGACACATAAAAGCACTTCTCTAACAATAACACTTTCACAAGGTTTTTTTGAGATTACTCTGGAAACACTTATCATAACTGGAGAGAGGTTGCTGTATCTCTGTTAATGTAGTCACTATGTTGGCAGTCAAGCACCAACAGCAAACTATCACTTCAGTGGGAGGGAAGCCAGATGTTTGGACATCACCACCATGTTGTGTTCTTCAGAAACAGAAGATTTGGAGGCTGAATTAGGATGCCTTGAAAGCTGCAGAAAACAACTGCAGACTTTCATGTTCCTTTGGAAAGCCTGCAGTGCAGTTTTCTGACAATGACTCCTCTATTAGTGCTGTTCATCTCTTGCAAAAACGTGGACTTTGCTGTAATGATTGCCTTTTAGTCAAGATCTTGTCATTCAAGATCTTATAAATAACCATGTGCTCAGCTGCAGTCAGGGATTTCTGAAGTGTACTTGTGTAAAGTAGTGCCAAAAAGCACATGTGGTCTTCTACTTGGAGGATGCCTTATTTGGGTTAGTTTAACTTGGTCACCAAAAGAAGTAGCAGCCCCTGCACCCTGAATTCATGCAATGTTTTGTTTGTGTTCATTTAGGGTGGCTGACAAACTACCCAGGCCAAATCTTCTCTTGCTCAAGCATTTGCTTGCTCTGCTCCACCACATTAGCCAAAGTGCACAGACCAACAGGATGGACTCCAATAACCTTGCAATCTGTGTTGGGCCAAACATGCTGAGCCCAGATGCAAGCAACATGCTCCCGCTGGAAGTGCAAAAAGAGATGAATGACAAGGTATGTTGAACCCAGCAGCTAACTACCCTCTTCAGTGCAAATGAAAGCCACCCACTCAGATACCATCACCACTGCAAAAGCTAAATGAAGAAGCAACTCTGCATTGCAGGTGTCCCTCAGCTGGGCTATCTGCAGTGTGACAGGCAAATCTCTCCTCTCACCTCCTGTGAGCAACCTCAGCAGTTGCCTTGTAATCCCCTGCTTCACACCAAAGCTTGAGTGCAGCACATTTAGACAGCAAGGGACAGGCTGTGGGCAGAGCTATCCTCCTTACCCTGCTTAACATGGACACAGCTGTGGCTAATGTTTGTGTCAAGCCTAACCAATCTACAGTGTCAGACCTTACACTTCAGAGCAGACCCCAGGTCTGACTTTTGGCCAGTCTTCTGGCACAAGTCACCCTGTCCTGTGTTGCCCTTCACCACGAAGCACAGCTGTGGCCAAACGCACCTCACTGCCTCAGCTCCTGAACTCATGTGGAACAGCTTCCTGGAGCTGCAGCACAGAGGTACAGCTTTTGGTGCAGAAAGGGTAGTCAGGAGCAGGAAAAAATGCCCAAGACATTTTCATCACTTTGACCTGAAAGAAAAGGTTTTCTGTCTGCAGGTGACAGTGTTGGTGGAGTTCCTCATAGACAACTGGGCAGCAGTGTTTGGGGAGGACAGAGCCTTGAATTTCAGCTGCCTGGACAAGGAGTCCCATCAGCACAGCTCTGCAGGTAAGAGGATCCGCTGAACCAGAGTTGTTGCTTCCAGTGCTTGAATTGGATAGCAGAAGACAAATGGGGAAATGCAGAGACATGCATGGGGTT
Organism: Crypturellus soui; assembly: GCA_032275445.1. NCBI lineage: Eukaryota > Metazoa > Chordata > Aves > Tinamiformes > Tinamidae > Crypturellus > Crypturellus soui. The sequence continues at coordinate 30,709 of JAUBNY010000321.1, read as the reverse complement.
CAGTACACATTTGCATGATTTTGCTACTAGAACACTTCTCAGAAGATTCAGATGACAGCCTCAAACAAAGTACGGGTCAGATTTCCAAAAGCTAGTATAGCTAGTATAGCTTTTGGATATTGCCCTTAGTGGCACCTGTATTTCTTCAACCTCTCCACAAAGACCATATGTACTAAATTTGCACTAGGGAAGGCCCCTTTTCCCTTCAGGTGGTCACTAAAAAACATCTAATGGTCTCTTTTTCACCACAGAACACTCAGAGGCTACTCAGCAGAATGGTTTTGCCCATGGTAGCCCAGATGCTGAAGCTGAATGCGGCCCCTGTACCTCAGAGACTGAGCAGCCCAAAGGGAGAAGCACCATCATAACTGGAAGATATCCAACATGTGTCTCTGCCCCTTCGCTGCCTCACTTTACAAATGATGTCAATACGATGGACAGGAGATACTCAGAGCCAGACCTGTCCTTTGAGAACTGCTTGGAAGGCAGAATAAGAGACCAGAAGCTAACCAAAAGTGAGGACAATTTTCCTGTTCTGGAGAGACAACTCAGACTGAAGAACAAGGCATTGGAAAAACAAGTTTCAGTCTTGCCTTCACAATTATCAAATGGCTCACTACCCAGGACATCTTCCAGTTGTTCCCTGGAGAGCTCCTTCTCTGGTTCTGAGGGCTCAGTTTTCATCAGCTCCCCAGTAGATTCACCAACTAGTCCCAAAAAAACCTTTTTAAACAGGCCACAGTCTTTTTCAGCCAAGCCCATGGAGAACAGCAGCACACCATGCAGAGAGATCAAAAAACACTCCATGTCTTTCTCTTTTGCAAATCGCAGAAAAACACTAGCAAAAACCCAGAGTTGGGAGCCTGGAAAAAATATGGGTTTTCCAAGAGACAGCTTCACAAGGAGAGGAAGTCAGTTCTCTGGCAGAATTGTGCAGGAAGACAGGCCTGATGAGAACAAGCCTTTGTATCAGCAAAGGCCCCGTTTCAGGTCAGCCGATGAAGTGTTTAGAGAGGTGGACCAGAGGAATCCTGGAAGACCACCCTCTTATGAAGAGGCTACGAAAAACTGCCTGTTCACTCAGACTCCCTCCTACAGTCTTACAGTTCAAACTATGAGATCAACAATGTCAAAGGAGAATACTTTGCCACCTTATTCAGGCACCAAATGTGCACAGGATATAGTGTATGTGGCTCAAAGGGACATACTCAGTGACCGAGTTTCTACAGGAACAGATTCTGAGGGAGAAAATGCAACCCACAATGTTGGAATAAACTCCCGTGTGAGCCTACCTGTGACTCCTGGAGTATATCGTCTGAGAGCCATGTCTGAATCCTGTGAACAGTCCAACAAACACAAGTATGTGGCTCGGAGGTGCAGCCAGCCCATTTTTGAAGTAGACCAGATCCAATATGCAAAAGAGTCCTATGTTTAAATAGTTCTTCTATTCTCTTTGCACACTCTACAAAGTAAATGTTGTAAAACATGTTTGCACATTCTTTGTGTAAGACTTTAGAAAAAATAAGCTGTGAGTGAGCATTTTTTTTTACTGAGGAACTTCTCTGAAGTTGTTGTCAACTTGATGTGCCATGTTTTTCCACCAGAAGAAGCATAGTAGACAGACCTATGTATTATTATGTAAAAATGTAAGTGAATATGCTGTATATAACTTGTATAAGAAATCTAGTCAGTAGTTACTAAACAGTGTTGTATTTATATACCTAAAATGACAATTCCTAAAATGGCAAGTTCTAAACCTGTTCCACCTTCCTTAACCTTTCTATATAGGTACAGACTCCATGCCATTTGTTATATGTTTGTGTCTATCTGATACAATCCTATTTTTTCATCAAAGCCATTTCCACACTCTTTGGAAATAGCACCTGGACCTTCTGCCATTCTCTCTTCCTGCTTAGCAGCCATGAGAAAAATCTGTCCATTAACCAGCATTAGTATTATATCCTGAACCATGATCTATACTCATTGCCAACCTAAAAGGGCAAGTCTTAAGTAAGGGTCACCTGGCCTGAGGTGCTTTTAGTCTTAAATATTGGACAGGTGAAAGAATTAGTATCTTTAGATTTGTTTTTATGAGCAATAAATAGATAAATATTGTTAAAAAAAAGTTTAGGTTCCCATTTTAAAGAGCTAAGCCTGCAACTCATTTGTAAAATGATAAAAATGTTGGCAGCAGTCTTTTAACCTTGTAAAAAATGACTGGAAGTGCAATTGTACATATAGGATGTTGTATTTAGTTAGTACTTAACTCCATGTTTGTGGCTTAGTGTAGCCTTGAACTCAGAACAGAGAGACTATTGTTTTACTCCCGTGTAACTTCACTACAATAAAGCACTTTTTGGCATAGCTCTTTGACTGCTCCTTGTCCCTCTTTAAAACACTTGGGCACTACCTGCATTATTCCTACACTTAACGTGCCTCTACGGGCACAGCAGGTCTAATGGAATGGGCTGTCATCTCTCCATACCAGAAGGAGGACTTGAGCCGCAGGGTGGCCGCAGGTACTGATGGAAGAGCCTGCAAGCTGGATTTGGGGAAGAGGATTTTCTTTTTTTTTGTCCATTGGAACCCCTTTTAAGGTACTCTAAACACAAAAAGCTAAGATGAACAAAACAGAGGGGAGCTCTATACATTGTAAATGAAGAGCGAGTAGGATGAACTGCATAAAACTGCAGTTCAGTCCCCCTCAGTTTGCTCTTGCACTGGTTCAAGTTCAAAGCACCACAGTTAAACAAGACCTGAATGTAAAACAGTCTGCACAAGGAATTTACTCCTGTCATTCACAGTGAACTTTTGTTCTCTTCTGTTGCTATATTTTAATACTTGCCTTTTCAGTCAACATTATTTTCATGGCATGTCCTTTCACACAAGTAATTTCTCTTCCATGCAGACACTTAAGAGGCCTCAGAAGAATACAGTGTCACAAAAAGCAGAGAGCTTTGCTTTATTTCTGCGTGTTCTGTCTGCAGTTTGGAAAACAGTTTACCATGCTACTAGACCACCACAATTGAGGATCTAGTCTAGCCTTCCTGGCCTCCAAGGGTAAGGCATGACCATTAAAGCTACATCAGACAGAGCTGTTTTTTGGCAGACAACTGTTTTTTGACAAGAACCAAGTGATGTCAGGAAGGTTCCTTTGCTCCTTAGGTTACTGCGGTATGAATTGTGGAGTCTCATTCTTTGGAGATCTTCAAAACTTGCCTGGATGCAACCCTATGCCACATGCTCTAGGTGACCCTGCTTGAACATTGGGGTTGGACTAGATGATCTCTAGAGGTCCCTTCCAACCTCAACCATTCTGTGATTCTGTGTGATTCAGTGAATATTCTACCACATACTTCAGACACCTAATTCTCTAATTAAATTTAATGTGGAAATGACATTCTAAACATACAAGGTATAGACCAAAAGAAGAGGGGGGGGGGCATTATTAAAGCAGAATACCCAAGCATTACTTTGGCAGACAGTGCTGCAAATAAGGCTATATATGCAGCCCAAATGAAACTCCTCATGTTTGCACCCTGCTGTTGTTTTTAATCATATGATGCACTCTCTTCTTCCCCACAGCACGCACGTGTTCTACAGAAGAACCAAGGTTGTGCAGCAAAGGACAAAATCTTAAATTTGGCATTTCCTAGCTTGGTTTACTGAGTGGAGCGCCCTGACTTTGAAGAATGTGGTCTGGTTTTGTAGGATTTGAAAAAATAAATAGAAGAACAAGAGAGTTCCTTATGGAGAAGCATAGCCTCATGCACCATTGAGTTGTAATCTCCTGTTCTGCCACACAGATCACAGCCACTTGATTTAGGAGAGTAATTTACAGAAAAAAAAATGGTATCTGCTTTGTAGCCATGCTTTAGTCAAGACTGACAGAGATAGTATCCTCACAGGTTTCACAGGCATTTGGACTGGGACTCAGATGCAGCCCATAGATCTAGTTGCTTAAATTTAAGAATCTGTATGAAAGCATATATGTGAGCCTGTCTAATCTTCTGTGTAGTCTGCTTTTGAGTCTCTATAGATTCCTGAGACTAGATTGAGTCAAGGTGAAATTCAGCTGCCTAGAAATAGGTATATTCAATCATGTGGGTATCTCGGGGCACCTCATGGAATCAAACTCTCATAGAAGACATCAAAGAGAATGCAGGTCCTGATGATTAGGCAACTGAATCAACCATATCACTTCCGGCTCTGATTGCAGCTAAGAGCCCCACTTTACTTGCTGATCACTACTCTGCCTGATGGCAGAGGAAGCACAAAACCTGGCCTTTTGAGCAACATTTTGGCCTTGGTTTTCTAATAGGCACAGATCTTCCCGCTATCTCCCTTCAAAGCCTGAGTCCTCCTGTTCCACACCGTCCCTAAGAATTCTGAGTCAGGTCTCTCTCTTCTCCTCATTCTTCATTTTTGTCTTATTTTAATTGCCTCTTTGTTCCCATTCTGCATTCCTCACCTTATAATCCCATTATTTAATTCTTAACTGAACCAAACCCAGCTACTGAAGCAGCTGCTGAAGTAGCTGTCTTCCATTTCCAGTTCCATTTTTGTCCTTTTCATCCACAGACCCATTTCTCTCAGTCAGACTGTTTCATTCTCCTTCTTCCCCTTCTTTCACATTTTCTCCCTCAACTCTCCAACTCTGGTTCTTATTGCAGCCTATCCCACCAACACTTCATCTGGTCTCGGTCTCACACATACACTCTGCTTTAGTCTCTGCAAAGCAGAGATTCAGAATAGAAGGAGGAAACATCTAAATAAGCTAAAGAAGAAAAAAAGACAATTCATGAGGTCCAATGGTGGTTTTACTTAACAGTTATAACTGTATAAATCTTCCAGGAAAAAATCTTCCACAGACATGGAGGACCTTGACTTCCAGAAATTTCAACAATAGGTCTGCACATCTCACAACATAGGAAGCATCACATGTCATTACTAAGGAAGGAAAATGGAAGTTAGGTAAAAATTAAATAACAAGATATCATAAGCCACTTTTCCCTGGGCCTCACCAAAGCAATTGACAAGTCATGATGGTAGGGATGTTCTTGGTAATCTGCTTCTGTTCTTTGAGAAAAGGTATGGTACATACATAGATTTTTGCTTACAGGTATGGTTGTAGTGAGAAAACTGTCTCACCTGTCTGATCTTCACTCCAAGCTGTTATCTAAAGGGCATCACATTCTGGCAACCTGGAAAACTAAAGAGAACATGAATGCTTTGTAGTTCTGGAAAACCAACTGCTCACCACTTCATAATGATGAGAAAAGAGTTGTTCATACTATGGATACCTTCGTCTGTGTAACTGCCACAACATAGCCCGAGCAAGCCCTTCTCTGGATTCTTTTACAGAATAGAATGTAACAGTGTGTCTACACAGGACCTTTTTTCACCTATTTCTTCTGGTAATTACAAACTATGTATTCCAGACACAGGAAGCAATATTCAGATCACTGGTACAAACTTGTGGTGGCAAAGGAAAAAAAAAAGTTAACAGACACTTTATATTAATGAGCATCTTGGAGCATTACTGCACATGCTTTTTCTATGGAGTTGAATTCCTTGCAGAATAGATACACAGTTTTCTTTTTCCAGTAAGAGATTGGCTCTCTAGTCTCTCACATTCTATGCTATTTACTGAACCAAGTTTTGCAAACTTCCTCTTTCAGTGACATTGTTTCAGTGGAGGACAATACTGTATGGCCTGTATTGACACATGGCACTTAAGGGTTTCAGAGCTAGTGTTAGGTCTTAGTGTCTGTTGCGACTGAACCACTGTACAGGATATTATCATGTTCCACAATGGTGACACATAAAATAAAGCGAAGAATCTGAGAACTTTTTCATCATGGGATTGTATCTCTTCAGCCTTTTGATTACAAACAGATCTCCCTATTTTCACATAGCACTAGAGCCAAAGTGGATGGCTTGAGGATTCCTGCTTAGGTTATGTATACTTTCAAAATGTTAAAACCAGTGATAAAATTACTGTCTCATACTGCCTTGAACAGTTATATATTCTAGGGAGTTCCACACAGCCTATTTTTACCATAATGTTCCCCCTTGAAATACTACTATTGAAAGTCTCCAAATAGAACAGAAATAAGTACTACAAAAGACAAAATTCCATCTAAGAAAAATTCCTGCCTGTGTTCTTTTTGGTCTGGAAAGGAGAATTCTCTTTCATCTACTGCCTATTCTGGTTTGGCACTGATCTACCACGGGAGCTTGTTGGTTTGCTATTGCACCACCTTGGCCCTGCTTGCATCCAAGGCAACTCATTCCACACCCACGCACTACAAGAGACAATTTCAGTTTCTCGTTGCACTCAGGCAGGTCTTTTGACGCAGAGAACAAAATCTCAGCCAACAGAGGCCAAGAGATAACAGCATTTTACTAACAAAGGGGTGAGCTTTGAACAAATCTATGTAGGCAGCCCGGGATGCTGAAGGATAAGCTTAAGGGGATAAACCAGTTCTGAAGGCAGCAGCCACTGATTTCTAGTGGCTCTTTTCCAGGACTTCCAACCTCAGAGATTCCCTAGAGGAAGATGTGATTATAGTTAGTCAGGAATTTTATCTTTCTACTATATGAATGTGTCCAGACATCCACTTTCTTACAAATTTCCTAAACCAGGGAACTCCACCCCCCCTTCACTAAAAATAAAAAAAAAAACACCTAATGCCTCACTGTCAAAAACTTCATGGCTATAGCTTTAGCTTTCTTCCTTTAAATGCATTAATTTATTATCTCTCTCAGAAGGAATGTTTTCAAATGTTATTCCTGCAATCCTGCATTTTTATTCAATGTATATCATGTGTCCAATAATTTGTACATGAATCATTCCACCTCCCTATTCAGACATGTTTAAGGCAATAGGCCTGCTTCCACACTGCTCTGCAGAAGCAGGGAGCACAGAGAGCTGGACATGTTTCCTTAGTCCACATCCCCTTTGCATAGCTGAATGTCTCTCTTAGGCAGCACCATAGAAACAGTCATTAAATTAACCAAGTTAAATTTGCAATTCACTTGGCTAGTTGTCTAACCCCAAAAACATTTCATGTCCTTACTAACCATGTTCTGTTGCAAAACTCAAATAATTTTAACATGCTGTCACAGTGCTAGCATTAGGCAGATAATAGTTACTGCGGCTATCATGGGTCTCCTCACGAGGACAATTTCAGTCTACAGGAAAAGGAAACCCACCTTGGTTAGGCGCTCTGGTTACAGTTTTCTCTGAATTTTGTTTGCAGTCAGTCATTATCACCTATGTCATCAGAACAGAGGAACTTTTGAAGGTTCAAAAGGAAGCAACACTTTCAATAATTTGTCTGACAATAATAGAAAGAAAAATCCAGAGAAAAAGAGCACTTACTCTTGTAAAAGTGCTCTTTTGGAAAATTCTCACATGGACAGTCACCTTTCATATATACAGCTAGGTACAATCCTTTGTTGGATGGACAACTGTCTTTTATGTGGGTTTTTTTTTTTGACCTCTTTGTAGCTCAAAAACACTAATTATCTAGTCATCGCTTTTATAGAGCTTATCACTTGTATCATTTTAAATAAAACTTTTTCATTTCCTGTGGTAAATATACCAACTGAATTTCTAAGCAAAGCCCATTCCAAGTTCTTTGTGTTCTCTACAAGGACAGAGGAGATCACAAATTATTTTGTTTCTTATCTAAAGTACCACTATGTAATACTGAATAAATGATTCAGAAATCCCAAAAGGATTTGACTGGCTTGAGATCTGCTTTCTCTAGTTGGTAAGAAAACATAAAGGTTTCACATTCTCCAAACAAAGCTTACTCTTTAGCCACAAACTGTTTACAGAAGTGATCCAAAGGCTGCTCAAAACTCTTCCTTCCATCAACCCACAATCCTGCCACCTACTTCCCTGATTGAGGCTACAGTCCAAATTCAAATTCTGCACCTTCAATATCACATATACACAACACTGGCAATACAGAACAGTTTTTAATTAAATTCTAAGGCTAAACTGAAGAACATTCCCAGGCCCACTGTTACACAGAATGGCCTTGCAGTAAAGACCGAAGGCCTGTAGTAAGGTTATTTCAGGGGCTTTGCAGGGCAAGCCCTTCATACACAGGGTGGAGTCCTACCATGCCTCCATGCACTGAGGCAGAGGATTTTGCTTTCCTCTCACTCCCATGAATGGTGAACTGATGGACAGACCCATGCCCATCCTGTGAATTACAGACACCGGGAGACAAGGCATTTGAGAAGTCTTTGGATGTGCAAAGGGGGAAGAGCAGTCACTATTTCTCTAGTGAGCGGAGAGGATGGCCTTGTGATAATGGCTGAAGACTGAAGGATATTCAGTCATTCAGTTGCAATCGGGGTCTGTTTTTGCCACATGCTTCCTGATCATTTTTGACCAGGGAGTTCAACCCTATGAAAGCATAGATGATACTGCTCTGCCTCCCAGTGGTGTGATACTGGATAATTTAGTCTAAGATTGCCAAAACTCCAGGCTACCATGAAGGTATAACAGAAGAAGATCAGTCTTTTTCCTCTGCAGGTTAAGTGCAGCTGTTTGCTTTGCCAAGTAGCAGCTTAATGAACAACAGTTTAAAACAAAGCGTGCACTGCTCCAGGCTTTGTCATACATTCATTATTTGTTCTATTCACAGGCTCTCAAGGCACAAAGTGGTGGAGGACAGCCATGTGAGCCCCATGGTCAAGCTTGTCACACTGAGGAACAATGCCTGTTGGGGGAAAATGAAGGGAAAGGTGATTCAGGAGAAGCAGTGTCCAGAGGCAGCAGTGAAGTAGTAAAACCTGGGAAAACCAGGATTTCGAATTTTGGCTTGAAAACAGGATTGATAGCACCTAGTTTTTGACTAGGGGTGGAGTGATAAAGGTCTTCAGAACTGGAACTCCACAGTCCTGCTCAACCCTGTGAGCTTGGAGCTGAGGTCAAGAGAAAGCTATAGCACTACAGAGGGAAGAAGGGTGAGTAATTTTGGCTTGTATCTTTATTCTGTTCCCATTACAAATCAAGATAAACCACTTTACTTCAAAACATTACTGAGATCTCAGCATAGGGGCTCAAGTTTAGCTCCGGTAGGAGTTTTGTTTCTTCTGTGTCTCTTATGTGGCAAAATTCGCAGGCTGGCACATATTTTTTAATATATTTTATAAAACTAAGCAGTCACTATTGAGGTCCAAATGCATTAAACTCAGTGCCTATCATCAACAGAGATCTTTGTAGGGCTGACAGATACCAGTGTGGCTGATTATCTTTGATCACAACACTGCAGCAAGTCCCAAGCAAATTTTGGTGCACTTCTGTTCACCCATAGCAGGAGAGCAAATAGTAGATATCCAGTTTGTTTGGGTGCAGTGACTGTTTCACCTTTGCAAGGACACTGATGGCTGTCCATTCTTGTACTCAATGTTTTTATATGTCTGACAGACATTTCAAAGAACATTGATTAGAAGTGTGACGCTTTCTGGGATTTTTAAGGCCAGCCCAAGCATCTCCATCTTTAAAGATTTTCCACACTAGGCAAGATGAAGGCCTGATCAATCTGATCTGTTTTTGCAGGTGTACCTGCTTTGTGTGGCTGGCTTTGAATTCAGATGTTCAGAGGCTTTTTCAACCTAGATTGTTCTACAGTACTGTAATCCATACTTGAATACAACGGTGTTTGAGTTTAAAGGAGAATTGGTCCCAAGACCAAGGGTATCATAGCAGTTTCAGGTGATACACAGCAGTAAAATAAGGAAGTGCTCCAGTGGTTTCAAAAGCAGCCATGACTCTCCCCAAGCAGAAGGCAGCATGCCCTTTGGTGTTCAACAAATAGACACCAGTATTAAAAATTGCTTCTTAAAAGCCTCCTTCCTTTCTTAGTTTTGCAGTGCTGTGGTAAGAGAAGATGGTAGAAGGTGAACACTGCCTGCTTGCCCAACATCATTCTGGGCAGTGCAGTGTGCTGCAGGGATTCTCAAGCCACCAATGTTCAACTTCCCCAGCAGTTCCAGGCAAATTTGTACATTCTCAGGCCTCTCTTGGAAATCAGCCTGCTTCCCAACAACATTTCACATGCCAGTTCAGGCTTTTCTATACCAAATCTCACCAGAGAGGCAATACAGAGTCAATATTTCTATATATTTCTAAATTTATATAAAACCCATTCTAGTAAAACTGGGGAGCATATTTGGACTCTGACACAGACTCCATTAACTAAAAGACAGAGCTTTTGCAACCCCAGTATGAAGGGAAAAAATTGAGCTAATCCATCATGATTTTGGTGTTTTAAGTAACAGAGTGCATGGAATAAGAACCATTTTCTCCACCTTCACTAAACCCTTCCTATGTATATCCCTGTATTGAATATAACGGGTCATTCACTAAGGGAACTCATCTCAGGTACTACAGGAAATAGTATGTGCAAGTGCGGGCTGATACCTTCATATGACCTTTGCTGAGGATACACTCAG
>JAUBNY010000320.1:504825-515698 GCA_032275445.1 Crypturellus soui | reverse complement strand
GCAGTGTCACTGCTGACGCAGCCCAGGGCATGTGGTTGGTCCCTAGCGAAGGAAGCAAACAGCCTCATCAGGAGGAAATGGTGTCCAGGCGGCATTCCCTAGGGATTGCTGTACAAAGACCAGCCAGAGCTGTGGGAGCCGCAGGCTCGCTTGAATTCCAGCACGGAGCTTGTTAGTGCCAAATCCTATTTGAATCACGGTGAAAAATGGTAAAATCATCGTTAGGTGTTCACTAAAATACTCTAAATTTTGCAGAACATGAGGCATGAGTCAGGCACTGAAACTTGCCTCTAAAGGAGGAAGAGAAGGGAGAGAGGCGGCAGGAGTGCTTATGAAATATTTTGTTTCACTGGCAAGAGGACAAGAAATAATTGGACCCTAAATCAAGGAAATGGGAGAAAAGGAACAGCAAATCAAGGGAAATGGCAGAAAATTAGGTCTTAGGGTAGAGAAATGTGTACACATGGATCATCTGGTGGTTCTGGCAAAGATGTACATCGGAGCATCTCCTCTTTTAACCTTCTCCCTACTGCTAGAAGGGGACTAGCGTCAAGTCTAGTGATGCAGCCTGTCTTTTATAGAGGCAGTTGGTTGTTTGGCTTCAGCATGGCTGGTGCTACAGATGGCCCTTAGAGGCAGTTCGTGCCCCTAGAGGCAGGTCCTTCCGGTCCTGGCAACGGGTTGTGCGGATGGAGAAGGCATGGAGAATGTTCCTCCAGGGTTGTGATGTGCATTTGAAGCTCTTGGCATTCGTGTTGGCAGGAATGGCTGGTGTGATCTGTCCCTCATGCACTGCAAACTGATGCACCTCATGATTTCTAGAAGATGGGGTGGCCTTTTAGCATCTGGGGAGGATGTGGTCTTTGGGTCCGACCCTTACTGTAGGCAGTCAAGGCTTTCATTGACTGAATGGGATTGCAACTGCATCCCCACAGCACCCTGATGTGCCCTATGAGGGGCATCTCCCTTGGAGGACTAGGAGAGCCCACCTCGAGGATTAGGAGGAAAAGGCAACCAGTAACATCCTGCACGGAGACCTCCCTTCTTTGGGCACAGGGTGCACTAGGAGGCTGTTCCAACCACAAACCTGCAATTCTGATATGAAAAAAAAATCCCCCCCGTAGTGCCCCGACATATTTTTTCCTGTAAAAATAATGAAATATAAAATGAAGCTCTCTGTTTGCATCCTCACAAGCAGCCCTCCCTCCCACGGCACAGTGCTCATTAACTCCCCGAACAATCAAGTCAGACGTGGCCTCTGGTTAAAAACAGCAGCCGCCCTCGTGCCTCGCCTGGCTCCCGGGAGCTGGCAGCCAGACAATAGCACCGACGGGATCCTCTTCATCAGAACCCGTCAGCCCCTCTGCGAAATTTAAGTAACTTGAACTCGGAGCCAGAAAAAAAATTAAGAAAAATGCTAGGAAAAGGAACAGGAAGATCAGAGGAAAGCTGCTGTTACGAGAGAGGCTGCGCGAGAACAAGTCTCTTCTTTCTGGCGCTTGGTGCTGGGGAGGATAGTTTGGGCAGGCAGGAGTTTCGGTGCTGGGACAGCAGCCATGTGTGTTGTGCTGCTGCTTTTATTCCAGTTTGTAAAATAACTGACCCCCCGGTGTGAACTGTTCTGGGATCTGGGGGTGAAAACGCTCCCTGGGAGAGGGGTGTTGTATGCTGAAAACAAGCCTTGGCTGAGCACTGTTTCAAAATAACCAGGCTAGACCATGTGTTTGTGCGAGGTTTGGCTAGACCAGAATGTTGTTTCCTTACTTGATGTTTAAACTTAATGGAGACAGTGCTAACATTAGCAATGCTACAGGACAGCCTTTTCCCCTGTGCTGTTGGACTGTGAGCCGAGCCCGATAACCTGTCCAAGAGAGGCCAGGCAAAGTTGTTGTCCTCATTATTTTCTACTTTTCTAAATGTTTGAGATCTGTGTCCAGCTCAAGGATGCATCTTTTCCTGCATGTACTTTCATTGCTTCAATCTCCACTCGTTTGTTTGGTGCTTTGGCGGGCATATCTTTCCCCAACTTCATTTCTAACATTAAAAAACTTATTTAGCCTGAGGTGTGCGGGAGCTTATTGTGAATGGAGAGTCACAAAGGCTTCCAGAAATGATCTCGTTTCCTCTCACCGACGCAAGCAGTACAGCCAGATGATTCAGACACATAACATCTGCAAGTCTTAAAAGGAGTTTTGCTCTGTTTGACTGCAGCTTAAAGCAGGGGGAACAGGGGACGGAGAAGCTATTCAGGAGTCTGATGTTTTTTATAAGACGTCTTGCTTTCTTCTATCACAGCTGCAGCAGAGCCCGTGCAGCTCTGCTAATAGGTTCCTGCATTTGAGCTGGGGCCTCAGTTGCAGTTGGTCTGTAGAATTAGCAATCAAGACTTTCACAGGATCACAGACTTGTTGAGGTTGAAGGCACCCCTAGAGATCACCTAGTCCAACCCCTGCTCCAGCAGGGACACCTAGAGCACGGGGCACAGGGTGGCATCCAGGCGGGTTGGAAGATCTCCAGAGAAGGAGCCTCCACAGCCTCTCTGGGCAGCCTGTGCCAGGGCTTTGGCACCCTCACAGCAAAGACGTTCTTCCTCACATGGAGATGGAACTGCCTGAGGTTCAGCTTGTACCCATTAACCCTTGTCCTGTCACCAGCCACCACAGAGAAGAGCCTGGCCCCATCCTCCCTACATTTACCCCTCAGGTACTTGTACACGTTGATCAGACCCCCTCTCGGTCTTCTCTTCTCCAGACAAAACAGGCCCAGCTCGCTCAGTCTTTCCTCATTCAATAGGTGCTCCAGTCCCTTCATCATCTTTGTCTCTCTCCACTGGACCCTCTCGAGAAATTCCCTGTCCCTCCTGTCCTGGGGGAGCCCAGAACTGACACAATACTCCAGACGTGGCCTCATCAGAGCCGAGCAGAGGGGCAGGATCCCCTCCCTTGCCCTGCTGGACCCTGAAGGGTATGGGGTCGGGGCAGCCCAGGCACGGGGTTGAAGCACCCAAGGAGGGATCGGGAAGCTCTTCAGCTCCCGGGATTGTCAGAGCTGTGCTGGATGAGGCAGCTCAGTCTGTTCCCCGGCCGTGCTGTCCAGAGAGGGCCTGGAAGATGGGGTCCAGCAGGGCAGTCCGTTCCGAACCGAGGCCATGTGTGAGGCTGTGCTTGACGGCAGCGCTGCCTGGGGCACGTGGGGTGTCTGGTGTGTGGGGAAGGGCTCGCCTCCCCCTCGTCTCTCTGCATCTGCTCCAAGTGGAGGGTTGAACCCCCCCTGCAATCCATTCCCTCCAGTCTGGCAGGACAAAACATTTCCAAGCCTGTAAATTAATGTCCCAGTGCTCTACTCTGCTACACCAGGACTTGATGAACTCTTCCATCTCGCCCTAAATCCTGTTTGATTTAAGAATCCCACCAACTAGGAGAGGAAGAGGCATTTAAGGAAAGAGATGGGCAACTTTAAAACAGTTTGCAGAGTGATATTTCTTTTCCCTGTTAGCATCTCTGCTTTGCTTCCTCTCAAAGCCTCCTGCTTTGACTTCCCTTTCACAGTTGTGTTTCTGGCAGCCACGAGTGAGGGCTAAAGAACAGCTGTGGGAACATAATTAATGCTTTGCAATGTGTCTTACGGCCTTTAGCACCTTGCGGTGACCCAGCCGATAACATCTGTGCCTTGGCGGTAGCCAAGCTGTAAAATTTCCCCCCTCCAACTTCTGCACAAAGCAACTGTCGCCCGCCCGAGGCACGCAATCGGGGCAAGAGCGTAACAAATCGGTACAAGAGACAGACTGCAACACAGGTGGCAAGTCCTTTGGTGCTGGGCTTGGCAGTGAGAGGGGCCTTCCACCTGCTGATCCTTGTAGGCATCCAAAGGGACAGGGGGAAAACTGCAGCTTTTACAGGGATTTGACAGTAGCAAGTGGACATGTCTGGATCTGTGCACAGCAGCAGTCGCTTCCCGTGTTCTCTGCCCAGCTGTTGGGTGGATCCAGGCTGCAGCCTGTGCGCAAGCCCTGCCTGGGGCGCTCAGTCCGGGTAGTTGTGAACCCCAGTGGATTCTGCATGTGTGCCCATTTGGATCGTGTTTTACAAGGTCTGTCTTTTGCAGTAGTTTTCCCTTTATATTGCTGAAGGGCACCTTCAGGGCATGCCGCCCCGATTTTTATATAAGCCATAATTCTGTGTAGAAGAGACGCCTAAGTGACTGCAACTCTTGATGGCTCCAGCTTGAGTTGTCCTCTCAGTCCCAGCAGGGAAGTCAGAGCTGGTGCTGCTTTGGTAACCAAAGAGAACATGAACTCAAGTAGTGTTTTTTGTTTGTTTTTTTTTGAGATAAACCTTCTTCTTTTGGCCCATCTTTGCTGTCTTTGCTGCTCGCTGCAGCAAGCCCCCTGAGTTTCCAGCCCTTCGCATTTCCCTCACGCAGCTGGGTGGGAATGAGCTTGCCAAGGGGCGCTATCGAGCTGTGCTCGTTTCGGTTTTCTGCCGAGCCCTGGCTTCAATGAGTGCCAAAAAGCCTGGGCCTTATCCTGACTGGTGGTCCCAGCTGATGCCACATTACTGCAGCCTCTGCTCAATGGCAGCTCAGCTTGATTCCCCCATACGTGAAGATTTTCCCTGACAGATGGGTTTCTTTTCTGGTGCTAGTTGCCTTTTGACGGACCAGCCTGTGATGGACCACCTGGGAGAGGTGGGAAGGAAACGCTTTGTTCCTCTCCTTTGCTCCCGTTGGAGTGTGCTGGGGACCCTGCCAGGTGTTTGCCTCTCAGCCAAGGGGCTGTGTCCCGGCACCCTCCTAGGATCCCGGTGCCTCTCTTCACACCTTTGCCTTTGGGCAGGGGGAGCTGGCATCAGTGACAGGAGCTCGTTTTGAAGAAATCTCTTGCTTTGCAAGTCAGATGGGGATGTTTTTGCTGCATCTCTAGTGAGATTTCTTTTCCCTTCAAGAAAAACTGTTTGGATTTGCAATTGGCTCCCTCCTGATGATTAGAAACTGACAGGGTTACTTCAGGGGCAACGGCTGGGGAATTAGCGCTTTTGCTCTGAGCAATGTTGTATTTTAGAATCTCAGAGATCCTCCTCTGTGCAATGTAAATAATGCCTCAACCAGTACATCCCCATGCACTTGGTGAGCCCTACAAGCTACAAGGCCTTTTGCAAGTGGGGGACCTCTGAGACATGTCTAGTTTTGCTGTGTGATGTGTATTTGCCCATGAGTGTTGTCAAATACCTATTTCTCATTCCTCTCTGTGAAGAGGAATATGGATCACTTACTTGCTGAGGGGCAACATGGTTGTGCCTGTATTTTGGTAGTTATTCTTCCTTTTCTTTAGGCAAGTATTTGCAAGCAGGCATGGCTTCCTGGTGCATTAGAGTCCTAATTCATAACCAACTCCTCCCTCTCCAAACAGCTTTTTGGTTTAGGTGATAGAAAGAAGAATAAGATCATTATTTGGGAGCTGCAACCGAAATAGAAATCACCTTGCTCTTGTAGACATGCCTGATATGGGGCTGGACAGGGTGTTTTGGTTGGAAAATGGTTAGCAAGCTATTGTGAGCTGTGTAAAGGTGAAGAGGAGAGGGAATAGTCCTGGGAAGGAAAGCTCTGGTAGAAATGTCCTGGAGTGCTAGGGAACCGCTCCAGCCCTGCAGTAGCGCCAGAGGTGACATGTGGGTGAACAGGGCCAGGTTTGTCACCAATGTTTGATTTGTTGCCTGGGATCCCAACACTGCTCGATCCAGGGATGTTCCCTTCTCGCCCAGAGAGAGGAGCGGAGGGGGCTGGTCGCCACTTTTGGTGGCTGTGGTCCCTGGGGACCTGGGCAGCCTGGGGACAGCAGTTTGTCGCCGCAGTGAGCCGGGGCTGAGGACTTGGGCCCTGTTGCTGGCTCTCAACAAGCTTCTGTGCCTGGTAACCTCAAATGAAACGAGCAGTTGGAGATAGGTGCTACCAACTGGGTGTGCCGCAAGGGTTGGCAGCGAGTGGTGGAGCGAGGCTCTTTATTTCCATTTATTTCCATTTATTTCCATTTATTTCTCCCTGCATGTCCCAGTGGATGCAGAAAGCCTTTAGCTCATGGATGAAGACCTAGTCTCCAAAGGACCAGATTGGCCTGGAACAAGGAGCAGCCACGGAAACGTGGGCACAGAAAAGGCCTCGTAGCCTCCTGAGAAGATGGTAAAAGGAACAGCAGGTCTATAGCAGCTCTTCTCCAAGCGGAGTTTAAGCCAAGACCGGGATCTCCAAGGACCCCTGTCTTTCTCTGTGGCTGGGCACAGCCCTTATCACAGGTGTGCAGCTCTCCTGCAGGAGCTCTTGCCCGTGACAGGGCACAGTACAGCAGCCAGAGGAATGACATCTGCCAAGAGCCTTGTTGTGTTGGAGGAGCCAGGACCATCTTCCGGCTCCCAGTTTTCCAGATAGGACAGAGCAGCTCTGAAAGGGAGGCCTGGGAGATGCCAGAAGTGCCCAGACCCTCCTCTCTGCCCCCTCACTGTTCCCATGCAGTGTGTGGGACCCCGGACACCAGATCCAGTGTCTGCTCCGTGTTCTGCTGCCCCAGGACTTTCCAGCTGCTTCGTAGCCCTGTACAGGGCATTTCCTCAGCCAGCAGTTGACGGATCAGCCTGGATGGCAGGAGCCTGACCCGAGCACCATTGCTTTTGGGTGGTAGTCATCTCCCTTTATTGCTTGGTATAAATCTCCCGCGGGGCTATAGGCAGAGATAAATACGTCAGGCAGGCCTGCGAGTTTGCTTGGGTGTCTGCTCGCTGTCCTGTTGCTGTGGCAGGGTGCAGAGGGCTAGTTAATCACACTGGAGAAATTAGGTGCCAGACGGCTGTTTTTTTCAGGTGTCACCTGGAGCTCATACAAAAAGGCCGCTTGGAGAGCCCTGAGCACTCAGTGTTGTTCGACAGTGAATTAAGCAGCGGGGCCTTGTTCTCTGCTCCTTTGCTCTTATAAATCGGGACTAAGTCCTCAAAAATCACCATTTACCTGAGTGGGGGAGGAAGGAAAAACAGTTTTGTAG
The DNA here is from genome assembly GCA_032275445.1 of Crypturellus soui. Lineage (NCBI taxonomy): Eukaryota > Metazoa > Chordata > Aves > Tinamiformes > Tinamidae > Crypturellus > Crypturellus soui. The sequence continues at coordinate 508,671 of JAUBNY010000320.1, read as the reverse complement.
AATAAAATGAAACCAACTAGTAATTTAATTTGTAAATCTTGTCTCCCTTGGGCTAATCTTGTCCAAACTGTTCCTTGCTCAGGTCAACTGCTTTTAATTAGCAGGCTCCGCTGATCAGGGCGGGAGGAGAGCCTGTCCAGGCTGTTTTAATTTAGAGGTTTTTCGTTCCCGCTGAAGGGAGGGTATTACCCGGAGAGGAACCTGGCAGGAAGAGCCTGGGATTGTCTGAAGGAGGCTGCCCTGCAATTGCCTTTACAGCATCTCCCTGGCAGCGTCAGATGTTGGCTAATTTTCAAGTGGAGAAAGGGAATGAAGAGAATTATCTTGACAGCAGGTTTTGCAAGCCCTGGCAATTACGGTGTGGCTGTAGTCGCAGGCAGGTGTGTGTGTGTTGTGGTGCGGTTTCTGCCCTTGCTAGGGAAGGAAAAGGGCCAAGAGCAAAGAGCACCGGCCTCCACACTCTGGGAAGATACTTTTCTCCAGGCTACTGTCTTGGAAATGGCTACGCAGCAACACGCATGAGCAGGGAGCACCTTTGTGAGCAGGAGCATGCACGGGCCCTGTTCCTGCCATGGGGTGGGATGCTCTGCAGTCCGTTGGGACAGCAGTTCTTACCGTGGCTTCTCAGCCTTTCATTGTGCTTCTCATTTCTGGGTTCACTAGTAGGGACTGGGGTCAGTCTCTCTGCACTGGAGGTGCTTACCTGGCTTCTCCATCTGCTGTTTGCTTAAGAAACCATGCTAAAACAAACCTGGCAGCTAAAAAATGCACTCCAAAGTCTTCCTAAAGGAGGACACCTCGTTGTTCTGCTTCTCCCTACGTATCTGTTGTTAGTCCATTTTTATTCCTTCAAGTGGTTGGACCCCTGTGTATTCAACATGTTACATGAACCTCTAGAGTAGATACAAGGAGATGGGGATGTGCCAGCAGGTTCTCACAAGTGCTCCTGGTGAGTTTGCAGCCCAGCCCAGGGGTCATCCTGCCTTTGAGGTGATTTCTGTCCCATCCTGTGGGTTGTGTGATGATTGCGGGTGTGAGTCTATGGGCTGGTGTTACGTAGTCACTGTCATTGCTCTTTCTGCCTCTGGGCCTCTTGCAAGTCATAGTTAAAGAAAATACACCTCATTAACACTGGTTTGCTATTTTATGGATTTGATCTACTAGGCTATGAAAATTCTGAAATGATGTTCTGTTAGGTAAATCAAACAGCAAGGAAGTGGCTTTAGATCAAACTATTGAATTAATATAATTATTTTATTGATTAAATCATCAAGTAATCTTACAGCTGCTTTATCTTTATTTAGCACTTTGGGAAGGCAACTGTCTTGTTTAGCTATCCATCCCCAAAGCACCAATCTTGATACCATCGGATACCTTTATATTCCAGTCAAATAGCTGATCTAGCCAAGGTTGCAGTGATCTCTGGCAGAATCTCGCATGCAAAGCCAAGCTCTGATGTCTGTTGGAGCTGTCAGCCAAAATTTTAAGTGTTTGGGTAAGAGCTGATCTCTCACACCACTGATACAAACACAAATCACTGAGCCTGAGCTAGCATGACAGCTTGTTACATCTGAAATTACAGAAGAAAATTGCGGGTAAGTTGTGACCTTTCAGGGTTAAATCTGCCCCAGGAACATGCACACGTGATCCCATGGGCCAAGGGCTGCTTACGGAGCTGGGAAAATGCTCTTGAGATCTTCCCCAATGCCCCACGTGGCTCTTTCTCTGGGACAGGGTTTGTTCTTGCATTCTGGAGAGGAAAAAAAATGTTATCCTTAATAAATGCTAACATGGACTAAGGGAAATCTCCCCGAAGAGTGGAGGTTTATGTAGGATGGTCAAGGTATTATTCTGCTGCAAGTAATTTTAACTAGTAGTTTTAGTTGCTTGGATGCTTAATTTCTCAGACGAGTGAGCTGGAAGTTGCTTGTTTAGATCTGTCAGTTGTGAAAGCCTGCGAGTCCTCCCTGCTTTTTGGTTGCTGCCTGGAAAGGGGAAAAAAGCAGCTATGCCCAGAAAAGATGGCACCTATAAGGTAGAGTCTAGCAGCTGTGACGGCAGCTCTACAGCCAGCACAGGGAACTGATTTAGAGGGAGCTTAAGTTGCGCTGGCACCGTGACACTTTGTCTTCAGTGAACCCAGTAGAAGCGGGACAGAGGCTCCGTGATCCCTGGCCTTGAGTGCACTTCCCAGCCGGCCAAGGGCACTGCCACTGCAGAGCTATGGAGTGGGCAGCGTTTTCCCACTGGAAAAGATGAAGCTGTAAAACATGGTCTTGGCTTAAAAGCAGAATCCTTTCACAGCAGGAATAATCCAGATCTCAAGCAACCAGGCAGTCAGGAGCTGGGTTGGATCATTCAGATGTTATGCTCAGTTGGTCCTTGTGTACTGACCCTGCGGGACTCCCAGCTTGAAAACCTTGAGAACTTGCCACATGTTAGTGCTAGGATTGTCATTGAACTCCCAACGAGATCTCTGCAGGTGGATGCAAGAGAATTGTGGTTTCTGCAAGCAGATGTTTAACTCATTCGTAGGCTTTGAAGCAATGCTGAGCTCTCCCAGGACTCTGACAAAAGGTTGGGGCTTTTCTGAACATCCTGTTTTGGGATTAACTTCTTTCTGCAGACCTCAGTGCAGTCACCCTGTTGGTTCATCACTGATAAGTGATGCAATTTCATCCTTATCATTCTAGCTGACAACAGTAGACATTGACTCATCAGCAGCTCTTGCTATTTGAGTGTAGTTTCCAACTATGCTGTAAAAAGAAGGAAAAACCAGGACTGGCACATGAGGAGGGAATATGTGTTTCTTCCTGATTAGGGTCAGTGTCCTGTTAGTTCAGACACTAACAATATTACCCAAAATCTCCCACTTGACCTGCCTCAGTCTCAGTGTGGCAGAAGCTGTAAAACAAGAGGCCTGATTCAGGTTTGCCTTTCTGCTGTGCTCAAGCTTTGCTGTGGTCCTTCCTCTTCAGGATCCGGTCACTCTGCAGGTGGGGGGTGAAGCGCATCCCCTGCGAGAGGCTGTCTCAGCCGCGGAGGTATCTGAAGAGCCTTGTGCTTGTATCCATTCGGGAGGAAGCTTTCCAAACTTCCTCAGATGCAGATTTCCTGGGGCGATGGTTTTCGTCCTGCAGGTGATATGTTTTCGGCAAGCTGTGTGTTGCTGGAGAGGAAATGCCCAAGTGAAGCATGTCCTTTACCCTTAGGAAAGCGGCTTGCATAATCACATTCACCTTGAAATACTGCAGAACTCAGAAGGGCCAGCGTCTTTGTCACCCCATTTTGTCAGAGTTGGTGCATCCATTCAGAGGAGAAGGACCAAGGAAGGACCTTGCTTCCTGGTGGGGAATGGCAGCAAGAGGCTGAGCTGCCTGAGGGAGGACACAAAGGAGACATAGGAAAAAGATGTGGTTCCATCCTGAATTTCTGGAGTGCAGTCCAGTCCTTGAGATTGCATTCTCATTTTGTGTTGCTGTTATGACGTGCCTTCCCTGCCATGGTTTGTCCCGGGACACACAATTTCCCCAACTTTCCCCTCAGGAGCTGTCATAGTCACCCATTGCTGTTGGAGCCCTGGAATTGCAGCTGGTGGGACCCCCTGTTGCCTCTAAAGCTTTGGCTTCTCCTCATGTTGTGATGTGGGATGTTTCTCTGTGTGCCCCCCAACAAGAGGATGCTGCCAGGACAGATGGATGGGAATGGCCAAGGGCACAACTGGTTGAGAACGTGTGGGCCAAACGCTGTGAGAGCATCTTTGGCCCGGGTCAGACTTTCCGGCCCTGCAGCACCAAAATGGTTATGATTGATGTTTATTGCAAACCCTAAAAGGGTGAGAGAGCT
>JAUBNY010000320.1:493015-504725 GCA_032275445.1 Crypturellus soui | reverse complement strand
TCAGCAAGTCTCATTTTATTGCCCGAATAGCGCATATTTATCCAGTAATATTATCTGATAACAATAGCATTACCTAATCTCGTTAACCATGTAGCTTACTATTTTACTAGATAGCAAAGCATTACCTAATAACACCTGTTCATAGTTAACTATGTAGCTTCCTAGCAGTTATTGTCTGATCATAAAGATATATCCGACTGGTTGCTCCACAGTCCCACTGCTCCTTCATTAAGGATAAGCAGCTTTTTTTTGTTCGTTCAGTGAAGATGAGCAGACCCTTTATTTTTTCATTGGGATCTTAACCCTTATTAGCAATCTCACCCTGCACTCTCATCCAGGTCTGGTTCGCTCACAACACGGCCACTGGCCTTTAGAAATCCCACATGGTATATGCCTGAGCAGCATATGTTGAGGTTGAGTAGTTGTGTTGCAGTAGGAGTTTGCTCCCCTTCCTCATCTCTGTTCCATGATGCCAAGCCAGAGCTTCCAGCCCAGTACTCGCACTGAGTGCTGGCACCGCCTGCGATGTCACAGCTGGGATCAGCCGCTCAGGTGTTTGCAGCCGCCCCGTGCGCGGGGCTGGGGCTTCGCATTGCTCTGGCCAGGCAGCTGCTCCCTCTGGTCCCGCTGCCCTGCACGGGATGCTGCGCCTGGCCTCTCCCGGCCTGCTGCTTCCCAGCAGAGCAACGGCCTGTGCTTGGGTCAGCTGTGATTTAATGAAGCTGCACAAAGGATGTAGTGTACCTTGCTGATGGAGATGGCCTCAGGCTGGATGGAAGCAGTGTGCGTGCCTTCCCCTCTGCCTGCTGCAGCTGTTTGCTTCTCCCTCACTCTGCACGGTGTACAGCTCGGAGGCGGTTTGCGGCTCCGTGTTGGCCTCGACGGGCTGTGAGGCTTCTTCATAGCAGCGACGAATTCAGTGTATAAAGCCAAGAACCATGATTTCCCTTGGAGTCCCTTGTAATAGTAATTTCTGTAAATAAAGGCTGGAATCGGGATCCCCGTTGTAATAGGATTTTGTTTGTGCAGGGGCTGGGAGCTGCGTCCCCCGGATACTGCCCTGTAATGGGATTTGGGGCTATATCACAGCAGTGCAAGTGGCCTGGGGTGGGGGCAGGCTGGGATGAGGACACCCCGGTGGGGAGGGAGACAGGTGGGAGATGCCTCTGGAGACGTTTTGGGATGCTTGCAGATGCAGAGAGTCTCCAGGCGTATTCCGCCTCTCTGTGACTCTTGGATTGTTGAATCCTGTCGTGCTGGCACAACGTCTGTCCGGTGTTACTGGAGGGCTGCAAGGGTCTGTGCAAAACAGCAGTCAAGGAGGAGCCCCCGAGCCCTGGGAAGAGCCAGCCAGACCATAGTCCACACAGGCAGCTCTCACTGCTCTTGTAACTGAGTGGATCCATGTGTAGGGAAGCTGCAAGCCCTTAATTCCTCTCCGGGCTGCTCAAGCTCACTGCGCTGCACGCCGGCTGCTGCATACCCGCATGCAGAAGCAGCAGCCTTGCTGCCAAGCTCGTGTCTATAAAACGTGTGTTGGTGTGAGAGTGGTTTGCAGTCTTCTGGATGACAGGCGCTAGAAAACGGTGCCCTTAATTACAGCTGCTTGGGAAGGTGGGTGAGGAAGGCATGTGCGATCACAAGCCCAAAGGCTTCTTGCACCTTTTTTTCTCACCTATTTTAGCAGTAAGACGTGTACGTGTGCATGCGGGGGGAGCACACGTGTGTTGGCGCATTCCCACTGCTGCCGCTGCCAGGTGGAGCCGCTTCTGTGCTGCCGTGAGCGGAGGTGAAGCTCAGCCCGCTCTGGCTGGGGGCTGCTGGCTGTGCTGGGCGTGCGGGAGCAGCAGCAGCTAAGGAGCCCGAGCAGCTGTGGATGACAGCGCCGTGTTCCCAACAGACTTCCTGCACTGGTAGATGGAGATTTCTGGTTTTACGTTGGTCCTGTCCTGAGATTTGGCAGGCTCAGTACCACGTGGCAAGAGAAGTGCAGCCTGGAGAGCATCATGGCGAGGCTGCCGTTCACTCCAACAAAGCCCGCGCGCCCATCGCAGTGTAATTAGCGCCACAAGTCTCGCTAATTGCTGAGGGCTCCGTCCCCCCTCAGCCTCCATCTCCCCGCTCCTTTCCTCCGGCACAAAAATTTGCTTGTTATCTCGGGTTATCATCACGGTAGACAGCGTGCTAAGCCTAGATGCTCCTTCGGAGGGCTGGTGTCAGGAATAATTACTGCTGTGGTAAGCTGATCAGCCCTTCATTATTAGCTGCTGTTGTTGTTACCTGACATTGATTAGTAATTTGTAGCTGCCAGTGCTTTCCTCTACCCTCAGAGCAGAGCGTTTGCTGGTGCCTCAGAGCTGCTCTGCCAAGGACAAAAGAGCAGCTCTCCCCCTGCTCCTTCCTGCCGCTTCCCTCTCTGCACTTTGCTGTTTAAATATACTGCTTATTGCTTGGAGAGCAGTGCAAGCCCCATTTGAATGCTGGCTTTGCAGCTGAAAGCCGCAGCGGGTCCCAATTGTCCGTGATGATGGAGGATCCTATGATGACAGAACCAGTGGTGGGACAGTGTTTGTAATTTCAAATCGAGTGCCTTGCAGCATTGCTCTGAAAACGCCACCGTCCCCAGCCCCTGCCAGCTGAAGGGAGCAGCAGAGGCATCATCCTAAGTATCAACTGCTGCTCTGGAGGGTTTGGTGACGTCTGCAGGTGGCTGCTCACGCGCGTTCGTGTCTGGGCTGGTGAGCAGTGCTGAAGGGACGGGGTGGGATGAGGAGAAGGAGAAAACACCATGTAGGCCTTCCCTTGTTCAGAGTTGTTTGTAAAATAAGACCAAGGTACCCCAAAACTGCGAATCCTGGGAGGAGGGGGAGCCTCTCAGATGCCGCTGCGGGGCCGGGGGCTCTTGCAGAGCAGAACCTCAGTGTCACTGTGCTGAGCCCCGCTCGGTTCTCCTCGTGCCTGTGTGGGTATCATGTGTTGTGGCCATTGCTCCCTTGCTGTGTGACTGAGGGCCATAGCTCACTCATCTGCTCTTCTGATCTGCACAGCTGCTACGCCCTCCGTGGAGCAGAAGGAGGCAGAAAGCTGTGCTGGAGCTGGGAGGGAGGTGCGGGATGGTGGTGTTGGAATCGTCCGTGTGATCCACCTCCCAAGCGGGTCTCTTGCGCCAGGGTGTTGTTGGCTCCTGTGTTGGCTTAGATCTCCACTACCATCCTGTCAGGAGATTCAGGCCATTTGATGCGGTCTGGCTCCGGAGCACTGTCCTAGGGGGTGGCCTTGTAGTATTAGCAGCCCCAGGGATGCCGGCCATGGATCTGCTCGTTGTGAGCTTGGTGTTGCTGGTGATGTGATGAGGATGAGGCTGCCTCCGTGCAAGGCTCCGCTGTTACCTCCGTGGGGTTTCTCGGGCCCTGTTCTCCGGGACAAGCGCTCGCCGGGAGGCAGCATGTGCAGTCGTGCCAACACGTGTTGGTGTCTGATGTGGCAGGTGTAAATCACCCATGGGCAGCCGGGGAAAGCTCCTCTACCCACCGCGCTCTCATGAGCATCCCTGTGATGCCACGGGGTAGCAAGGGGCAGGGCTTGGTGTCACCCTGTGGCGCTGCGCGGGTGCGTTGCTCGGGGGGCCGTGACCCTCGTGGCGGGCAGAGCCCTCCAGCCCCATGTCTGCGGCAAATCCAGTGACGTGTCGCAGGAGAGGGACGTTGCGACCTGTCACGGTGCTGCTGACCGCCATGAAGACTGCCAGGCAGCCTTCCCTCTCTGTCCTCATTGGCATCTGCAGCCGAGTCCTGGGGTGTCGTCGTACTCGTCCATTAGCAAGTAGTAGCCATGGCTCCATCCACAAGCACAGCATATTAATAGTTGCCTGGCCCACGCCAGCCTAATTAAGTCTAAATAGTGGTTTCTTTTCAAAGTCCTTCTTCAAGTGTGTTTTTCCAGTCTCTCACCTTCCCAGCTGAGATTTCAGGGGCTCAGGATGATTTTTTTTTCTTACTGTTAGCAGTTTCAGTGGTTCACCAGTTTAAAAACGTGACAGAACTGCAGAAGACCCAAACGGAGTTTGTCCCTGATCAACACATTGAGAGGATTTTATTATCTTTTCTTTTCCTTCCTGACAGCTCAAGTGCCAAGGTAGCTCAGGTAGAAAGCTGCAAACCGCAGGAATTAATCTTCGCTGACAAAGGCTTCCCCGCGAAGGGCTGCTCTGGATTCGAGCGCGTGCTCGGAGCTGCAGGCTCTGCTCCACACTGTGCCTCTCCCTTCCAGCCTGCTCCACGAGGCTGACGGGTGTCTCCAGCTTGGGAGCCGCAGGCTGCAGTCCCTGTCAGCCCCAGTTACCCGGCTGGCTGCGGGCTCCAGCTCTGCCTTCAGCTGAATCCCCTGGCACATGCTCTCCCCACAGGTTTGCCTGCCCCGCTGCTTTCCCTGCCTTGCTGACCACCGACTTCAAGCCCAGCTCTTAGAGCCATCGTCTCAACCAAACATCTGACACTGGGTTTCACCTACTGACTAATGTCTTTCAAAAAGAGAGAGTCCACCACTCTGCCTCTTCCTCATGCTTATTTTGGCTCCCGTCAGCTCTTGAAAGGGGGCATCTTCTCTGTTCTTTCGCGCTCTTTGGTCTCAGATGTCTGTGCAACCATTCGTGGCCTTTGCTCAGCCGCCTGTAGCCTCCCGTTCCATTCCATAGGTTTTGTAGTGCCAAGACTGAGGTTTTTGAGGCCTTCGGTATATATGTTTGATATCCACAGCACTGAATGTGCCCATGGCCCACTGCCGGTAGTCTTACAGGGGGCATTTATTTACCACCTGGGCTATAATCCTATCTGAAGGGCCTGCCTCTCTGCTGAATGAATTGGCTAAGAGGAATTTGCTGAAACAGCCTTCTGATTTCTAGACGGTGAGCAAAGCTGCCTCTGTTGCATCTATGCAAGAAGAACCTTCCTGCAGGGCAAGGAGCTGGTGCTGTGGTTCTGCCCTTGGCTATCGCCCCTTACACCTGCTGCACCAAAAGCAATACTGGGGGATGAAGCAAGGACTCTTGAAAACTATAATCTAAGCAGTCTTGTTGGAAGGACTTATGTATCCAGCAAAGCTGGTAACTGTGGTGATCAAGACTGAATAGCAGATTGATGGCTCCTGCTCTGTTGAAGGTCTAAGAAATATTTCCCAGATCTTTAGGGCCACCCACCCCTGAAAGTCCCTTGTGGCAACAAATAGTAATTTGGTAGCCAAACTGTCTTATGCCAGGCTGCACATGTGACGTGTAGAATGGTGCAAGTTGTTGAGATGCTCACTTGGGCACTGCAGTGCTGGTGTGAGAGAGGAAATGTGTCTGCTGAGCTGCTGACTGAATTTCTGTGGTTGCCCATTTGCCCCATTTTTAGTTCTGCTTAACGAAGGGCTGAGCGTGGTGGGACAAGCCCTGGAAGCCTGAAAGCAGAAGAATCTGTGCCCTCTCCCAGAAGGCGCTGGGAAGCAGCGCGTTGCTAGGACCTTGAGGAGCCTGTACCGAGGCTGCACTTCACCATTTGAAAGCCTTTGCTAGAAACCCAAGACATTCAGCTCTGCTTTGACACGTTGGGCACCGCCTTTTACAGCCTCTAGAGATGATTCTTCTGGTTCCCTATCCTTTGCTGACGTGGAAGTTGTAAGGAAGTGGCTGACCTGATGAACGTGCAAGACTAATAATTTGATTTGCATTCAACAATATTGGACTTTGGAGTTGAATTCTAGTTGAAGTCTCCTGGAAGCTGCTGCCCCAGCAGACCTCTGCTGCACTGCCTTGGGTTGGTTACCCCACAGCTCTCCATAAGACAGTTTCTGCAGCTGCTTCTTGTCTTGTCCGCTCCAAAATCCTGAGGCTCTGAGCTGGTATCTCCAAATGCTGTCTTGTTCTTCTGGGTGCAGCCTGGGGCCTCTTTTCCTGGCCTGTCCCATGATGGGTTTGTTTGCATCTCCAGCCCTGCAGTGCGAATGCCAGTATTGGCTTTTAGTTTTGACTGCTGTTCTGGACTGCGTGCAGGCCTGAATTCCTAGCTGGAAGGAGGAGGGGAGATGCGTGGGGTGCAGAACCCTGCTCTTCCCTCCAGTTCTCAGGCGGCTGCACAGAACTGCCCTGGCTGTGTCCTCTCTGCTTGCTGTCACGTAGGGAACAGCATGATGTGCCACCATTGGGCTGACAAACTTCGAGCCTCTCGTGATAGAGCCACGGCAAGTAGGTGAGTGGGTCTGTTAACCTGGAGAGAGGTACAGATCGATAAAGGTACTGGAAGATCTTGGCTGTGGCATGGAGGCTGTGTCCTGAGCTGGATATGCTGGGATCTGAACCTGCTTTCACAGAGGGCTTGGAGTTGCTGGCACCTTCCTCCTGCGAGCAGCAGGGGTCTGGGCTGAGAGCCAAAGCCAGGTGTCTTCTCACACTGCGCTCTTCTTCACAGCGACTCCGATATGGCAGTACTGGTGTCATCCCACAGGCAGCTTGGCTCCCTTGGGGCGGCCTCGCCACGGTGCGGGACAGAATCCTCAGATCGCGTCGTGGCAGATGGATCGCTGCGGGCGAGACAAGTCTTCAGAGCACGGAAGCGGGAGAAGTAGTTGCCTCTACTCTGGCCACATTCTTGCAAGCAGCAAAGACAAACGTAACCTGCATGAAGCTGTCTATCCAATTTTAATTAAAATCTCTTGGAGTCTGACTCATGCTGTGTTTATAAACATCGGGTCCTCTGTCCCCTCAGCGATCCCTTCTATTTCACACATCAAACGGTGGAGGGTGGAAATTCTTCCACGTTTCCCCAGGCCTTTCCACAAACAAGGCAGGAGGCCTCTAGATGGCAATGTTACTGTTCAGGAATCCGGCAGCTGGTTTCGGAAGTGCCTTTTCCCCATGCACCCAGCTTTGGAGAAGCACTGAGATTTATGCTGGGCTGAAGTGGACGGCTTAGCACCCTGCTGCTTCTTATCGTTTGCTTAGTGAAAGTAGCTTGGGTTTTGCAACCTCCGGAGAGCAGTAGTTTAGCAGGCTGGGCAACAGTTTCCTGGCTGCTTTTTCTGTCCCCTCGGTTTAATTAGCTCAGGCTTCATTGCTGTGTCCTGGTTCAGACAAAATAAAAATCGGAGTAAGAGATCAGGCAATCAGGTCATACCTGTTACAGTTCCTCAGAACTTTGTGAATTCAGGTATATCCTCATCCTGTGAGGACTCTTTCTCTCTGGTGGGCCACAAGCTTGAGGTGGAAAAACCTCTTGAGCTTGGCTTGTCTAAGTGTGGCATGGTGCTAATGACTGACCTGGCATCTGGGGCTGCCTTTGCTTCCCTCTTTGGTCTTGTTTTGGGCTAACTCTTGTTCCGATCACCTGGTTGTGCCTCTGTGCTTTAGGCCTGGCCTGAGTTTGGGATTGGCAAATGGCCAGAAAGGCCATATTTTTCCACCTGTGATCTTTAACTGCTGGAAGATTTGAAGCAAGGTGGTAGCTGCAGGCAAAGGAAGTGGGTGCTCCAGAGGGTTCTGGTGGTTCCTCCTTGGAAAGGCCCGGGAAGCCGAGCTGCCGGGCTGCTACCACAATGGAGAGGGTCGAGGTGTGTGGACCTACACCCTGGTGGAGCGGGGAGCACCCAGCCCTGCTCCTCGGTGTCTCCCCTGGAGCGGGAGCTCGTCCCAGTGTTTGCAGTGACACTGGGAAGGAGCACAGGGCTGTGTTGCTTCTTGCTTCGTTTTCCTCTATATAAAACACACAGTGATCCTCTTTCTTGCCTCTTTGAGTTAAAGGGGAGAGACTGGCTCTTTTTGGGTGCTGTTTCTTTCCCCCACTTGGATGGTGGCTGTCCCCTGGGGGTTGACTCACCCAGGACACTCGTCCTCCAAGGGGCCTTGAACCCTGCACTCACAGGACTGCAGATGCCGCTCCGCTTCCTCGGTGCCTCTCCTGTTCAAGGCTGTCTTAGAGCTATCTCCTGTCTTCAGCCTATGCGGAGCTTTTTGCGCCAGCCCTGCACCTGCAGCGCTGTGAAGGCGGCGGTAGTCATGCTGCAGTGGGCATGGACAATTGATTATAACTGGTCATAGATTACCTGGAGCAATGCTATTAAATTTAATACAGTTCTCCGCTGCCTCTTTGGGCACAGCCTTGGGTTGTGTAACGGGCATCTTGTTGCAAAGCATTTTGGGGACATCGCTAGGGGCGTGAGGCAAAAAGAGTCAGCTGCAAAGCGAGAGAAGAGATGAGTTTCTGTTGAGATTTATTTCCTACCCAATAATTGCCCAGAAAGGCTGTGTAAACCTTCTCTGTTTGTGGAACAAATAGTGCAAGAGTTACTGCTCTGACCTTTTTTTCCTTTTTTTTTCCTTTTCTGCTGGACAATTGTCTGTGCCCTTGCTGTTCAGAAGCCTTGATGTGCTGCTGGCAGATTTATGCCGTACTGAAACCCACCTCTTGCTGCCTCCAAGTTGATTGGAAGAGGGGAAACTTGTTCGCTAAAACATAAACCTCCTGCTATACGTCCTGCATGCCAGGTGAGGGTTGAAGTTTAAAAGTAGTTTGGAGCATTAACCTGTTTTCCTTGTCCTCTGTCATCTGTGAAAGGTGGTCGACCAGCTCTGGTCGCTGGATTCAGGCAGAAATGGGATTCCTTGTTCACGACCTGTGCTGTGAGGCCACCGCGAGCCCTGGGCTTGACGTGCCCAAAGGGGAAGGTGTGTTCAGTGCTTAAATCCTGCCCTGGCTTAACAAAAGCTTGTGGCAGATCCCCATGTGGATGCTCTCACATTGATTGGGTTGCTGCTAGATTTGGGAATAAATCCACCTTTCTTGGCAGCGGTAGTAAATCTGGTGAGGCTGTGCCGTAGAGGCGTGGAGCCCGCTGCAAAACGCACTTAGCTTGTGCACGGTTCGGGGCTTGCCTGTGCTGGAGAGGAGCTCAAGTCTTCTGGAATAAACCTCAGAGCTGAAATGCTGTTCTGGGAGATCCAGCAGGGTGTTGGTGCTTTCTAGGGGTGTTCATAGCTCTGTAGACCTCTGGAAGGGGTGATAAGCAGCCCTTTGCTCTTGGTATTGACACAGAGCTCATAAGCCAACAGACAGTAGCCAGTGCAGTAGCTAGAGAGCCTGGAGAGGCTAGATGAAGGCCCCTCGCAGTCCCTGATCTATTTTACAGAGTGTCTGAGCAGAGAATCAGGCCCTGTTTGCATGTGTGTGTGGATGGATGTATGCAAGCACTTCCTGCAGGTGACAGGAGAGCGGAGGCTGTGGGCTTTGCTGGTGTGTGGGCAGCTCTGCCGATGCTGGTTGTCAGCTGGAGTCCCAGCACGGGGCTTTGCAGCAGCAGGCGCAGATTCTCTTTTGCTTTCTGTCACATTTGGAGGGAGGGAAGATGTAGCTGAGTCTTGCAGTAGTAGGTCAAAACATACTGCAGCACTGAAGATCAGAGCAAAAACTCTCTTGTACGAGCACACAGTTTTATTCATCCTGAGGTTTCTTTATCAAGTGCTTGCTTGCCTTTACGGAGCAGTGTTCTGCCCTTGGGAAAGCCGAGCTCTTGGAAGAGCAGCTGGGCTAGTGGCTAGAGTGGGTCACGGTTTTGGAAGTCTGAACTGTTATTACTGGCTCTGCCTTGGCCTGGAGTCTGACCTTGGCAAAAGTCACTCTGTGACCCTGGCCTCTTGTCCCTCAAATCTCTCTTAGGATGGTAGGGATGGAGAGCAGGGTCTTTCACTGCATGTGCGTAGAGCACATAGCCTGGTGGGAGCCCCAGAGCATCCCTGGCACGGCAAGAAATGCTGGGTGCTAGGAGCTGGAATTGCAGTGCTCCTGGAATACAGCTGTTTCTGGCTAGGATGCTTGAGCAAGCAGTTTTATCCAGACAAAGCACTGCCTGGGAATCTTAAATGCCCAGACATGCAGACAGCTTATTTTTGAGGTCTCATTTGAAAGATGTCGGCTCCCACTCCCCTTCCCCAGACAGCAAGAGCAGGAAGCTGAATTTATGTGCGTGGGGACCGGGAGTTGCAGTGAAGCAGCCAGGCCCTGCCCTGGCTCTGCTGGGCAGAACACGGGCACGCGGCTCTGAGCCAGGCTGCTTCGAGGCGCTCAAGGTGCTGCTGATGCTGCTGTGGCTGGGGGAGTTGCATGAGTTTTCCTACTGCAGCGTCTGGGTTTCAGGAGGACAGAATTTCCCAAGAAGTTTGTCTCGTTGGATGGCTTTCTGTCTGATTTAGTCCCTGAGGTGATTTATTTTTCGTATGTGATGCAAAACAGTCCCTTGGTTTTTGGAGAGATAATTGGTGAGGCATTATGCATCTCATCCTCCTCCCAAGACCATGCGAGGATCCCAGTGTGGAAATGGGGCTGGAGAAGGGTCTGGGAAGAGCCCTTGTTGCTTGGTGACTCTTGAACATGCCGTAGGTCACGTATAGGTGGTTATAAAGGACTCAGTACTGTGAACTTACCGCCAACTAGCTGGTTGATGGCGCTTAAGGCCACATTGGCCGGCGCAGACGGGAGCAGGAGAGCAAAGGCAGATGTGCCTGATGGGTCTGTGCAACGCTCAGCCCCAGAGCTGCGTGTGCCTGAAGCAGAGGAGACTCTTCAAGATGAGTCTCATCCTGGGGCCGCCCGGGGAGATCCTGTGCGTGTGGGCAGGCAGGATTGGCTGGACCCTGGGCTCTGTTTCACCTCCTCTGAACGCAGAGCCTCCGTCTCTGCCAGGGAGCTGCTAATGAGTTACTTAAACAGCAGCCCCTTCCCGGAAACACTTCTCAGTCCAATTAAGATCTTGCAATGTGTTGGTTGTGACAATAAAAGTGAATTAAGTCTCATTTCTCCCTTTTTATGATGTTTATTAGAAGATGAGAATGCTCATTTAGAGGAGCTCATCATGGTTATTTATAAGTGAGCACCAAGAAGCCCCTGCTCAGATGAGGGACCTGTTGTGCCATTTGCTGTATGTACCCACGGATGGCAACAGAGCCTGCCCCACTGAGGGCTCTGGCCATGGGGAGGCCAGCTGAGGTAGCCAGACTCCCACAGCAGCAAAGTCCAAGCTCAGTGCCCCAGTGGCAGCATCTGCTGCTTCTTGGGGGACGTTTGGGGAGTCCCTGAAGCCACTGGATCTTCAGGGCTCTGTCTCCACCACTCTGCTCAGCAAAGACCTCGCAGAGCAGCAGAATCTTTCCTTTGCCTACTCGTCTTCCTCTTTGTAATAACTGTAATTCTGGGATCAGTTTTTGTCCCCTGGTCGTAGACCATCTGTGGAGTGTGTGTTGGGGAGATAGGTGGGTAGCCACACCGTAAACCCCTCCTTTTGAGGAATCCGGCTTCGAAGTATTAGCTGAAAGCTTTAACTTGGAGCACAGCTCAGCAGGCAGGGTAGATTGTGTTGAGGGACTCATCTGACAGTGCTGTGGATCCCTTCTGTCTGCACCAGCTCTGCATTCCTCACCCCAGGCTTTGTTTACAGGCAAGGAGAAGGCTTAATTTGTCTCCCCTCCTGAGCTCTTTTGATTCAGGGGCTTGGCCAAGACTTAAAGCAAGCTTTTACAGGGGTCTGGGCAGCTAGTCAAGATGTTTTCCAACACGGCTAGCAGGGCAAAAGAGTTATTATTTTATTGCTGTGAGGGAGCCAGACAAGAGGACGCAACAGAAAAAGCCTGTAGGAAGATATAGCTTGTTTTTCAAGTGAGGGTTGTGTTTGTGCTTCTCAAAGCAGGTTA
>JAUBNY010000320.1:475557-486707 GCA_032275445.1 Crypturellus soui | reverse complement strand
TGAGACTGGTGAGCGCGGGGAGGATTCATACGGAGAGATCCTGAGGTGTGATGCTGGATCCATCCCCTGGGGAGGCAGGGAAGTGGTTAGTTGGATATACAGAACCAAAGAAAAGCAATTTACTGCACGGAGAGGCTGTGGCTCTCTTGTCCCGAGTGGTTAGGAGCTCCTGGGCGGCTCATAGAGGGAGCCCTCCCTTCAGGGAGCATTTATAATGTTGGAGCTTTGCTCTGTTTGTGCTCTGAGTCCAGCCGAAGGGCACCTGTTTTGTTGGACAGAGTGGCGAGAGGATTTCTGGAAGGCGGATGGGCCAAGAGCGTTTGGCTGCAGGTCTCGATGCCCCTTGCTCTCTTAGCCAGAATCTCAAGCACAGGCTGACTTTTCCGTTCCTTTCCCGTGTCTCCCCAGTCTTTAAGGGAAGGAAATCCAAGCGCAGTGCTTGCAAAGACTCATGTAATCTGGTTGTAACTTCTGATGACGTTGGGTGGTGACGACGCGCTTCTCCTGCCTGGGAATAGGGCTGCAGGAGTAGCGTTACTCTCCTAAAGTAGGGTACCCTCTTAGGCAGCACCTCTTAGGGCTGTGCAGGGAAGATCTGCCCTGTTCCTTCCCCAGAGGTTGTGATGGGCACCGTGAGCTGCAGCAGCTCTTGCTGAAGCCAAAGGTCTCTGCTGGGGGCATGAGGCTGCCGTCCCGTTGATGGTGCTGCTGGCTCCTCTCCCCATAGCCGCCCTGGCAGCGCCGTCCTGCAGCCGCGCTGCCCGGGCCCTCGTGATCCCTGCAAGCAAAAGCAGCAGATCTGGCGTGCGGGGAGGTTTTCCTGCCATCTGCCCACCCGACGGATGCTAACAAGCTAGTAGATCTAGACCTGCTGTGTCTTGATACAAAGATTTATTTTTAGGACCTTGATATTTAAAATGATCTGTTATAATTTCATGCTTAAATAACACTAAATAATGTTCCCTGTTTGTGCAGTGTAATTGGAAGAGGCGAATAAACCAAACAAACCAGCTATGACTGATCTTCCTTAGTATTTTCAAATTGAAACAAACAGGAAAAAAAAAAAAAAAAACAAGGGCCTGGCCAAGTTAACACTTTGAGAGTATTTTCTAGCTGGCACTCTAGTTTTTCATTTTCATGGGCCAAGAAACACATGAACTTTAAAGACCCAATGGCTTCTTGCCAAAGAAAACTCAGTTGGTCACATATTTAAAAAAAAATCCAAGTGAACTTATTGTTCTTTAGGAACTGGCGTGGCTAATGACTCCAGAAGTGCCAGGGGATTTTATGCAAGTGTGGGAAAGACTTAGAAAATATTCAGCAAGTTCATTTAGCCTCCTTTCATGCTTCTCAAATCCTGAAGCTTCTTTATTGCTGCTTTATGTCAATTTGACACTGCTTGATTTCACTGTCGCTCTTGATTTTACTGAGATGGAATCGCAGTGTTTGGTGCGGAGTGTGGGTCCTGCACCGTTCACATCTGTAACATCTCGTATAATCTGTGTGGAATTTTAGGTGATTGAATTAGAGCTCCTGGATTCAGATGGCCTTTTTTGGGGCTAGAAGGTTCAAGCTGAGCTGACGTTACCCCTGTGCAAAACACATGCATATCATTTAAGAGCAATGAGATTTTTGCGATTAGTCATGAATATGTTCTGTGTTTCCGTGTGGTAAACGGCCATTGGGGAGTGAATACAGTCAAGGCTGTTCGAGCCTCTGCACATTAGCTGATCAGAGCATCTTCAGCTGGGGGATCCCTTGCAATAAGAGGTGAGAATAACATCTCCCTCTGTGTCTATGTGCTTATTCAATCATGCCATGCGGAGCCATGTAAGAGGCTTCTCCAGCTCCAGGCAGCGGGACAGTTAGTGCTCTGCCCATCCGTGCTGGCCACAGTTCCTTTGGCAGGGGAGCTGCCTTAGTGTTCTACCACTGTTTGAGAAGGCGTGAGGTCCTCGGGGAGCAGAGGGGCCCATGCGATGAGGGAGTGTCAAAGGGCAGAGCAGGGAGCAAGGGGGACGCAAGAGGGCTGCCAGCACCGCCGCCACCTCCCCTTGTGGTATCCTGCACCGTCCCAGCTTGCTTCTCCCTGTGCAGCTCGGCTGTCCTCTTGGGACCTTGCGCCCGCCCCACGCTCGCTGCGGCTGCTGCCCCATCCTCCCCGCGGGGCGGCAGGAGCGCTGGCTCCCTGCCCACACTTCCCTCCTTCCCTCCCCGTGTTCCTCCCCCTGCGCTTCCCCCACCTCCCGCTCGCAAGGGCCTCGGCTCTGTTTGCGCCCACATTAGCATTTCTGCTGACTTCAAGGATTGGTTTAATTTCATGGGTGTCATTTCCTTCAAGAAATCTCTCTCTGAGCAGCAGCCCGACGAATGCCTGATAAAACATATTTTCCTACGGTAATGATTTTATGGACCCATAAGTCATGAATTTATTATGATCTCAGCCCCTGCTGCTGATTGCTGTAAAATGCAAAGTAATTAACAGCAAGCAGTAGCAGCTATTCCCACCTGGTAGCGTGTTCTTTGGTACGCTGATGGGTTTGATTAAAGTAATGGCTAAAGTGTAGAGCCCGGCTGTAAAATATTAGCATGATTAATGCAGTATCCTAAATAAGAAACAAAACTAATGGGCATGGTTTAAAGAATTAAATATATATATATATATATGTCTTCCTCCCTCTAGCTATTGTTCTGGCTCATTTATGCTTTCTTTTCTGTTAAATAATGTATGGGCTTCAGGGCCAGGGGGCAGGCTGGAGATGCATATTGCAGTTTCATAACATCTTAAGTGCTTGTGTTAATTTTTCACTCCTCCCTTTTTCTTTCCTCTCAACCTGCATCTCCCATTGGGGAAAGATAATCAAGTTTTCGGAACTTGGCTTGAAGGCAGATGTGGTTTGATTTGGATTACGCAGAGCCAAAGGAAGCAGCTTAGAGGCAGCTTGGAGAGCTGGACTCGGTTGCTGGCCTCACAGAGCAAAAAAATCTCGAGATTGTGCTGGATGCGCTCGTCGCACATCCATGGCTGGGGGTGATCTTAATTCTGTAT
Source organism: Crypturellus soui (assembly GCA_032275445.1). Lineage (NCBI taxonomy): Eukaryota > Metazoa > Chordata > Aves > Tinamiformes > Tinamidae > Crypturellus > Crypturellus soui. Next base: position 483,658 of record JAUBNY010000320.1, on the reverse strand, counting down.
CAGAAGCCTGGAGCCTGCAAGTTTTTCTCGCAAGAATAACACCCACGTGTCTATCCAGAAGGTGCAGTGCTTCCACTTAGAAAAGAATGTATTTTTTCTCTCTTCTCTTTTTTCTTTCTTCCCTCAAGCTCTTAAAAGTCAATAGGTGATTTGGTTTGAGTGAAAAGTTCGCTAAAACAGGGCTCAAGAGGTACAATAACCAAAGATTTCTCTATCTTTTCCTCACCTTGCCACCTCTCCCACCAAAAAAAAAAGTGTAATATGTTTGATAACTGTTTACGTGGTGATTTTTTTTCAGTGGGAAAGATCAGAAATTACTTGGTTTCTGTGATGAAAGTGAGCAAACGCTAATATTTTTGTGTCACACACCAAGCAAAATATTTGGAAATGGGAAAACACCTGTTTGCAAAAAGGCTTTTTTGACCTACGCGTTTTGATCAGCTCCTCTCTTTAGCCTTCTGGAAGTGCATACACCAATGTCATCTAATTCCCTCCGATCTGCCTCTAACTTTTCGGCCATATTGATCTGCTCTAGTTACGAAGCTACTTGACTATTGGAGAGAAGAGTTTATAAATAACAATGGAGAAATGGGCTTCCATATCACAGGAGCTGCAGCCGCGTTGCTTTTGTTTATCACACAACACACATTTTTTGGAACTTTTCTTAACCGGGAGATTGCAAGGGAACTCGGTGTGCCAATGTCACCGGGAATTGTTGTGCTGTATTGTACTGTGCAAATGGCATTTTCTCTGTCTCTTGGGATGGAGAGGTTTTCGGGTTTGTTTTTGTAGATAAGATATAAATTCTGTAGTGGTTCTACTAGTGAATACAAGTACCCCCAAGCTCCAGAGTATGTCGCATCGGCCCTCCCAGTAATTTGACAACCAGCAACCTCGTAAAAGCACAACGTAAAAAATGCTGCCGTTGCTTCAGCGTCTGCAATAGTCATGATACAGGGATGCTGAGCTCTGTAAATAACTGGTGCATGGCAGCCTGTTCTCTGCGGATGTTTCAAGTGTTTCACCCCTGTTCAGCGATGGTCAAATGCATAAATAGGCATAAATTATCAGGAGTGGGAAAACAAAATTGGCATTGAGATTGCCGACATTGGAGCTGTGATTGCCTTCTCTTGAGGAGGATATTAGAAACCTCAAAAAGATACAGACATCAGAGATAGAGAGGAGCTTCTAAGGAAGGAGAGAGATTAGGCAGATTGGGATGCATCAGTTTGGGAAAGAGACAGCTGGGAGAGGGGTATGATCAAGATGTAAATAGTCCAAAATGGAACAGAAGAAGTGCGCACAGATGATAGTTTGCAATATCTCGTGATTTGAGCTCCAAGGGTTACCTAGTGAACTCATCAAGCAGAAGGTTTAAGCAAATCAAGGGAAGCTCATTTTCCTCAAGTGAGTCATTATACACGCGATTCACTGCCACGGGCTGCTGTGGAGTCCCGAAGTGTCGAGTGGAGGTAAAGAGGGAGCAGATCACCGTGGAAGGGGATCCTGCGTGGGTGTTGGACATAGCAATAGAGTTTACAGCAGGAGGTCTGTAAGGATCCCATCACCTGTTTGCCTCCTCCCTGCTCCCATCGGTAACGCTGCAGTCGTAGGGCAAGAGATGAAAGATAAACTGATGCTGTGTTCATTGTCCTGAACTGGAACAGTTGGACTCACAGAGGTAAGGACACCACAAACACACGGCATTAGCCCTAGTGGTGACCTAGAGAAGGTCGGGGCTGAACGCACGAATCTCACCCTACCTGAGAGACATGGGGGGGCCCAGGGAGCGTGAGGAAGTGGGTCAGTGCGGGTGGATGCTTTTCTTGTAGAGTTCAGGTGCAGTTCAGTTCAGTGGCTGCAGTCAGATAGCAAGGCCATGCGGTTGGATATGGACAGGAGCATGCACATGTTAATGGTGTTTGAGGAGCAGTTTCTGTGGGAAACCTGGGAGCCAGGCAGCTCTGCAAATCAGACCATTAGTGTCTTTAAAAGATAGACTCCATCCAGCAGGAACTGCCTCTGGAGAGACACCAGAGCTGTATCCCAGGTTGCTCTGCTTCTCCTGCTTCACTCCGTTGTTTTATCTGCTGGTTTCCTTTCCTCCTGGATAGGCCTTATCCACTATGTTTTAGTCCCCCAAACATACCGTGGGGATTGCCTTCAGTGTTACTCCTGCCTGGAAGTGCATGCAAGGAGGGGATGATGTATTTTTATTCCCTCTCTCTTTTCGGAGCTAATCACCCTGGTGAAATTGAGCTGTAATGCAGCTGGCAGCAGTCAGGCTGAGCTTAACGTGTGCACTCCAGCACATAGCCAGGTTCCTGTATCGACAAAAATGAGCACGGACAGCCACAAAGAGGAAGACGTATCGCACACGCCGCAGCATGAGGAACTGTAATTCCTTCCCTGTCCCCAAAAAAAGGGAGACAGGAGGGAATGGAGGAGGCTGTTCTGATTTTATATCTATATTCTGCTCTGTAATCAAGGTGAGCAAAGAACATACAAGCCAGGGGAGATGTTAGCTTGATCGTCTCCTCAGTTTGGCTTCTCCCTCCCTTTCCAGGACAACCACAGTGCTCTTTTCTGGGGGGAAAGCAAGACCCAGCTGACCAGCACTAGAAGCCATGTAGACAAACTGTTCCTGCTCCAGGAGACTGCTGTTTGTAAAACGTCTGCAAGCAGGTAAGAGAAAACACTCGAGGAAAAAAGCCTTTGCCTCTTCTTCTGTCAGCCAGACTCCCCATGGCGACGCGATGCATCAGATCCTCTCCTAGTCCCTTCCTCTCACCCCTCTCTCTGAGGCTCCCTGCTCGGCTCAGGTTGAGCTGCCATGGGAGGGAATAGCTGCATTGTGAGGGGAGAGGAATCCTAGAGGATTTCCAGCAGCGGTTGCCTCTGGACTTGTGCCTGGGATGCGTCTTGTCTTGCCTCAGGCCTGTGCTGCTGCAAATCCTCCCTGTGCTTTTTACCCTGCTCATGGTGCAGCTGCCTGATTCCCTCTGGTGAGTAAGGAGAGGCAAAGCAAATACATACACAGGTCCCTGTTCCTCAGCCTTCTTACCCTCCTGAGTACTGGCACAACATACGGAGACCAGCCTGGGCTCAAGTACTGTGGTCTGTAGCTGCCCTAACGTGTGCTAGAAGTGACTACCCTGTAGCAGAGACTGAGATGCGTTGTAGTGTTTAAAGGCTTGTGCTTCTCACTGAGGAAAACGGGGGGATGAGTCTCCAAGGGTGACCCAAACTGCAGGTGGGGAGAGCCCCCAGCTTCCTCATGGGCTTCTGCCATTGTGGCCTTGTTCCCCAGGGTGACAACAGGACAAAAGCTGCTGTCTGGCACATGTTCCCCAGAGAGCCGCTTAGCCATGGAAGTGTCCCGTGGGATGGGAGGACGAGCGGGTGGAGGAGGGCTTGGAGGCGATGGGCGGTTCTGTGTGTAGGCAGGGCAGGAGGGAAGAGGACAAGCGGCTGCTGAAGCAGTGACCCAAGCGCTGCCCTTGGTTGAGATCCTGCTTCATGTTCATGTGATGGTTGCGTAGCTTCCTGCGCCCCAAAGGAGAGCAGAGCCGGCCCTGTGTGTGCAGCCCTGAGCTGAAGCTGTTCAGCCACAGCACCCGCTGCACCCAGGTGCCCTAAGTGCAGGGCAGCAGCATTGGGAGCCCCTGGGTGCCCAGGAGCTCAGCAGAGGGCAGGGAGCCTCAGAGCGCTCTGCCAATTCTCTCTTTCCATGAATGACCATTCAATTTTCCTCTCTGCTATCAAGCCCTTAAACAAAAGCCAATTGAAATCAATGGGGGAGGCACTCATCGTTTTCAGGGTTATAGGCTTTAAAAAGATTGGATACTGGAGGAAAGAAGAGCAGGCAGGGGAAGGGAAGCGGGAATAAACGCTGATGTAACATTATGGTTTACAATGTAAACAGATGTGAGAGAGGGAAGCTTTAGTAATGATTCTCCCAGCAGCCACAATGCAGCGAAGCTGCATGTAGAAATACATACATTGAGCAGCAATCTTGGTTATGTAAACTGCTCTGGAGGCCCAAAGGGAGGCGGTCCCCCCGAGATCCGTTTCTCTGCATGTCCTATTTCTATATGTAATTAAGTTCTCTGCTCTGTGTTGCGCTTAGGGTTCTTGTTAGCGGTAAGCAAATGCTCCACGGGATGGCTGTCATGCACAGAAATGCAGGGAGAAGCCCTGCCCTCTGCCATTGCACTCCCAGGGACCGGCAGGAGTGTGTGCAATAGCTGCAAGAGGGACACGGTAATATCTTGTCTGGCTGTTTTTGATAAAATCCGTTGTCCAATGACTATGAAGTATTTTGCAAGTATGGAAGGGTGAATCCTCTCCAGACAGGTATTATCTGGCATATTTTTTACAGGAAAAAATGATTCAAATTTAAGGAAATTTGTGGCTGAGTTGAGAGCAAAGCTGAGAATTTGCAGTCTCCAGCTCCATTTCGGCTGCTGTCTTCACCTCGTGATCTCCTCAGCTGAATGAATGTCAGGAGCAGCTCCTTTAAAACCCAGTCCCGTTGTAATACAGCCCTCCAATGAGTCTGGGCAGAGCTGGACCTATCCTACTTCAACCACTCCATCCATGTAACTGCTATGACAATCATCTTTTCCCCAGGGTAAACATTTTTATTATGCAACGCTGCCGAGGTACCTTGCAAGCGAGAAGACCCACCGACAAGCCTGCATTCTCATTTTGGATATATTTGTGTGCCTGTTTTCTGCTTTAGCTGCCGTTCCCTCGCTTTGCCTGCTCATTAGTTCTGCCTCAGTGCGGGACCTCTCCAAAAATGCAGTGCTGGCAGTGGGTATGAATTCTTAACGACTCCCATCTCCGATGACAGCAGCCGAGGCCAGGCAGCCCGTTTGCTCGCCGAGAGCAGGTGATGCAGAATAGGCTGTAGTTTGCTGCTCATTTCACTCATAGTCAGGTGAGCTCTCGAATCACAGGAGGATCTGCAAAATATGCTCAGGTGCCAGCCTGCTTCTTGTGCTGCAGCAAGAACTGGTTGTGATGACAGGTGGAAAGAGGAGTCGCTTGTTCTGTAGAAGGTGTTGGACCCATTTTTAACACTCACTCTGGCCCCTCGGTGCTCTCCTACCCAAGAGATCAAGAGCAGATCCTGCTTTTGATCCAAAGCTGGAAGTCCTGAGCCCAGTTTGCTTAGTGCCCTGTTCTGCTGCCCAGCTAAATGCAGAGGGAAAATATTAAATCACTAAAAAACAAACAAAGCAATGCAGTAATCAATTTAAAGAACAAATGCCAAGGATTCCATTTTACAGAACAATTGAGAGACTTATTTTAATGGACACTTTCATATTCATTTTTAGCAGTGCTTTTCTTTTTTTTTTTTTTGTTTGTTTCCATTCTGTTCCTGTATTGAAAGCTTCCTTGGCTTTTTGCAAACAGTTTTCAACATAAGTTAGCTCTTCCTTTCACAGATTACATCTTCTTTCAAGAAAAGAGAAGCCTTAACAAGTTAGGAGAAGCGGGAATGGAAGCTAAATCCTGCCGAGGTGCCCTTCATTGTATTTCTTTTAGTGCAGGCATAAGAAGAAAAAAAGATAGAGGAAAAGCACGTAGGTCTGTCAGTTCGGCTAGGCCTTTGCTGTGCAGACCGGGCAGTCAATGTCATTTTTGCAATACCTGAAGTTCAACCTCCTTGTTGCTGATCTGAACTACAGAGGGGCAGAGTAAAATGATGAAAGGCAGTCAGGGAATTCCACTTGCTACAGCACGATCTTGTTTTGGAGGAGGGAGGAGGACGAGGTGTGCCGTCCTGATCACGATTGTACCTCTTGGATTTTGCCTTTGCTCCTTTGCAGCCACCTTTATGTTCTTGACGCTGGTGAGACAGACTGGGTCCAGTCTAGAGAATCAGGCTGAACTGGGCTTACAGCTTAGTTTAACCGGGCTTAAGGAACCTTACAGCTCCTTTGGAGATGGGTGGAAGGTCTCTCAGACCAACTCTGCTCTCTCCCTAGTCTCTCCCTCTGGGGGGAAGGACTCAGCACCTGCTAGTGACCAGCTCTTTGGGACTCTCATCCCCGCAAGGATGCGTGCTCATTCCACATCCCACTTGTTCTCCAAGGTGGCTTTTGGAATCCCGACATAATCATTTACAAGCCACAACTGGAGCTTGCGCTCGTGAGGGTCAGGGCTGCTATGTGCATCCCGTGAGGATCTGATGGTAACTGGGGCAGGAAAGTTTGTCTGAGATGGATCTGTTCCTCCTGAGGTTTCGTGAGGATGCACCTTGGGCAGGAGGCGGCTACAGGCACAAGGTCCAGAGAAGGCCAAAGAAGGGGCTGGAGCTGTCAGATTTGGGTGTGAAAATTCCTTTTACTTCAGGAAAGATGCAAGTGATGGGACTGCTTAGCTGGAGAAAGAGCAGAGTGGTAGGAACTAGAATTGCACAATATCTTGGTCATCTTCAGGGTACCACTCCCATCCTCACCCTAAAGATTTAAGAAAGGTGCATGTTCTGTTTAGGGTAGTTGATTTAAATCACCCATTTTAATCATGATTTAAATCAACAAGCAGGAAATCTTGATTTAAAAAACACATTTTAATCTTGTGTTTTAAAGTTCATTTCCTAATGAAACGCAGCTTCTCATTGGTTGGCATAATTTGGTACTATTTTTGGCAAAGCAGAAAGGGACGCGACACCCATACATATTTATTGGCATCACTGTATAGCTCAACATGTATCTATTCCGATTTGGAACTTTTGCATTTTTTTATTATTTTGGAGAAGTGGCAAACATGTAATTTCTGATTTATTAGACCTTTATTTTTTAAGTTTGTCTCAAGCTAGGCAAGGATCAAAATAAAAAAGCAATTCAAAATGCATGAAAGTTTGTGTTTGTCCGCAGAGCTGGTGGAAGCCGCTGCGGATGATCTACTATGTGCTTTGGCTCCGAGGCAAGATCAATTCCACCTCTCCCTTCCTTACAGGTGTTTGTTTAACCTTTTCGGGGATGTCTCCAGTAAAAAATTCTTTAACTCCCCTGATCTCTGTGCAAGTTAAATGGTTTCTTCTTCTTCTGCCACTGTGAATGTGAAGGACGATTGACTGCTGCAGTGATGACCTGCCGGCTCTTAGAAGCTTGTTATGCCTCTATGTCTTGGTCTTTTGTAGCCTGAACAAACGTTTTGTTCAGGTTCAGGTTCAGGTTCATTTAACCTTTCCTTGCCGGGTCTTTCTCCTAAGCCTGGCAATTATTTTGTTTGTCCTTCTCTAGTGCCTCCTGATTCTTCATTTTGTTCTGCATCTTCCCTGAAATTGCTTTGTGGCTGCTTCGAAAGGAGAAATTGCCTCCTGTGGGCAAACTCTGGAAATCCTTGCTATGCGATGTTGCAAGGCAACAGAGGCAAGAGATGAAATGTGTTTAAGAAATATTTAATGAGTTAATAAATGATGTTCCTGAGCTTTGAGTTGCTGGAAAACCTTGTGAAATGGAGACATGGAGGACAGAGAGGGAGGAGTCTTTGTTTCAGGAGCCAGTCGAGCCGCAGGCCCACGCTTGCCGTCCCCCTGCTCTTCACACGACTTGACAGCGCCACTGCTTTCGCTGGAGTTTGGATTTGGTTTTAACTCTCTGTGCTGTTCTGTGAAGCCGGAGAGCATGGAGAGCAGTGACCAGGTCACATTCTGCATGTGGGCATGGCGGGCACCAAAACGGGCTCCTCCTCTTCCACCTTGAGTGCTTAAGGTGGTCAGAGCTTTTTAGCAGACCCTTATTCACTCGCAGCTTAATGATCCCAGAAAGCTGGTGTGGAACAGATGATTTTATCTGCTTCGGAATGGCGACCACCATCCTACTGGCACCAGGCTGTTGCTCAGCCCGTTCTTGGATGGTGAAAGCTGGGCATGGCTCCCTTTCCCAACCCTGTTTTTTATCCACAGGTTTCTAATTGGAGATTTAGATTCAGAGAGAACCCTCAACCCCAGCTGTGAGACAGCAGCGGGAGGGTTCCCTTGGGCATGAGTATTTAAACACGTTCCCAGCGCCAGGACACGGGTGCTTGGGGCTGTTGACACTGGGATCTCTGAGGCTGCTGTGAAGAGGATTGACAGAGTGAA
>JAUBNY010000320.1:460290-475457 GCA_032275445.1 Crypturellus soui | reverse complement strand
CATCTTCCAGTACTGAGCGAGCCAGCCGGGCACTCTGACCTCAGCTGCAAGGTCAGACACCTTTGGTGACCTTACAGGCGCCTCTTGTTTCTGAGAGGGCTAAACCATCCCCTTGGAGGCATCTTTGTGTGGATGAGCGGGTGGGCTCGGTCCCTCTCTTGGGCCTGGACGTGGGGTGAGTTCTCCCTGTGGTGGTCAAAGCTGGCTCCATCCCAGCCTTTCTGCCAGGTTGGTGCCTTGTGGGTCTTCGTAGCTGCTGGTGCTGCCAGGAGGGTGTTGCTTTGATGTGAAGGATAATTAAGATCAACAGAAAGGATCATTAGGTCAAGTTGGGCCTCCTGCCTGGCTAAGTGGGAGTGCCCAGGAGCTTAATGGGCTGCTCTGGTGCACAATGGCTCATGCACCATATTTATAGAGAAGAGTGCTTTGAAAAGGTCCCGTGTTTTAGCCCCTCCTGCTGTTCTCTAGTTAGGGCTGAGCCTTGCTGTTAATAAGGGAAACGCAGACATCGCTCCCAGCAAAGGCAAAAAATAAAAGCCCTTTGCTTCCCTTCTCATCTTATCAGCAGCACCCTGCTGTTCTGCTCTGCTCTTCCACAAGGAAGTGGATTCTCTGTCTCTGCTGTTCTCCTCGCTTGAGGGTTGGGTGCTGGGCACGTCCGTGTGGCTCTACTGTATCCCTGAAGTAGGATCCTCACAGCAGACAGCAAGGACAGTGCGTTGGTTTGGAAGGAAAGGGAGAGTTTGGAAGACACAGGGTTAGGTCTCTGTTGTGCTTTGGGTTTACCATGTAGTGTTGGAAAATGCTCTGTTCTCTGTGTCTGTTCTCAGCCTGTAAATGCAGACACTGTCTGCCTCAGTAGGATCTCTTAGACTTCTTTAGTGTTAAACATAGTCACGTGTCACTTTGAAACCATATTCTGTCCATGGAGGAAAGCACACGAGTGGTGAAACCAGGCTTGCTTCGGATCTGCGGCCCAGATTCCTGTATTTCTCGCATGCTCCTTTTGGAAATAAGACCCATGACTTATTTTATGGGCTAGAAATACTGCAGAGGACTATTTTGAGCCCTGCTGGCTTTACCTGAGATTGCAAAATGTGCCCAGCAACTCTCACTGTGTAGTTTGAGTGAAAATGAGCGTCTTAAGCCTTCTGCCCGTGCTTCAGGTAAGCGTTTCCCTTTCAAGATGTGTGTAATCCCTGTCCCCAAAAGAGCGCAGGGTCTGGCTTGGGAGGACACATCAGTTCTCATTGTCTGCACCGCAAAATCACTAGCCATGCTAAGGCCTCAGAAGAGAAATGTTTGTTAAAAACTCAGTTAACTCCTGTTAAACAAACTTAAATGTTTGTTAAAAATTTTGCTAAAAATTCTCCTGTGTTAAACCTACAGGAGAATCCACTTGCCCCGTCTCCTCCGATCCGTGAGAGCTATTAAGAGATTTATTTATTCCAGTGCAAACTTGCAGGCTTGTAAACAGAAGCTCTTTTCTTGGGCTGAGTCAAAAGGATCAACTTCCCTTTGATTTCCTGCGGGACCGGAGTCGACTGTGTCTCTTGCTCCACTCAGGACCAGAGCCGTGGGGAGCAGAGGGACAGCAGAGGATCAGGAGCGAGCAGAGGGCTCTGTGCCTGCCTCATGCTGCTGATGGGCAGCAAATCCTGCATTAACGCAGCAGTAAAACCAGGGCAGCTGCAGCTTCCTGCCACAAAGATGAGCCCTGCAAGAGCTGGAGCTGCAGCCTCCCTGTGTAGGAGGGGGATGAGGACAGGCTTTGGCTTTGAGGCTGAGGATAAGCTGCATGGCTTTGGAGCGGGGAGGAAGGGACAGCTTTCCTGGGCTGCTGCAGCACTTGGAAGAACCGGCTGCTGTTTGTGAGGCCTCTGGTTGATACTGGCAAGCTGAAGGCAGCTTTGGAAGCCTGGCTGGCACTTGTTAAAGCCTTGTGTGTGAGGAAGAGCTTGCAGAGCTTGTTGCAGAACTGAGATTAGAGAGAACAGCTGGGCTGGCCTCTCATTCCATTTTTTTATTTTTTTCTTTCCTGTGCCTGCCCTGCTTAACACTGGGACTTCTTGGTCATCCTGTAGCTGGTGGACAAAAAACAGAGGAATTGTAGAGTTATCCTAGTTGCTCCACCTGCGGATTCGCTTTGCTGGTTTTAAACCTGCCCAGGGATCCTCGGCTCTAGAGAAGCTGTTGGGATCCATAAGATCCCTCCTGGGGAAAGCAGTGGACAGAAGACCTCACTTGAGTTCCCGGCCGTGCCCTGGTCCCTGGGCTTGCTGTGGAAGTCCCTTCCTGCACAAGCCGCGCTCCTCAGTCACAGGGGAGATGCTGCTGATCGTCACATTCCTGCTGAACCCGAGGGGGTTAGACACCAGCACAGAAATCGGGAGCTGCACCTGGACCAGCCGTAGCTTCTTTCCACCGCCTTCCTGGAACGATGAGCTCCGCGTCACTGCGCTCCCGGGAAGCAGCTCTCTCCCATGGCACCACCGTGTGCTCGCAGGGCAACGCGGGACCCTGGAATTCAGCTGGGCTCTGAGCAAGAACGCAGCCCCTCTGCATTTCCTAGCTTATCTGTAGGAAACTTCTTCATCCAGGTGCTTTTGGTGACCCGGGGAGTCCTGACGGTGCTTACAAGCCATTAAAGAGTTTGTTTCTCAGCGTATGAAAAGCCTTAATTCAATCTGCGCTCTCTCCTGGTATTCCTCGGAGGTGAGCGTGTCCCCTCGGCAGGAATCCTCCGATGCTGCTAATTGACTTGAAAGTATCTCGTGTCTCCTTGCAAATGTCACCCAGCCCTTTTCAAGTGCAATTCCAGGCAATCAGGATCAATACACTTCTCTGGCGGAGCGCATTAGCGGGTGACTGACAGCGCCGCAGCGGGAGCTGGTGCATGGGGGCCTCCAGGCGCTTGGCTCTGCTCCGCTCCACTCGGAGTGAAGCCGCTGCCTCCACGGCATTTGTGCAGTTCTCAGCACGCTCATTGGCACCAGGCAGGCTCTCAAACCCTCCCAGGTCCCTGTGCTCCTGCCTGGGACATGAGGAGGGCATCTGCATTGCCCCATCTGCTGCTTCGTCATTGCATGGCCTCGTGATGCTACAGGAAGGCAGGGGCTGAATTTTCTGCCTGTTTTAATCAGTTCAGCACTTGGTTTGAAACAAGAAAAGGTGTCAGCATGTTTTTACTGTACCTTTTACACAGGGAACATCACAGGTATAATTCTCTCTCCTCAGATCCCAACATGTTCTTGCTCCCTGGAAGGCTTTGGTCTACAGCAGAGGACCAAATGCAATTATGCAATATGGGTGCTATTCTGAGATAACATTTGAATTCCTGATTTCTGTGGTTCAGCAAATATACATCCTCCCTCTTTAGAGTCTTGGAAATGTTTTCGAGTTTGTCTTCCCAATAACGCTGTGAGGGAGGCGTGTGCTGTGCTCTCAGCTTAGACAGAGGGGATGAAAGTCATGAGGAAAGAAATTAGAGGAGCTTTGAAAACCCTGTGACGCAGAGCTTCCTGGAGGGAATGAGTTTTGGGCCCAAGTGCCTTCTGCTTCCCTTTCCACACCCTTAAAAGGCTGGCGCAGCTGCTACACCTGCACTGGTTCCTTTTCCGGAGAGAACTCGTGCCCCTGCTGAACCCCACTTGTGCTGCTCTCCTTGAGCAGGAGAGTCGACTTCTCCCCTCCGTTTGGGAAACATTGACCCGGGTGATTTAGGAGCAACAAGAAGCAAATCAAAGAATATTTCTGATTTTCAGATAAAGAAACGGATGCTGAGAAACTGTGCGCTGTGTCCTAATTGAGAAAATACTTCTCAGTTGGAGGAGATAAAATTCTTCCAAGTGTGTGTTGTTCTTCCTCATGTCTACTGCTATTCCCAGCTCTCAGAAGGATCTGCTCCCTGGCATTGACAGTGAGAGCAGCTTCCCAGGTGGTGAGCACGGACCCGCTCGGGAACCCGGCTGCGGTGCCGAGCAATATTTGGAGGGCTTCTCTGCCCCGCCGTGGGTTTGAGGCACCTCAGCTTTGTGCTGCATGAGCTTCGTTAGGAAGGAGTTAACACGCGTGCCCTGCAAAACAGCCAGAACAAGTGCATCCAAAACTCCTGCAACCAGAAGCAAGCAACAATTATTAACGCCTCGGCATTTAGCATGGCAGATCGCATACGCCCCCAGTGATTTTGTGCGCTCCATTCCAGAGCACTTGCAGTTGTCACTCAGCAAGTCCATAGATCATGGTGACCTTAGCATCATGTCAAGGGGCTTCGCTCCATCAGGGATAATGAACATCTCCCACCGGTTTCTTCCCATCATTCATCTGAGATCCAGAAGTTTGTCATGCAAATGACAAACAATGTTAATTTTCTGCAAATAATTCCTCCAGATGTCCATGGGACTCCAGCTTTCTTTGCCCAGAACAGTAAAATATGTTTGTCTTCCTCCCTATAATTCATCAACAAGCCCACAAATCTCCTCAAGCTCTCTATAAACAAAGCGGGAGGCGGAGTGCAGGGTGTATGAGTTCACTGCAGACATGGCTTTGTGTGGAAAGGGCTGGTAGAAGAGGTGGAGAAGTTTCTTCTCAGCTGAGCTTTGCACTCAGTTTCTCAATTACTGCAAATACAGCACGTGTGGTCATTTTAGCCAGGCCTCATGCTGAACAAATCAACATGGCAAGAGAAACTTGAGAGGAATATTTCTAGAATTAAAATTTAAGACTGGGGTGCAGAAGCAGCCCTGTCTGGAATGAAAGCTGATGCAAACCTTAACTGCACCCCTAGGAGACCTTCCATCAACTTGGGCTTTATCGTGACTCTGTACCAAGGTGCGTTTCAGAGGAGAACTAAGACAAACAGGCAGTTTGCTTGGTTTTCCCAAGCCTTTTGCAGCCCTCTGAACTCTGGGTCCAGCCAAAAACATATGAATGAGTGAAGAGAGTGCAAGTACCCAGCTTCACTGCAGACCTTTGGGGCAGGAATTTAATTTAAATATGGATGTTTTCAGGGAAGCTCTGACAACGCCCTGGTGCTTTTGCGCTCCCTGCATTTGCAAAGTTTATCCTAACGCTCCACCAAGTACCTTGTTTTGGCATAGGATTGCTTGTCTTCTCCTGGGAAGAGGTTTTCTTTTCCTTCCCTTTTGCTTGTCTGGAGACTGTCTCTACCTCCTCTTCTGTAGATTTAAGCTTCACAAATGCCTCCCACCTTTCCTTGATGACTGCACTGTCAGATTTCCAGCCACCCTTGCCTGCCTCCTTTGGACCCTCTCCAATAGTTTTGTGTCTGCCATGGAGCGGTGTCGCAGCTGAGATCTCACCAGCGTGGAGGGCACGTAATGACAGTTCAGGCGGGCTGTGCATGGCATCCTTTGCTGCGTTGGTCCTTGTGCCCTTGAGGTGGCCTTGAGGCTGTTTCGGGCAGGGCATGTGGCGTCTCGGCTGCTGTCTGGGACGCCTGTTGCGGTCTCGCTGTCACTGTGCACACACCAGTAAGACCATCTGTTGTGGGAACCTGGGTCTCGAGTCAGGGATGCTTGAGAGAGCTAATGTGAATGGACAAGGGGTGCAGAGCCTGTTTAGAGGAACTGACGTTCATTAACCCCTCCGTGGATGCTCTCCACACAGGCTCCTCCATGAGGCCACTCGCAGGGCATGCCAATACGTGTGAGATGCCTGTTAATATGTGACCTGGGTGCAGGCACACCTAGCTGCCTGGCCTTAGCTTTCCCGAGGGTTTGCTTGCAGCCAAACCCATGCAGGAGAAGCTGCTGTCTGGCAAGTCTGAAGGCTGGAAGCGTCCGCAGCTACCTGGATGTAGCCCTTGCTGCTCAACATGTTGCCATCCCTCACCTCCCTGTTGCTGGGACTAAGAGAATTGGTAAGTGCTCCCTCACCCTTGCGTCCCTCACTGTTCTCTTGCATTCCTGCAGACTCTCTGCTGCGTTTGGCTCTTCCGAACAGCAGAAGCTGTCTGTGTGTCCATGTTTTCCCAAGTTTCGGAGGTGGCCGTAGGGAAGAAGTCATTTGTGGCTCTGCCTGGACACCTCCTCTGAGCTACAGAGTTTGGGTCAGGCCCAGGCTGTGACATCAGGGGCTTTGCTGCCTTCTTGGTGTTGTTTCCATGCGACAAAAATAGTGGAGCTGTGTCTGCTGGGACGGTCTTCTAATCACAGAGCTATAGAGGAGCCACAAGGAAATAAAGTCCTAGCTCTTTCTTCATTCCTAGCTCTTTGTCTTTTAGTAATTTCTCCTTACAACCATCAGAGGACTCGTGTATTTTTAAGGCCAGCCTCTCTTTGGTCCCTTTAATGAGTAATAACATCTTAACAACATTCTCCCAGTAAGGCTCTTCCCCGGGGAGAGCAGCATCTAATCCTGTTTTATTGCTCAGTCAAATAGGTCACTGTTTTTACTGGATGTGCAGGAAGGGCATTTTAAAGATCCAAGTACAATGCAGAGGTTGGGTTACGTCTGCTGGTGTCAGGTGATTATATGAGACTTCTATTTAAATACACTTTTTATCTTTATCATTCGCGGAGGGAAGCTACCAGATGTCATCTCTAGAGACAAAGAAAACGGAACCATCATTTTTCTCTAGAGACAAAGAAAACAGAACCATCATTTTGTAGTCCAGAAATTTCATCGTTTTCAAACTAACAGGCTGATTTTGGATGGTGGGGTTAGGCTGTGGCACTAAGAGTCGTTGCTGAGCAAAGCAGAAGCAGATCCATCCTGGAAGCCTGTAGGGGTGAAACAGGCATCTCTAGCACCACAGGAAAACTTGAATTCTTGAAGTCATGTCCAAGACTGGGGCATTGCAGGCTGTTTCCTTAGACCCAGACCTAGTGGCAGATTTCACTGAAGCAAAAAGTGTGTTTGAGAAGTTACTGGGTGCTGATCTGTCGAGAATGCTTTTTCCTAGGCTGGATTTTGTGGGGATTATCTTAGATTTTCATTTAGTTCTGAAATCCTGTGTATTGGTTTTATAAACTAAAAGCCCTTCACAGCAGGTTGCTTGTTCTGTGTTGTTGTTTTAGCCAATGCATAGAAAAGTATTTAAATTTCCTTTAGGAAATTTAAAGGACAGGCCCAGCTCATCACTGGGGTAAATCAGTGTAGTTCACATATTGAAGGCAGATGCATCAACCCTGGCAGCTGAGGATCTAGCTTACTTTGATTAATATCTCACCAAGATTACTCAGCCTTACCAAGGGACTTGGATTACCAGTCTATAAAAAGAAGAGTGGGAGAAGAGAGGACATTAAATATAAAAATAATCCAGTGAAGGACTCGAAGCTAAACTCGCTGCAAATCAAACAAATAATGAAAACATCCTCCTCACACAGGTGGAGGGCAGTGGGCTTGCACACAAGAGAGAGGCTTGGAGCTATGTCCGAATTAGAAGCATGTTGCTCTTTGCTTTCTGGTGGCCATGGCCTCATCTTTTAAAGACAGATTTTTTTCCATGGGAAAGCGTTGCTCGCTAGAAAATGCCCAGGGGAGTGCGTAGGAGGAGATGCAGGTGACAAACCCTTTGGAAAATCCTTGCTTCTGCTTCCCTGGGAGACGTGGGCTAGTGCCAAACCTCCCTAGCAAATTGCTGATTGAAGCTGAGGAATGAAAAGTCGACTCCCTTACGTGTTTCAGGATGTGACGTGTGAGTTTCCTTTAAGGTTTGTGACAATGGCTGAACCTTCGTCTCTCCCCTCCCATTGCAAAGCTTTTTTCCCATGTTCTTCCCCCCTTCTAAAATGTGAAATGTGTTTGGAGCTGCTCTTATGCCATGTAATTAGACTCGAGGGAGTTGATACCTCACTGGGGGAGCAGAGATTTAACCACAACCTTCAAATCCAGCCTCACGGGAACGCGCCGGTTGCTAAGTGCAGTTGCAGCCCTTCCTGATTTCTGCTAAAGGTGCTTGGACATATTCTGCAAGGGCTTCAGGCCTGGTAGCGAGAGTGTCACGAGCTTCAAGCTGGGTCTAGGTGAGCAAGGTGCATGGCGGGCTCCCTCATTCATCATCCTACATTGGCCTAGGGAGAGTGCAAGATGCTTTGAATGTGTTGGAGAGCTCTGAGATGAGAGAATGAGGCTGAACGGCCTTAAAAACACTGGTGACATAAACTAGAGCGTCCAATAACGCCCGAGGAAAAGGGAGAGGGTCATTTGGAGGCTTTCTGGGCAATTACGTACTTGGATGGTCAGCATCCATAATCGCCTGAATACCCTAGCAATACCCTACACCAGTCTGCCTAGTTTTCTTTACACGGAACTAGGATTGGGTGAGGATAAGCTGGTTTCTCGGTGCGTGCGTGTTTGTCGGGAGGTGCTTTCCCTCCGTCGCCGTCATGGAGCTGGCAGTTGTCCTTGCGCCGCCCCACGATGCAGCCCCGCTCGGCAGGTCGCTCTGACTGCGCGCTCAGCTGATGCCCTTTACTTCGGGGGAAGGGGAACCCCAGAGCTCCCTTCTGCTCGAGCACCAAGGCAAGCGCCGCTTCGAGTCTGTGCCCACGTGCACGTAACCATGGTGAGCTCTGGGTGCTGGCTTTTTGAGGAGAAAAAGTTGCTAAGCAGTAAATGCGACCTGCTTTATTGAAGAAATGTGAGGCTTTGCTGACGTCAATCCCAGCGTAAAGCCACCCCTCCTCCAGTCCCAGTCCCATCCTTCTCCAGGTTGCAAAAATAGGGGTGCAAATGTGAACGCCCTGTGGAGGGGCCTGAGAGGCCACTGTGTTTTGGGTCATTCAGGCTGGGTGTGAAACGGTTTTCAAAAGCAGATCTGCTAATTGAAATGCCTGGGAGAACACATTTTAAAACCATCTTCTACTGCTGTCTGAGACACAGTTATGGTCCCTCTCCCCCGCAGACCTGCGCAGGGACAGGCTGAGGTGGCAGATCCGTCCCTGGCCAGACCACCTGTCCGTGGCACAGGTTGGCCCTCTGGTGCCTCTGAGGGACCCTCGGTGACCCCGCGGCCCTGAAGATCAGTGGCGCTTTGGTGAGGAGCCAGGCCTGCGCTGAACATGCGATGGGTTTTGAGTGTCTCTCTTGAACAGAGCCACCCTATGATGGGTTTTGTTGCTGCAGGAGTTGGGGGAGAGCAGAAAAAAAATACTTCAATGACATCTGATGGTGGCATCTCGCAGGCTTGCCCTGAGAGGGTTCTGCCACTGCACCATTTAAAGCCCATCTTTGACAACATAGACGTATTAGCTTAGGGCTTACTGAGCACAAAGGAGAATACTGCTTCTGATGCCGTCTTGGGGTCGTGTCTTCTCTCTCTGTCCTTCCTCTGTGGGTCAGCCTCTTCCTCAAGAGCAGTAGGTGCAGTAAAGCACATCCTGCGAACCGCAGCCAGGCCTGGACACGCATCGAAATGACTGCGACTGTTTCGTCTTTTTGTGGCTCTGTTTGGCTTTCTCAGGCACTCAGGACAACTGTTTGGTATCTACAGAGCTGCCTGGATGCTCTCTGGAGTGTTCAGCAGGTAACAGCTCCCCGCCTTAGCTGAAACGTTCAGCATGCGGAAAGCAGAAACGTTGGATCTGCAGCACGGGTTGGAGGAAGGAGAGCTGTGCGTGGAGGACTGACTTAACACGGTTTTGTGTTGCCATTCTTGCTGAAGATTTCGGTTTTGATTTAAGAGGAATCTCAATCCTGAACACTCAGAATTTCTCCATGTCAGGAAGTGTCTGAGTTCTTAAGATTCAGCTGTGTTGTCTCCTCCTCTTGACACCGCCTCTGTTAGAGGCTGGAAGTGCTTGGTCTGAGAACCCTGGCTGCTCTGAGCTTGTTGCATTCTGCACCTTTCCTCTGGCCTGGGTTGTAGTGATGGATTAAGTAGGTAAGTAATAGAGTGGTAATGAGATAACCACTGACATCGAGCATTAACATGGGGATAAATGAAGTTACCATCCAGAACTAATGGCCTGAACTATCACTAGGCTGTAATTAATGAATATGGTGGCTGAGATTTACAAGGATATTTTAGGATGCTGCTTGCATGCAGCTTTGGTTTTTATGGCTTAGTTGGAAAGAAATCAATTAATGCCAAGAACTTAATGGATGGGCTGAAGCTGCTCCTTGTTAATTTGTAGTGCCCCTTCTCTGGAAGAGGTGGGACTGCCCTGAAGCATCCTCCTCTTCCTTCCTTCAGGATGGCAGGAGCAGGTAGGATACTGTGGGCTCTCTCTTTTGGATATCTCATTCTTCAGCGCCTCAGTATTTAGAGATGCTGCAAAATATGTGGGAGATCTTTGTTTATTCCTCTGCTTTCTCAGGTCAGAACAGGAGTCTTCATGGAAAAAAAGTGTTTTTTAAGTGTATCCTTGCAGCAGGCTGCATGCATGTGACAGGCCCATACTCTGGAGACCTTGTCTGGAGGGAGATCTCTCCAGCTTATGTAGTTCACTAGACACATGACCGCTGTCAAGCACCTGTGAGAGGTATGAATAACTTTTTTTTTGAGGTGATTGCTAGACTTCTTAGAAAACATGGAATAGTCAAAATTCTTTATGTTAATTGGTGGGAATAATCAGATGTCTCTGCTAACTGGTGTCTCCTTGAGCTTTCCATGTCAACGATTGCTGTATAGCAGCCTAGGTGCTCTTGGTTGCATATATTGGGATTCTTGAGCCTTCTGTCCCCTGGATCACTCCTGGAAGCATGCAGGGAGCATCTATAAGACTTTGGGCATCATGTGATATGTCAGGTAACTTCCCTTCATGCAACCACATTCTTTTTCTCTATTCAGTTCTCTATGAATTGAATCCTTGCGTTTCTAGCTGTTGCCTTGTTTTTAGCTGTAAAGAAAGGTATGAGGAGACAGAGCAGCAAAGTTGACCTGAAAACCACACAGAGCAGCCCAAAGCATAGCTGGAACACAGGGAGACGTATCTGTTCTGTGTTTTATTTCTTGAATCATCGCACATCAGCAGAAGTACCAAAACAAGAGCTTGAGTCGAAGCAAACAACTTGTCTCTGCAAACCCAGGCCAAATTCCTTGTGTGCCTGGGTCCCTTATGTCACAAGGAAGCCAAGAGCAGGGTGTCTGGCACCTTCCCTTGGCCAAGGTCACCGTAGCGCTCCATAAGCTGTAGTGGGGAAGCACTGCTTTTCCTCTGCTTTTCCTTGGTACAGGCTCAACTGGTTCAGGATGGGAGGGAACTGAGTAAGAAACTTCCACCCATGTGATTGACATGTGTCAAGACCCGACTGCAGAAAGAGCAGTTGGATTAGGTGATATTTAAATCCCGCTCCTTCATCCTTGGGAAGTTTATTGCTTTCAACAGAATGCATGATATAGCTGTATTTCCAAGGGAGCCCAGGCAGCCTGTTCCGTGTCAAGGGGAGATTACCCAGCCTGTTCTCCAGAAGGCAAGTGAGCAGGAATTTTCCTCCACGTGGTTTAGAACAAAGTTAATGCAGGGAAAGCCATTAAAATTAATGCTGGTAAACAAGGATAAAAAGCAGCAGGGTTGTAACAAGTCTGGGCTGCGCTGGGTTTCGCAGCTGTTGTGCTGTCTGGAAGGCAGTGGGCTCGGGACTAAACTGAACCTGGAAAGCTCCTGTCAGAAAGGACTGGGATGGTGAGAGGCCTTGGGACCAAGGCTTGGTCCAAGTTTTTTAATCTGCTTGGGCCTGCTCTGCTTTTCTGGAGAGAAGCAGCAGCTCAGTTTTGTCTGCCCATCCCTACATCTCGTATTTATTCATGTCATGGTTATCTGCTCTCTTCTGGAGCCTGCCCTCGAAATTCAGCTCCCCCTGGGAACTCGCCCGCATGCGTCTGCAGCCCTGACCTGGCCCGGGCTTCCTGGGAGCCAGCCGCGCTCTGCGCCACTGCTCTCGGCATGCAGCTGGGACAGGCGGGAGGTGCTCCGCATCCCCAGCCTCGCTGCGCTCCTCACGGTGAGGAATACTGCAGGGTCCCAACGCTGGTGCCCTGGGGAAGGTCTGGCCCCTTGGCTGGTGTCCCCATGCCCAGTGCATCCCAGGGAGAGCTTCCTGGCATGGGAGCTGCATGCAGTTTCCCTCTTGCAGAGGGATGGTTTTCCCTAGCCCCACGGGACACTACCATAAGCCGGTCAGCTTCCCCAAATCTCCTGGCGTTGGGAATTCGTCTGACTCGATGCTTTGAGCTAGGAGGACATTCTTGGCCCAGCATAACCAAACCAGTTGCTGTCGGGGGCACTGGGGTGGGCAGCAGGCCTGCAGAGACTTCTGTAGCTTTTTGTGAGGAATTACCAAAGGTCAGGATGCAAATATATTTCTGTGGAGTTGACTATGTGAAACGCTTTTTCGTTGTGAGTATTTGAAAAGCAAAGCTGTTCATGGATTTTAAAATTCATGTCCCCTCCGGGGCTCCCTGTTTTGTTTCTTATCACTTCTCCCTTACTCCTCAGAGGGAACCATCCAAATCTAAACAGTGCATCATTTCTCGAGGAAATGCAATGAAATAATTTTCCAGAGAAACACAGGCTAAAAATGCTTCTGGTGTTTCATTTGTCTGAGAGATTTTAAGAAGCTTGGATGAAATGGAAGGCAGGGTGGTTCAGGGGGAGCTTTCTTGTTTTATTTGAAGAGTCACTTGAGTAGAGGGGGTTTCTTTTTCTTTAAGCAGAAAAAGAAACCTTTGATAGACTGTGTTTGGGAGAGTTGGGCTCCAGCTATTCTGCACCTTCTCGTGGCTCCCGCGTTACCGAGCTGGGCCTCCTTGCACCGAGTGCTGTGGAGAGAGCCCTGCGCTCTCCAGGGCTGCCCATCATGCTCAGGACGTCCCAGCCTTGTGGTACGTTGTAAGAAGGGACGCGTTGGTGCAGCACTGCGTCCGGAGAGCAGGAGGGAGCTCCTGTCCCTCAGGGAGGAGCCCAGCTGTATTCTGCTCTGTCTTTTCACCTTCAGGAGCCCTGTCCTGAGGTTTTCCAAGGCCGGTGAGAGCCAGGCACCTGAAGGGCAGATGCAGCAGTAGTAGCATGGGGAAGTCTGCAGGACTCCCCCGTTGGCCTTCAGTTTCTCCGCACTGAAGCAGGTGTTTTGGCTGTGTGCTCTTCAAGGCCGTGCTTGCCGCTTCCTGCTCCCTCGTGCAACGAGGAGCAGTGCAAAACACCCAGGCTGTGGCTGAGGTCAGCGGAGCTGATCCATCCCCTCCTGGAGCTCTCCTGGATCTTTAAAGCGCTTCCCATCATCTCAGAGCGATGTCCACGGGGCGGCTTGATCCGAGGCGAGGTGAATCCCAGGCAGCGTTGAGCAGGAGAGCGCAGGGCCCTGTGGAGGCTCCTCACAGGGCAGGAGAGTGTCCTGCCGAGCGCCTTGTGCGCCGCCGGCCCCGCCATCCCGCGCGCATGGCACTAAATGCTCATCTCCCCGCTCTGCCGCGCGAGGCCCCACATGCTGCCTCTCCTATAAATAGCCTGGCGGGCAGCGGGGCACAGAGCCACCGCAGATGGCCCCTTTTCCACGCGCACTCATGTGTGACAACCCAGACAGGGGCTGTCAATGCGCTGCCTGGAGCCACCCATGAAACCTCGTTACATGCGGTGTCCTCTTGCCTCCCTCCCCGTGCTGCTTGCCTGCCTTCACGCACCCTCATTAAACACGCGCTCCTAAGCAAGGAGCGCTGACTTCCCCTTAATTGAGGCATAATAATTAGAGCATTAACACATTAGGAGGGTGAGACAGCATGTTTAGCTTTTGTGATTAATTATCTGAGGATTGTAATAAGTTGTTAAGACATTAATTACTCCGGGATGTTTATTGCTCTTTGCTGCAGAACAGACACTCCGTAGCAGTAAGCGCCTGGGTGTCTGCAAATGCAGCAAGAGGTGGCTGGGCAGAGCGGAGCACCTGGGTGTCCACAGCAGTGTGAGATGTTGGTGACCGCGGCGGGGGGACCATTTTCTCAGTGGACCTCGGTGAAGAAAAATAGAGTAATTTTTCTTGTGTCTCCAGCACACCATAGACGGGTAGGAAGGGTATCTGGGTCCCTTCAAATTCGTGGAGTTTTCTTTAGGACGTTGGAAGATCCTTTATGAGCTTTTCCCTTGGATTTTTCCCTTTTCCCCATCCCCTGCGCCCAAACAAACAGTTTCCTTTTTGGTGGTTTGATCTTTCCCTCTTCTGGATCTTCATCTTCACAAGTGCAGTGTGGCCCATGCCCTGCTGGATCTTCTGCGGAAGGTTGTCCACCCTGCAGATAAGCCGAAGTTCAGAGAACCAGCAGTGGCCGAGGAATGAAAAAGCACCCCAGTGCCTGCGCTCCTGTTTTGGATGAATATTTCTCTGGTGGACTGGCAGGTAAATTGGAGGAGGGCTCTAACTGCAGGAGTGGATTGCAGGGCCATAGCCTGTTCTTTAGAGAAAAAGCTGAACTGTGGCCTTGGTCAGCTCCACGGTGGTTAATGAGACTGGTTCTAATGGCAGAGCTCAAGCCCAGTGGGTGGGTAGGTCTGGCGTGCTACTAATGCTGGTGACAGAGAAATGGAATACCGTGTTTTCTCCGTTAGTCGTGATTCTTCCTCCTCCAAGGGGAAGTGTTTGCCATCCTGGAGAGTCCATTTCCTTGCTGTACTCTGAGCAGGGAATGATGCAGTTAGCCTGGGACTGATACCATCCATTAAACTGGTACCATCCGCTCTGCTTTGGGGATGGAGGCACCAGCCACAGTGCAAAGACATGCCCGGGTCTTGCTTTAGAAAATCCTGCATTGTTCGGGGGCATGTTCTGTGTGGGCTCTTCCTTGCCATCCTTTTCTCCCATTTCCAGCACGGGAGGATTGCTGAGGTTTGCACCTCTGGCCGCAATCACAGCCTAGTGACATGTGTTCCAGCTCTGGGCAGAGAGGAGTTTCCTGGCAAGGGGTCCCTAGGAGGAGTGCAGGTAGGATCTGGGTGCTCAGGGAGTTCCTGTTGCCATTTTATCGTGCTCTTGCAGTGTGCACTTGTGTCTTTGGCAGGAGCTGGTGAATCACAGCAACAGGAACGGGCTCCTTTGCCTCTTAGTCCCATGTTAGAGTTGGAACATGTGGTGATCCAATGTTTCCAAGGCCTTGACTCCGTGGTCTGTCCCACCGTGTCCTCACCAGTTGAAATGGAGCTGCCGCTCTGCTGCCTTGGTTGGTTGCTTGGATGGGGCCAGTACGGTCCAGACCTGGCATCTTCTCGTGTGCT
>JAUBNY010000320.1:434650-446132 GCA_032275445.1 Crypturellus soui | reverse complement strand
AAAACCAATACGTGTGTTCGGCGGAGGAGTGGCGTTGTAAGGTGCTCACCACATAGCGTGTGGTGCTCCTCGCATGGAACGTTACCAGGGGCACGTCCTGTTGCTGACTGGCACTTTCTGCACTGGGTACCTGCATGGGAATTTGGGAGCAGATGCATCTCTCTCTTCCAAAGCTCTTACCCCTTCTTTTCAGTGCTTCACTAAGGACAGCTTTGGCTGTTAATATATTTATAAACGTCTAGCCCTTCTACAAACCTGGAAAGCCACTTGACCTTTCCCATGTCTTGTGGCAGCAAGCTGCAGTGGTTAACGAGGTGCCGGATACTCTTTGAGCTGCCTTTTGATCATCTGTTTTCCCTTAATTTATGTGCCCATTACACAGCAGAGCTAGCTGGGAATGCTGCTGCCTCCTTGCTCTCCTCCCTTCAGCAGCAGTTCTGCCCGGAGGGCCTCAAGGGCAGGAGCCTCTCAGCGAGAGCCTCTCACTGCGGCACGGACATGGCCTCACGGGGCCGAGTTTTACAGGCTGCTGCCCTTGCATAAGTTTTTAGGGATCTCAGGATCATCCTGCTTTCTGCTGCATCTGAAATTCCCCATGTAAAGGAAAGCAAAGCCGCAAAGCTGCTGTAATCCCTCCTAAAGCCACACTGCCCCTCAGTGCAAATGCTGCGCTTGATGATATGCTTATTAAACACATGTGACACAAGTTTTACTTCAGACTGATAGTCCTGAAATGCTGCTAAGGTAATAACTGCAGTACGTTGTCCTTGATGTGGATCTCGGGTGCTAATTGCTCGCACCCAGGTATAATTGCTCCACTGGCAAGAGAAGGGCTGTGGTATTTTTTGTTCGGGGCAGCAATGCCGCCTCCATGCAGCACCCTGGCATGGTGTCGCCTTCCCGCGAGTCTGACAGGAGAGGAGATGCTGGATTCGTACATCCCGAGCGTGCAGAGGGGGCATGGATGTATGCTGACCCTTGCTCAACTGCAGTGCTGTTGTTTGCCATCCGCTTGCCCTTCCTCTGCAGGGATCCCTTCTCCTCCCCGCAAACGAAGCAGGGGAACAAAGCTTGTCTGTCCCTGAAACACCACAGGATTTGCTTGCCAAGTAATGTGCTTATTTCTCTGGCATTGTTTAGTGTCACAGGTAAGATGGGATATTGGCCCATATATTGAGAGTGAGCCTGGGGCTTCCTTCCTATCTCCTCCTATTGCCACCAGTGATCTGGGACATGCAGGGCAGAGGGAACCGCGTGGCTTAGTGATGCTGCTGGATTTTACTTGGAATAAATCATTCCCAGGGCAGCCCCATGCCTCATGAAGACTCTGTCAAGGCAGCACCAATGGGCAGATTAAGGTAGTGAGAACCACCTCACTGTGAAGAAGGGTAGTATTAATAATACCTGTTACAGTGCAGGATACAGGCTGAGCTGGCAGGATAGGCCCAAGATGACAATCATCTCACCTGCCAGTTAGCTGGGTCAAATTTGCATGTCCCTATGGGGGAGCATGTCTGTCCCACAGCAGAAGGTCCATGCACAAATCAGTCAAATTCAGCATTTCATGGAAGATCCTTTAACTGTTACTTCCATTGCTGAAATGTGTAACAGTTTACCACAGATTTCTCTAAATGCCTGCATAAGAGAATGTAAAGTTGAACTGAATTCAGTCAACATATAACACTCACTCCAATCATGCCGCTTAAATGTTTGGGGGCGGGGTGAAGAAAAAGTGCATATTTAAACCTAGTAATATTTCAGCAGGTGATTATTTTATGAGTCAAGTGAACTCTATTTATCCTCCAGTCAGATGTAAACCCACTGCCTATCACTCATCCCACCACACTCCACTACAGCCTCACTGAGATAATCTGTTTATTTGTAAGCCCTGTGAGTCTACAAAATATTGCTTCCATGGGTTATAATTTCATTGGGCAGGGACTAAAGTTTCCGCTCACTTTGTTGGTATCAAGTCCGAGTAGAGCAGAACCTGATATCCTGGCTCACAAGGAGTTATTAATGCTGGAGACTCCAAAACCGTGCTGAGGTGAGGGTATCCCTGGGTTGCAATGACCCTGTGCTTCTAATGGAGAAAGCAGTTCTGATTTTGCGTGAAATGGGATTGACTGGGTGATTTTGCTGGACAGCAGGAGGCCTCAGCCTTCGTGCAGGGATTGGTGAGTGCCCACAAGCTGGTTTGGCTCCCTCAGCAGCTTGGAGAGAACCCCGCCGCTCTGGGGTTGCACATGCAGGTGGGACTTCTCCATGGTAAAAGGGAGTCCCAGGAGGACCTGGCAGTCCAATCTGGCTGTACCTCTCTGGCAAAGAAGGGACTATAGTCTTGTCCTATAAGCCCTCACGAGCTTGCTCAGACCTACTTTCTCCACTAATAACACTGACTCTTGTTATTGTGTGTTGGAATTCATCTAGGCAGACATGATCCAATGGAATCACTAAGAATCTTTATCTTCATCCCTCCCTGCAGGAAGCTGGGTCTGGACATAAGACTGCCTGGGGCCTCTCCCTAAGTTGCCTTGGGTGGGTAAATGGGCACTAATGCCAAGCCAGGAGAGTTTCTTATGGCCAGGAGAGGAGGCAGCAGCTCTTAGAAGAGGTTGTTGTGAAGAGCTGCCTACCGATCCCTGTCGTGAGGGTCTTCACATTGGGTCTCCCGTCCCATCATAAGGGCAGGTCGAAATGCGGCTTGTGCTCTAGGAACAGGATGGCTGCAGCTCAACAGAATTAGGTTACTGGGCTTCATGCTTTGGCTTGGCTGATGTGTCCTGCATCCTTGAGGGCAAAAACATTCGGTTAAAGGCAATTTACTTCCGGTGACATAGAGCTGAACAGATAGACACACCACAGACCTGTGATCCAGTGTTGGGCATCCATCTTCTGCCTACAGCCTCCTACTTCTGAACCTCCAAAGAAGAAACTCCTGGCAGAAGCCTGTCATCATGCACGAGTGGGTAGCGATCAGCTGTGTTAGTGTGATGCTGATTTAATTTAAATTTTCGCTTTGCCCTCTGCAGTAGCAGCTCTGTATTTTCAGGAAGAAAGAGAATGGGAAACAACTTTTTTAATGAAGGAGAGCATTTAAATTCTCTTTATATTTAGTCCTATCTGGAGCTCTTTACCCAAATGAAGCAGAAAGCATTTACAGCTGTATTTTCCATCACACCAACCAAGAAATATATTCATTTGCACTAACATGGCGCTCAATGAAGCAGAAAATAAGCTCCCAAAATTGCTACCACTGTGAAACTGTCTCAATAACCAGGAAAAGCCCGTTTGGATTCTAGTGACCAGTCGCTTGGTTATGATACAAATTAATTTGGCCAAGCACCTGAACGGCGGCAAAGCGGATGCTTAGCGTTGAGATCGCTGTGCTCAGGGCCCCGCTCGGAATAGGGTTTGGAGCTGCCTGCGCTGCCCCTGCTTGCAGCCTCCTGCTGCTCAGCGTCACTTGCCCACAAGCCGCGCCACGAGCCCGGTGCTCTCACCCTGTCCCTCTTCCTGGGGCTGCTGGTCGGGCCTCCTGCTGCAGGACCCGCTGCCGGCGGCGCGGGAGCCCCCGAAGCTGCTGCGCTTTAGGGCCGTGGGCCAGCACTGTGCAGCACCATGGAGCCATGACCACGCTGGACCCCAAGGGGCCTTTGGGATGGCGCATGGTGGGGGCATTTGGGGAGCGCCCTGCCCATGGTTCCGGGGCCCCCGTGTATGTCGTGTGCGAGATTCGGGCTGTGCCAGAGGTGACGCTGGAGCTGCCTTGGCCGCCCATGTGCTGTCACCCTTGTCAGAGGAGCTGCAGCCCTGCAAGCCCCAGAAGGGACCTTTCTTCCCACCAAGGTCTGGGGGGGACACAGCAGCCTGGGGCACCTCGCGTGAGGCCGAGCGCCCCACACACCGTGATAAGGGGATTGTGACTGGTTGTGACCATAGTGGTGGCCGGGAGGTGCCTGTCCCTTCCCGCAGGCGGCTGTGGCTGGGGGCAGTTTCTCGCTCTGCTCAGGGCATCCCGCTCGTTCCCAGCGAGCCCCGGGGCCTGGGGCCGTGTGGTCATTCTGTCGCTGCCTAAAAGCCTCAGAAGCCCCTGTGCCCCAGCTGACGGCACAGTGGGTAATTCCACATGCATCCTGCTCCTCCTGTCCTTTGGACATCTGTCACACACCTGCAGGAGGGGACCGGGTCCAGCCGTGGTCCTCGGTGGGGGAGCTCCCCAAGCAGAACAGAAACGTAAGTGGGTTCTTTCTTCCCATTGCAGTGACCTAAGGAGGACGTGAGCAGAGCATTAAGCAGGTACAAGCTAAGCACCACGGAGGGTTTTGCTAATTGCTTGTGATGTCTAGTCCAACTCCATCGGCACAAGCAACAATTGCTACTAGAAGTGCAATTAATAATTTAGCACCCAGCCCTGGCAGGTATCAGAAGGAATCCAAGGAGCCTGGGATCTCCTGCATCTGCACCTCCCACCAAGCTACCAGCACCAAGCAGGATGCGGCCTGGCCTGTCACTGCCTTGGTCGATATACTCTGTAGGATGCAGATCCACCCCTGGAAGAAACAGGCTGTTGCAGGAGGTATTTCCAGAGAGCAAGTGACAGCATGGGCAGCGGGATTGGGGCTGAGCTGTCTGTATGTCTGCCTTGACTTGTATGAGCTCTCCAATTAACACTGCAGTCCCTGCGTGGGGCTTACTGGTGGGATCAATCCCCGCAGGGGCTGTTTTGCTGACTTGTTTTATCCTCTCTCTAGAAACAGAAGGATTTGAGGTGGCAGCCGCCCTCCTGTGCCCTGCTGAAGCACATCCATGTCTGCCGTGGGCTGGGTGCCCACTGCAGAGCCAGCCCCGGGCACCCTCCCGGAGGCAGTCTCAGGACCCCTCGCTTTTACACTTACAGCCTCAGACAGGATCTTTCACTTGCAGCTTTCACTGCTTCTTGTGATGAGTTGCAGCATTCTTCAAGATGGCTTTCATTTTTAATTACATTTCTCCTCTAAAGATGTGTTGATTTGCTGCTCCCCTTCCCCCTCTTTTCTTTGTGTTTTAATTTCTTCTTTTAAACACTATTTGGATTCCAGTCGTTTTGAGAAACAGATTCAGCTTTTAGGAGGGTGCAGAGTCCTTTCCCTCTGTAGCCCAGCGCTGATTTCAAAACCACAGGGCTGAGCAATGGTGATTCCCTTATTAAATCACACTTAGAGGCAGCGACTGTCAAGCAGGAATGGAGAGCGTCTCCGATAAGTTGGAGCTATTCATTATTAAATTATCTTCATTCACTTGAACGTCTCATTTTCATTGAATTAGATGAAAAGTGCTCAAAGCCAGCTGGTGCGGCTGCCTGGAGGCTGCCAGAAGTATTGTGCAAATGTCACTCCTGGCCTTTCCGCCCGCCCCAGCAGCATCTGCCCCTTTTCGTGAGGTAGGCACCTTCTGGGCCAGGCCTTGAGGCTGATGAAGGTCTCTTGGGTGTCGCTGGGGAACTGCACAAGCAGATGGCCTGGCCCTCGAGATCTTGGATCACCAGCCTTGGGAGGTGGGGATGGTGGGGATGCAGGGGAATGAGGCAGCGCGGCGGGGCCGGATCTGTGCCAACTGCAGGGTCGGGCAGGGACAAATGCCCTTAATGCCCCTGCCAGGGGACGAGGAAGGGTGTGTGATCCCTGCGGAGGCACCAGATTGCACCAGATGAGGGTCTTCTGCCTTCTGTGCACCCTGACCCCATGTCCTTGCTTTTTCTTTCTCTCTTTCTCAGGCCCCTGAGCTGAGGCAGCAGCCAGCTGGGTCTAAGAGACATGGCAGTCACTAAATGTGATGCCAGCCGGACTCTGGATGCTCTTGAGAAGGAAATAGTGATGGGACCTGATCCCCATCTGCCTTGTGTGCCTGCAGATCCTGGCACTTGATTCTACCCTTCCTGCTGAGTCTTCTGCACCCACCTAGTCAGCTTGTCCCACCTCAGGGCACCCATCAGCTCAAACTGTCTAGTTCTAGCTTTGGCCCAGTGTCCAGATGAATCGTTTTGAATCCTGGTGGGATTATTTATATATTTATTATTTCTGTGAGACGATACCATCTGTCTGCCTGCTCTCTTGCCTCCACTTTCACCTTGGCACGAGTAGCTGGCAGCAAGCCCCGTTGCTTGGCATGGATCAGGGCAGCGCTAGCAGGTCTGCAGCTCTTCAGGAGGCTTAGTGGAACCGGGGCTGGTGGTTGAGAACTGCCCTCTGGTAACAGGAGGGTTGGTCTCAAGGCAACACACCTTGGGCAGGTCCCACTGCATCACTGATCTCTGTCGTGCTTATATGTAAACCTGGATCCCTTCCTGGGAGCTCAGAAATAGGATACCTCCCTGCTAATCAATCCCAGCCTTTTGGGGAGCAGGCAGGATTCCTCCTGTTTGCCACAGTCTACAGTATTGCAGATCACTGAAAATCCCTTTGGTTTGTCGCTCTGCCCACTACAAAGTTCTTCACACCTCCCATCTGCACAGCGGCAGGGCAGCTTTCCACACACAAACGTCTACCGCGTCGTTCCCAGCGAGCACCTCCGGGCCCCTGGAACGGCTTCACAACAACTGTTGCTTTTCCTTGCCAGTGAGTCTCACCAAAGAAACTGCTTTGATCAATGCGTTTGGATTTCAGGCTTCAGCCTTGATCAAGGCGGAGGGAGGGAAGAGCTGCAGACTCACAAGCGCTTTGGAGACTGTCTAGAAAAAGCAGCTCATTCTCCAAGAGCAGCCTGCTTCAAAGTAAGAGGCGGTGGTGTCAAAATAAGAGTGAGAGAGGCCTGGGGAGGAGGAGGAGGAAGGCTGCAGGGTTTCCTGGGGCTTACGCAGGGAGGGACAGTGGTGTTGGCAGCAGCCACTGCCGGGTGAAGAACAGTGTCACTGGGGAGCAGCTCTTGGCTGATGGCGATGGGGAGCCTGCGCATCCTCCCTGTGCTTACTCTGCCTGCAGCCCCCCTCTTCTTCGTGTGCCCTCGTGGCCAAGAAGGCCAATGGGCTCCTAGCTGCATCAGGAGGAGCATTGCCAGCAGGGCAAGGGAGGGGATCCTGCCCCTCTGCTCAGCTCTGGGGAGGCACCTGGAGCATTGGGGGCAGTTCTGGGATCCCCAGGACAAGAGGGACGTGTCGCTGCTGGAGAGGGGCCAGTGCAGGGCCATGAAGATGATGAAGGGACTGGAGCATCGACCATGTGAGGAAAGACGAAGCGAGCTGGGCCTGTTTAGTCTGGAGAAGACTGAGAGAGGGTCTGATGAACACCCTGAGGGGTGAGTGTAAGGAAGATGGGGCCAAACTCTTCTCAGTGGTGGCCAGTGACAGGAACTGTCAACTGTACAAGTTGAACCCCAGGCAGTTCCATCTCCATGTGAGGAAGATCTTCTTTGCTGTGAGGGTGCCAGAGCCCTGGCACAGGCTGCCCAGAGAGGCTGTGGAGGCTCCTTCTCTGGAGATCTTCAAAACCCGTCTGGATGCCACCCTGTGCCCGTGCTCTGCACCCCTGCTGGAGCAGGGGGTTGGACTAGATGATCTCTAGAGGTCCCTTCCAACCTCAACCAGTCTGTGATTTTGTGTGATCCTCTTTGAGCATTAACTATTCATCTCTCCCTGCTCCTCCCAGCGTTAGGGGCCTGGGGACAAGAAGGTTTTCTAAGTTGAGAAGTGGTTGTATTTACTTCTTGGGCCAGTGATTTCTTTCCCCCTTCTCTTTCCCTAGGAGTGTGCTGCAGGTCTGATGCTAAGGAACCCAACGCAGCTCTGGGACTAGGGGAGAGGTGTTTTCCACTCGGGGGAAATGATATTTCTCCCTTCACATTCACAGTCTGTTGTGACTCTTTTAGCCATGAGCTCTCTATATTGGATGAAGGGAGAGGGGTACATGTGCACAGCTCTACTTTTGATCAGATTGGAGCTGCTGGTTAACAATAATTAATGGCCCGGAGGAGACCTCCCGGGGCTTGGCTACCTTTCTTTCCCCACTTCCATCCACTTGCTCACCAGCCGCTCTCCTCCATGCGGGTCTCTTGCTCGCTCTGCGCTTCTCCCACTCGCATGCACTGCCATCCCTCTCAGGTGTGTGCATGGGCGCACACACCTCCTCCTCTCCTTCCAGCTACAGATGGCAGCCAGAAAAAACAGCCAGACAGATGTGTTTTTCATAGCTCCCAAGCCAGGCATAACTAAACATTTACATTTATTACCAATTAGAGGGGAAACAGACTGTAGTTTTATGTGCTGAATGTGTGTGGATATTTCTCTTTTTGTGACCTTACTTAAACCCCCCTCCTCCACTCCCTCAATGTCTTCTGTATAGGGGCAATCCCCTGGAGCTGCCTTCCATAGAGTGCCTCTGTAGGACTTCCATAGGACTTTGGACCTCTCTGGGAATGGGAGAAGAGACAAAATCAAGACAACCTGTGGTGGATGTGATGCTGCATACTGAGTTATCAGAGTTGTTCACTGAAGGATCCATGGCCTGATGCCCACTAGATCCTGTCAGGCTTTGGTTTGGCACCAAGGTGAGCTCCATGGTGCAACCCTGCTTACCTGTGTGAGGGCAGTGGTTTTAATGAGAGCAGGTGAGATCCGTAGGAAACCCAAACAGATTTTGCTTGGGGCAGACTCAGTTGTGGGGAGATGAGTCCTTTCGGGCTCTAAGCGGGGACTGGGTTTGCCAGGGCCATTGGGAGATCAGTTAATAAAGTGCAAAGACAAAGTAGTTTTCTTTGTGCCTTCGGCCAAATTGCAGCCCTAGCCAGGATGAGTTTGGCAAGAGTGTTTTTTTTTTTTTTTTTTTAAGTGAGGTTGTCCCATGTTTCCCTGTATCCCTCAGGTTGTCCCTGTACCCCACCGTGATAGCAGGAGTGCGGCCAGGCTCTGCAGGGCCAACCGCCTGCCGGTTGGGCTGCAGGATTTGGAGACCATCAATGGGACTGCAACCATCAAGGGGAGCTGCAGCATACCGGTTTCCTCCGTGCTCTCGCGGGCTCCGTCACCCTCCGGCAGTCCTGGGGCAGCAGCTCGCCTGGCGCTGCTGCGCTGGCCACGTCCAGGCACCCACCTCCTCAGCTGCCGAGGCAACAACCTCTGCTTTTGAGGCAGGATTTTATTTTGCTACTTTCCCAGCACTTCTGGGAAAGGGCCCTCGTGCACCTGGGCCAGAAGGGGGCCCCAGTTGAGCCCGGGCGGGCAACACGATGGCTGCTGGAGGCACCCGAGGTCCCCTGTGCAGCCACTGGCAGCCCCAAAAGGGCCTTGGCAATGCAATATTTTATTAGAAGCCCATTAAAGCACTCAAACAGCCTGTCGGAGGTGGTGAGGAAGGACGGGGAGCGGTGGTGGGAGCGCGGTGCACATGTGCGCGCAGGCAGCCTTCGCCTCAGCTCCCGGCGGGGCCGCTGCTGATGCAAATCCAAGTGGAGTGTGGGCGGATTTCAAACCTGAGCAGGGAGAAAGATGACCCGGGTCGGCTGCAGGGCCAAGTAATGCTCTGCGAGGGGACGACAAGAAATAAATAACCCAAAGAGCAGAAGAGGGAGGGGAGGGAAAGGCTGCAGGGTTTTGGCAGCGAGGGCTGTCAGAGGAGGAAAGGGAGGAGGATGCAGGACCTCTCCGGGCTCTCTGGGAGCAACTACCTGTGATTTGAAGGCTGCACGAGGGGCTTTGCATGGGGCTGTGCCACAGCAGGGCACTTGCTCTCCGAGCTCTGCTATTTCAGGTAAAGTGGTTCCCTGTAGCAAAGTGGCTGCAGCGCTTTGGAGAGGGCTGCAGACCCAGCCCATCGCTCCGCTAGTCAGTGGAGCCACCGATGCTGGGTTACCTGGAGCGCTAGGTTTAGGATTAAAATAATAATAGTAATAATAATCTTTCTTTTCTTTTTCCTTCCCCTCAGCTTTGCTTGTGTGTGACAGGGGTGGGAGCTCTTGGCACTCTTGGCAGCTGGGATGTTAAATGTTTTTCTACGTGGTCTCTTGATTATTAATGGATTTTAGCACTTGACAAAGTAGAAATTAGGAGATAAAAGCTATTAGAAACTAATTTGGGTAATCACTGAGTCTGTTCCCCCAGGAACGTTTCGGAGAGTGCTGCTCCAAACACCACTACCGATTCTCAGAAGAGAAGGAAATCTCTTTCTAACTGAGTTTCATGAGCTTCAGGGGAGCCCCTGATTTATGGGGAGTGGGGGGATGGCCTGGCTAGGGCAGTCCCAATCCAAGCATCTCTCTTCTCCCAGCTGCCTCCTGACGGTATTTTACAGACTTTCCTGGACACTGCCTACTTGGGATGTTTTATACGCTGTATATTTGTACTGTTCTGTCAGTAAAACAACCATGGAAACAAGTTTGGAGAAACAATGTGTGTGTGTGCAGAGGACAGGGAAGATAAATCCTCTGCTGTGCAGGCATTTTCCTCTCACTGTCCCAGGGATAAAAATGAGCTACAGATGGGGAAATAGATCCCCGAGACCGTTTGCTCCTGTAGTTCCCATCACCTCCAGCTTGTGTCTGAGGCCAGAGATGGAGCTGCATGAGGAACGCACCCCATCTCCAGAGGCACAACGGTGGTCATGAAAGGGCTCTCCATGGTGGGGCTTCCATCCTTCCATCTCCTGATGCAGAGGGCACAGCCACTGACCCCTCTGACAACCTTCTGTAGGAGGACAGAAGCCCCCTAGCCCGGGAGGTGACAGAAATTAAGTGCCCTTGGAGGGTTTTCCTGGTCCCTTGGAGGCTGCGCGTGGTGAGAGGAGGATTCCCATGTCCATGGCAGGACGTACCTATGTCTCCCCTCTGCATTTTCGCTGCACAGCTCAAGGAGGCAGCAGGGGGGACCAGCTCCTTGGAGGTCAGAAGAAGACGGAGAAGCAGCGTGGCAGTGGAGATGGCCTCAGCCCAGGTGCTGTGTGGCCAGTGCTTGTTTGGAAGCAGATAAGCTAGCGGCGTGTGCGCGCACCTCACACAAGAGAGGCTGCCCGGAGGCTGGGGAGAGCGGCCTTAAAAATAATTTGTTGCAAAATGATGGGAAAAAAAAACAAAACAAAACATAACAAAAAAAACCTTAGCCCCATAAGCAGGTAGAATAACCTTGCTCCGATGCTTTTTAGCAGTGACTCAGGTAATGGGTACAAATTGAAACAAGAAGTTCCATTCCCATGTGAGGAACTCCTCAGGACAAGAGGGTCATGGAGCTGCTAGAGAGGGTCCAGGGCAGGGCCAAGATGATGAAGGGGCTGGGCCTGTTCATCCTGGAGAAGACTGAGGGGGCGGGTCTGATCAACATGTACAAGTACCTGAGGGGTGAATGTAGGAAAGATGGGGCCAAACTCTTCTCTGTGGTGGCCAGCGATAGGACAAGGGGTGATGGGCACAAGTTAAATCCCAGGCAGTTCCATCTCCATGTGAGAAAGAACTTTGCTGTGAGGGTGCCAGAGCCCTGGCACAGGCTGCCCAGAGAGGCTGTGGAGGCTCCTTCTCTGGAGAT
>JAUBNY010000320.1:421314-431585 GCA_032275445.1 Crypturellus soui | reverse complement strand
GCTGTTTGCATGCCAGGTTTGCATGCACACCCCAGCCTGCAAGGCTGCCCTTGCTGTTCGCCCCGGCTTGCACAGCCTCATCCAGGGTTTACAGACGGGGAGACCGGGCAGGTGGAACACTCACAGGTCGAGATCAGTCTCACGGCCTCCCTCACTAGTGTCTCTCGATGGCAAAACTTTCCTTGCTGCTTTTTGTACCGGCACCAACTCTTGCTGATCAGCCCCGGAGGGAGTTGCTGCTGGTGCTGTGGGCCCTGGGCAACATCATCCTCCCAGCCAGCCCTACTGCAATATTATTTGCAGAGAAAAGCACTACTAGGTAATCAGATGCTGACCTCTCGTTATTGACCTTGTCTTCTTAATCACCTCCTTGGAACGCCTTAATTGCCGAACAGGAATCGGGATATGCTTGTTACGCCTCAGATTAATGCGCAGCCCACAGGCTCCTGCAGGATCCTCCCCCAGGGCCGGTGCGCAGCCACTGCTCTTGCTGCAACTCAAGCGTGCACCCTGTTCCCAGCAGCAAAATGCATGGATGTGCTCCTCTGCCAAAATACAGCAATTTATCAGCAAAACTCAGGGACCTCTTCTGCCTTCTCCCTGCTTCAACATTGAGCAGTTTGGCCTTGCCTGTAATGAGGGACTGGTAGCTGGGGTTGTTTCCTGTGTTATCGAGCCTGTATTCATTCCTCCATTGTAATTACCTTGATGCCAGTCCAGAGTGAGCCAGGAAGCAGGGGTGGTTGCGGATACAGTCCTGGGCTTGCTCCAGCTGAGACTCAATGGTTTGGGTCGGGACCTTGTGCCAACTATGCTCCCAGCTGCCCCTTGCACTTGTGTCTGAGTGCCTTTAGGCTGGATAATAGCTGCTGGGTTAAGTATAGAGGAAAACACAACGAGACAAGCTCTGCTTAGAGGAGACAAGATACGGAAGAGGGAAGGGTACAGTCCTGAGCTTCAGTGTTAGGGGGAGGTGAAGCAGCCACCCAAGACCTATTTGTGCGTGTGGCAAAATAGGCAAAAACAAGAAACTTGGTCTCTCTGGCTGACATGGCCTCAAGTGGTCAAGATTTCCCCATAGCCGGTGCCAACCACCCAGGCATGGGTGAACCCAGTTTCTCTTAGTGCTCCGGGCCACCATCACTGCACTCCCCAGGCAAGATGAGTTACACAAGGAGCATCAGAAACCAAGCCAGCGGCTCTGCCAAACTCCTGAGGTGATTTCCCTTTCAGGACTGAAGAGGTGAGGGAGGAGGAGGGTGGCAAGGCAGATGCAGGGAGAGCAGAAGTCCAGGTGAC
The DNA here is from genome assembly GCA_032275445.1 of Crypturellus soui. NCBI lineage: Eukaryota > Metazoa > Chordata > Aves > Tinamiformes > Tinamidae > Crypturellus > Crypturellus soui. Next base: position 430,286 of record JAUBNY010000320.1, on the reverse strand, counting down.
AGATTGAGGGATGCTATAACCACAATGGACTGCCTGATGGATTGATAGCTTAGACAGCGAATATAAATAGCAAGCACAGTTTCCTCTCCTGGGTTTTATCCTCCCGCCTTGCTTATCTCTTTATCTGTCTCACGCGAGGCTGAAGTGGGGCTTGCTGCAGCTTTTTCAAATAGGCAAGTAGGCAACATCTTCCAGCTGGGGAGGATGCCCATGGATATATATCTACATATTTCACCTTTTTTTTTTCCTCTGCTCCTCCTTTTCTCCAACTTGACCAGCTTCTGTGCTCCTGCCACTGCTTTCCTGGTGCTGCAGCATGGAGGAACAGCTCGGGCCGGGCCCTGCTCACGTTCATGCGCACAGCGCCCATGAGGGAGCCGCAGAGCATGGCCGGGTGGTGAGCACAGTGCTTCCCCGTACACCTCCCGCATGTGGTCAGATGCAGCCCAGCAAGCACCTCTATGTCACCACAGGCAGTGTGGGCACCGCTGGGCTGCCTGGAGAGGGAGGTGTGTGGAGCAGGGCGGCAGGTCCCCGCTGAAGGGCTTCTGGGGTGGCTCCAGTTCTCTTACACTCTAGAGAAGACCCTGAGAAGGGACTCAAGGTTACTGAAAGTATGGGGCAGACCCAGTCAGGGAGTCAGGACACCTCAGACTGACAAAGATGGCCACCAGAGGATGTCATCATGGCAAACCAAAAGGGGCTAGAAAGGGGCTAGAAAGGGCAGTTAGTCAACATCTCCTCTCCTTCTCTTTCTCATCACCTCTTCTAATACCAGAGCTAAGGGCCACCTTCCCTCTGTTTTCAGCATGCACCTGTGGTAGAGATGGAGGCGCCATATGCTAGAGGCAAGGCCCATGAATCTGTGGCCTCCTCGACATCCCCTTCCAAACACAGCCACAGAAAAGCCAGAGCTAAAGATGACACTTTCCCTCTTTTTTTTTTCCTGCTTGTTTTTTGTTGCGCTTTTGCTCAAAAAGGCATTTTTTAAAAAATATATTAAACAGATAACATTTTACTAAGATGTCCCATGGCTGGAGCCACTGACAAGGAATGACCCTCCCCAAATAAATAGATTAGAAAAAAAAGAAAGCCCTCCAAAACAAGACAACCAAATAAATACATAAATAAAACTTTTTTTTCTTTTTTTCTTTTTTTTTTGTTGTCACAAGGAAAAGTGGCCCAGGGATGTCCACCTCGTCCGTAACAGCATCGTCCCTGGGGTCGCACAGTCCTCGCCTGTGCGATCGGCAACGCTGTCCTGTCTTGGCGTATCGCGGTGTGGGTTGAGCGCAATGGGCCACAGACACTCGGCAAGACGCTCCCCTTACCAGAATGGGGTGAAGAGGCCTCAGGGAGGTCCCCAGCCCTGTGCCACGAGCCTGTGTGCAATGACACCACCCTAGAAGGAGTGCGGGGAGGCAAAGCAAAGGCCGTGGTAGAAACCTCTCTTAAAAAGAATACAAAAGGGAGGGTGCTGAGGACATGCTGCTGCTTTCTCCACGCAACGGGGTGCAAGGGGCCCTTGCTCCTTGTCTGCCTGTGGCTGCCTCCCGCTGAGCTGCTCGCCCTGCAAGCCCACGTTGGCTGTGCGTCCTCCCCAGCCCCACAGCGGGGAGGCGCATGGAAATGTGGGCCCTGCAGGCTGGGCTTCCTGGCAGTATCCCTGTGCTTGATGGCAGTCTGAGCTGACATGCCACCCTGTGTGCTCCTGCGGGCTTCCTCTATCAGCACAAGCCCTGCCATCCCTTTGGCCAGTTGCTGGGGCTACCATGGAAGCACACAGTTGGCACCAAGGTAAGGCCTTGCTTTAATTTTTTTAAGGGTGGTTATTGTTAGTATTATTACTATAGTCCTGTTACCCGGCCCCTTGCTCCGAGCTCTGCACAGCCCTGGCTGTTAGCTGCACAGCTTGCCGGTCTCCTGCTCGACTGCATTGGGCAGCTTGGCATTGAAGGCCCTCAAGGAGGACTGGATCCGTGCCACTTCGTTGTTGGCCAGCTTGAGCCTGTGGCGGAGCAGGCACGTGAAGAGGTCAAGGCGGGTTTTGCCTGGTGGGGACAGCCTGTTCACCCGGTCCCTGATCTCTAAAAGCTGCAGCATGGCCGAGTCCTGGGAGCCCTGTGTGTAGGGGTAGTCCAGTTGAAGAATCAGGTCGCGAATAGCGTCCGGTTCAAAGGGCAGGCTGTAGCCAAAGACTTGCAAGCTGTTGATTTTCATGTACCCCAGGTTCTTGGAGGGATCTGACATCTCCAAGGGTTCATAGTAGATTGTCTCGTTGGAGCTGTCATCCAGAGACTGGATGCGGCTTCGCAAGTAGACGTGGACTGTTTCAAAGAAGGCTTTCCACTTGTTCCCTAAAGTGAGTGTCCAGTTTTGGCACTGGGCAGAGGCATCTACGTTAGTCCTTTCCCAGTTTGGGAAGTTGCCCTCGTTGACGGGCATGAACCAGCTCTCCGAGTGGCTTCCCCCAAAGGGGTTGACATAGATGGCCATTACAGGCTCCAGGGTGCTGTTCTTGGTGAGGCAGATCTGCAGTGAAAGGGCCAACATCACGTGAACCAGCCCAGGCTTGTACTTGTTGCTCTTCAATGTCAACAGCATGCGCTTCCTCCAGGAGGGGTCAAACCAGCTCCCCAAGCGCATGTCGTTGCTGATGAAGATGGAGTGCACCTCGATGCGGCTGTCCCATTTCTTGAGGAGGTACTTGAGCTCCAAGTCCTGCAGGTCTGTCTCAAAGCCCAGGTATTGTTCCAGAGAGTCGGCCACCTTGGGACGGCAGAAGCCCTGGGTGAGCACATAGCCATGGTTGCAGGCCCCACAGCGCGTGCTGTTGTCCTCGGCACAGCTGGCACAGGCTGGTCCGTCACCCAAGGCACAAGGGATGGGCCCCTGGCAGGAGGCTTGCTCGGGGGGGCAGCTGCAGCTGTGGCTTTCTTCCAGGAACGTCCCAGGCACGGTGCTCTCGCTGCAGTACAGGAGCGACTGAGCGCGGCTCCACCAGTAAGGCAGAGACCTGGCAGGGGAGAAGGAAGCGAGGGAGCAGCGATGCTTATGGGGGACATCTGTGGGTGAGCCCTTTTCTAAGGAAGACCTTGTGTGTGTTTCTCTGGGACCATGCTGCGCTTGTGGTGACTCCCTCTGTGCTGATCCCCATTTTTCACACTCAGGCCTTAACCCAGTTCACCAGGACTACATCCCCAGGCCAAAGTTGCCTCCACTGACATCTCACTACCAGCCTTCCCCCAGTCATGGAGAGAGTTCCTGGGGGCCCTACACACAGGGAGATGGGCAGTAGGTCTGAACCCTGCTTGGGGATTTGGCCTGTGCCCCAAGCCTGGGTTCAGGGCCACGGCAGCGTGGCTGGGGAGGAGATGTCCTACCTCTCCTTTGGCAGTTTGAAGAGAGGTTGTCTGCGGCAGCGTTTGCTGAGGTTGAAGAGCCGCCGGATGATTCGGTGGGTTTTCCTGGAGAGCAGCTTCAGGCTGGTGCCCAGCTGCTGGTAGCGGTGCTGGACATCTAAGTCCATGGCCCAGTAGTGGGAGATGGCCGTCCTGTTCAGGAAATGGTCCCCCGGGAGTCTCTTCACCAGGGCCTGGAACTCCTCTGCGGGGAGAGGGAGTGCATTAGGGGGAGGTGACAGCAAAGGCACCGCGGGAATTGCCACCGGTGCTGATGGCAGTGCCAGGTGGCTGCGCTGCGCTCACCCGACTCCTCGAACTGGCCGTGGTGGTTCTCCCAGGCGCGCTGCAGCTGGGCCAGACTGCCCTCCATGGCCTGGATGTCGGCCTCGGGGCAGTTGCACTGGGGGAAGGCAGCGCGGCATTGGCAGCAGCAGTCGTTACGCCGGCACAGCAGCTCCCCAGCTGAGCTGCATGCGATGTAGCTGAGCGCGGCCGCCACGAAGCGCTCCCGCAGGTGCCGTGGCAACACCGTCTGCAGTCCTGCGGCGAGAGGATGCGCGGGGTCAGCACGTGGTGCACCCGCCCTGGTCTCCCCGCCAGCCTCCTGCCCCACCGGCACGTAGCCCCGGGCAGCGGCTCTGTCCCGCAGTCATGTCTGTCTGCTGCGGAGCCACGCATCTGCGCTCTGCATTGATCTCAGCTCCTCTTGGCAGAGGAGCAGCAGCCTCTTCCTGCCCCGCTTTGTTTACTATTCCCTCCCCACCATTACATTAAAAAGCAACAGCTTAATTGTGGCGAGTCCATCCTGTCCAACGGCGCCGGCGTGCCTGCCAGCACCCCTCAGTGGCACTCAGGCCTGCGCCCGCAGTGGCTCCATCTCTGCGCATTTCTGCCTGTCAGCGCAGCGCCTGGCAGCCCCCAGCACCTTGTCCATTGATCGGCTCATGCAGGCGCTGAGGCTGGAGCCAGCGCCTGGCTCACATTGGGCATCCTGCCCGGCGCCAGCCTGCCTGCTGGCAGCTCCGGGGGCACCGGAGCTGTGAGGGTCCCATGGCACCAAACCGGCTCTTCAGCATCACCTTGCAGGGCTGATGATGCCTAAAGGGTCTTGCTTTCCCCAGATCCATGTGTCTCCTGAAGGCCCCCATAAGTATTTGCAAGGGGATAATGTGCTTTCTCCAGCTGCGGCCCTTCCCCCCCGCTACCCTATGTGGCCAGCCCAGCCCTTACCCAGGAGCTGCACTTTGTTCTCGGGGCTCTGCACCAGGACGGAGCTGACCGAGTCCAGGTTGTCGTAGTTGCTGCAGCCCAGCGGCCCCGTCCGTGTTTCCGTTACCTGCACAGGACCAGAGGCCGTCAGGGGCTGGGGAGGGACACATGGACACAGGACGGGGGCAACCTAGCTAAACGCTCCCTCGTGTGGGGGTCACTGCTGTGCGCAGAGCGGCTCCAAGCAGCTCTCAAGGGAGGCAGCCAGGCCACCCGAAGCCGCCTGCCTGCTTGGAGAGACCTAATTGCCTGCTAATTGGCCTGCTGACAGCCAGCAGCTCTGCCTCCAGCCCCCTGGAAAATGCGGCTTCATTAGCGTGCCCAATTTCCCAGGAGTAATGCAAAGGCGCTGACCGGGCCGGGGCTTGCCCACCCCCTGCTCTCACAGCCCCGGGGGCTGCTTGCTCCGCAGGGAAGGGGGATGCGGTCACAGGACGGGGGTCTGAGCTACCTGCGTGCAAGGGGCTGCTTGGAGCCACGCCGACCTGAGCCCCAGCTTTACAACCCGCTCAGCTTTCACTGGCCACCAGCGAGGCCCAGGGCCCAGTGTCCCTGCATGGCCTTCTCCCTCACGCCCCTCGCCTACCTTGATGGCCGCCGTGGCGATCTGGATGTGGTGGAGCCGGCGCAGGGTGCTCTCACGGTCGATGAAGTAGGAGGCAGCCAGCTGGTGCAGGGTCTCCAGTGAGACGGCGGAGCCGTTCCCGGCCCCCCCTGTGGCGCTGACAGGCTCTGCGCGCCGGCTCAGCTTGCGTTTGTCCACAAAAATGGTCAGGGACTCCTCTCCTGCAGGGACACACCACGTGTTTCAGGAGCAGCAGGTTTCTTCTCTCCCTTCCTTTGGCCCCATTTCTCCCAAAATATCCTTAGCATTTACTCTGCAAGCCCTCAAAACAGAGCGAGCGGCGTTGGGAGCCACGCAGCGGGCAGCGCTCACCTCCCAGCGTGGCGGCCAGCAGGAAGTGTGTCCCATACTTCTTGATGAGGGTGTCGGTGATCTGCTGCAGGCTGGGTCTGCGCCCCAGCAGGCGGATATTGCGGACGAACTCGGGAGCGAGGGGCAGCGGCAAGCTGAAGAAGTCCTTCCTCTCCAGGGCCAGGTTGTTCACCTTCCAGCGAGCAAATTCCCTGCAGAAAGAAGCCAAGGAGAGCGGCCATGAGCTGTGGGAGCTAGGAGACAGGAAAACCAGCTGGCAGGGCTTTCCTCCAACGGGTGCAAGCCCAGGACCTCCTCCGAAGGCCTAAGGGATGTGCAAGAAGAGAGGATGAACTGGACTTCAGCATGGCAGAGTAAGTAGTTGCGATGCTACAGGGGATTAATAGTTGGGAAAGCTTCCTAAGGGACCATTGCAGCCTCCCCCTCTCCTTGGTGGAGCTGGAACTGAAGGACCTGCCCCTACTGTAGCTTCTCAGCGTGGGATCATGGAGGGCTGCAGCCGGAGGACCTAGGGGTCCTGCTCTGGCCTTTGGATCACGTGTGCTGATGCCACCAGCTAGAGTTGGAGCCCAGATGAAAACCCCAGGTCCTCCCTAAACCATCAATGGTAATAATGAGCTACAAGCATCGGAGGTGTCCGCTAGCATTGACGAATCGGTCACCTCCGCTTGGCGTTAATCACTATTGGGCCCGGCTCCATCACACATGAGCATGCCTGGATGGGACTAATCCGTCTAATCCGTCTTTGATTCACCTCTCATACATCACATCTGTATGGATCTGGATGCAAACCCAATAGCTGGGTGTTTATTGCATTTAAATGTCAATAGCGTCGGGCTACAGCAAGCGCATCTCCCGCCTGCCGCGGACGCATGGGCTATTGGGAAGGCAGGACCGGAATCTGCACGGGCCATGCGCACCAGCAATGGCCACGCTGGCCCCTGGCGCTGGCATTGCCCAGCCTGGCCCGGTGATCGCCCACAAGCCACTGCTCCTGCTGTAAACAATGATCGGCCAATTTCTGCCTAATTGTCACCATTTTGCTCTAATTAAAATCAGGCTGTGGCTTTCAGACAGTTTAATTAGGGCTGATTGGGAGAGACGGGGGAGGAGGAGGGAAGCAGCAAAGCCAAGCTGCCACTTGCAGGGTGCCAGCTGCCTCCCAGGGTGACTCGTGGTCTTGCATGTTCTGGGTGCGCAGGGAGGCCCCTGTGTGACAGCAGCCGCCGGGGTCCCCATGCTGTCCCTCCCAGCACTCCAGGCCGCTGCCTTCATGGGGCTCAGCCCTCGCGCGCGTGGCAAGGGGCGCACTGCTCAGCTGCCCAGCGACAGCCCCACCTGCCCATGCGGGCGGCACAACCAGCTGCCAGCTCATTAGCCACCATGAGGAGACGCCTGCATGCGAGGGAGCCTGCGGCAGCCCCTGTGGGCTCCTTCCCATCCCAGCAGCGTCACCAGCGGCCTCGGGAGCCCCAGTGCAGGAGCTGTGGTGCATCACGAAGGGCGCGGGAGCTGCAGTGTGCTGGGAAGGGCACAAGAGCTGTGGCACGTCGGGAAGGCTGTTGGAGCCAAGCTGGGAAGGGTGCGAGAGCCACGTTGGGCAGGGTGCAGGAGCGGCAGCGCATTGGAAAGAGTGCAGGAGTGGCAGCGCATCGGGAAGTGTGTGGGAGCTGCATTGGGAAGGGTACAGGAGCCACGTCAGGAAGGTGCAGGAGCTGCATCGGGAAGGGTGCGGGCCCTCACTACCTGTCCCCTGGCAAAGGGCGGGCCGTGGCACTGCCACTCACCTGTAGATGCGGTACCTGGTGGTGAAGCCCTGCCGGTAGCGTTCCATGAAGTCCACGTAGTCCTGGGCTCGGTAGAAGGGGCCACGGTCAGTGAGGAGCCAGTCGAGGGGCGTGGTGGGGGCAGCTGCATGCTGATCGGGCGCCGGGCCGCCCGCCCCGCGGCGGCAGCAGGCGCTCAGCGCGAGGAGCGCCAGCGGCCACGCGAGCATCCGCTGGGGCCTCTCAGAGCGCGTGCCGTCCCACCGCCTCATGCTTCCGCCTCCTGGCTAGCTCCGTCATTCTCGCCCTGTGCAGTCCTCGGGGACACTGACCGCCCTGCAACGGCACCGAGAGGGCGCCTCGTCAGCTGCAGGCCCTGCAGAGCGACCCAAAACACTAAGCATTGAGGCAAGGAGGTGCTGGGGGAGCAAAGGCCTCCCGCTCGCACGTGCACACACATATGTCCTGTGCACACAGTGTCACCACCAAGCAGCTGAACCATGGAGCTTGTCCCCTCTGTCAGCCAGCCATGGCACCCCATGGGTGAAGGGATGGGGCACCCAGCTCCACAGAAAAGGGAACTAACAGCAGATCACACCACCTACGTGGCAGGGTATTTGCCTTGGCGTGCCCATGAGGACACAGAGCACTGATCCTGCTGAGAACCCCTGACCCGAGTGTTAGGCGATGATGAGTTTTGAGTAGAGTCAACTCACTGCCCATTGGGAAGGGAATGAAGACTCACATGTAAGCCAAATTCTGCTCCAGAGGAAAGGCCCCTGAGTCAGTACATGGTGGTCCTGGCAACTAACGTGTGTGTCGCGAGCAGAGCTCTGCGGAAGGCAGGCCTGGGTGTGCTTGCAGGGGTGGCTCTTGAAGAGGGAAACGCAGTCCCGCCTGCTCCCTGATAGAGGAACTTCTGGCCTTTACATCTTCTTCTGTCTTGTCAGCCTGGCGGGCCAGGCTATGCGGCGACGGCAGCTCCAGGTAGCTAGTAGGTGATGAGCTGAGGAGCAAGTCTCTGCCACGGCAGCAGCAACAGGTCAGGGCTCTGCTGTGATGCCCCGCTGCTTTTCTGGGGTTCAGGGTCTGGCTGCTGGGGAAAGAAAATCGGCCGTGACAGTGATGGGAGCAATCTGTGGGAATTGCAGTGTCAGGTGTCAGCTCAGATCAGCTGGGAGAAGGAGGGAAAGCTAGGCAAAAATCAAAATCCGCTGCTGTGGAAATGGGGCTGAGCTCTCAGCAGGGTACGTGCCAAGCAAATGCAGCTTGTACAAGGTGCTCGAGGCATCGAGCTCCTGCCGAGCATTGAATGTGGCAGGAAGCTCTCCCTTGGAGAGCCCGGATAGGAGCTAATGGATGTAGAGTGTTTTGGGGATGTCCATCACGAGCACGTGAATCTCCTCTCAATTCTGCTTCAGCAAGGTTATAAAAAAGAATTTAAAAAAAATATCATATTCCCTCTGCATGAGCTGGAAAAGGCAGCGTTTCTGGTTGTGGCCGGCCTGGGTGGGTGAGGGTTGACTCCGGGGCTTGCGAGATGTCAAGCGGTTGGGGGCAGCTCCAGGCCATCTTGTGCAGCAGGGCCAGCGCTTG
>JAUBNY010000320.1:373961-407225 GCA_032275445.1 Crypturellus soui | reverse complement strand
CTTTCTTTCTTTCTTTCTTTCTTTCTTTCTTTCTTTCTTTCTTTCTTTCTTTCTTTCTTTCTTTCTTTCTCTTTCTTGCTTGCTTTCTGTCTTACCTTCTTTCTTCTTTTTTTTTTTTCCTTCTTTCCTTTCAGCTACCTTTCCAAGTCTCTGCACACTTGAAATCAGGTTACGCTCTGGAGCACCCGCGAGTCTGACCACCCCGAGCAGAGCCCTCCTGGCCCCACGCCATGCTGGGGACATGGGAGGAAGATGAGGGTTGTCCCTTCTTGGAAACCTCTCCTTTGTGCCTTGGGCACGGAGGCGCCCATGGGCAGATGAGGAACAACTGGCCCTTCTCATCTTCTGTGGAAAGGCTGAGGATGCTAAAAGAACGTCTGGTTTGCCTGACCTCTGGGCCTCGGCATAGCGAGCACTTAAACAAATTAGTCTGCCGGAGTGGGCTGAAGTTCACCCTTTAAGTGGAGTCCGTCTTGTCTCTCCAGTGCACCCGCACCATGTCTTGGCCTAGCCTGAATGTGCTCTGCGGTCTTGCTGAGTGCCAAGCAGATGCCGCAGTGGCTGGTGTTCCCTTCCCTGTCAGCCTGCATGGATGTAAACAGCCCTGTGCCTCCCTGGGCATCGCTGATCAGCTGGAGAGCTGGCGGTAACCCCGGAATGATAGCTTGAAGCTGTGGGGTTTCAAGGCACGGAGCTGGGGAGGGAGGAGACCATCAGCTGGGTGGCAGGAAGCCTATCTTGGAGAGCCCATCTCCATGTCTGCTTCCCCCTGGAGGATCAGGGAGCAGGACAGCCCAAGCTGCTTGTGAAGGGACACAAGGGGCAGGACGTGTCCTGTAATGGAAGCTCTGCAGGGCCCTCCGCACCAAGGATGTTCGGCGGTTTGAGGGACCGGGAGATGGGGACATGTCTCAAGAAACGGCAAGAGGAGGAGGGAAATGTAAGTGAGAAGAAATCAGGGACTATGATGGGAAAAAAACCTTAGACCTTGTGGGAGGCCACTTGGTTTGGTCATTTCGCTGTTTATCTGCTTGCTGTTTATCTCTGATTTTACTGGAGTATTTAAAGAAGTTGGTGCCATTCCCTAGTCCTGAGGTGTTGAACTGGAGGCTTTAAGCAGTGTTGAGGTATCAGGCTCTTGCTTTCAGGGTAGGAATTTTAGCTTTAGCTCCTCCCTGGTCTTCAAAAGAGCTTCCTATGGGAAAGAGTGAACCCTGGGGACACTTGAGAGGCTTTCAGTCAGAGACCTATCAGAAAAGGATGGCAAAGACCATCCGTTTCTGAGCCTGGCCAGTACCCTCGGGTACTCACGACAGGTGAGTTGTCCTCTGGCTGGCAGGGATTTCCGGATTTACAGTTTACTTGGTGATTTTTGAGCGCATCCTTTGGGACATCATGCTGCTCTGCAGAGCATCCCAGGTCAATTTAACTGACGGTGTGTCTTGGCATCTCATCTCCAACTAGAACAAGTAACTGATGTTCAGGGAAAACAATGTGAAAAACACAGCATATACTGAGTAATCCGTTCCTTGCAGCCGAGGTCTGTGCCCCAGGGATTTCTCGAGCAGGAATTAGTCTCTGTCCTGTCGTGGTTGATAGCCATGGATGGATCTGTTTCCTTGAATTTAATTCCTTTTTCAATGCTGTTATGCTTTATGGTGGACAAAACATTGCCCTTTGTTAATTTTTACACTTCTAATTCTTGTAGTGTGAGAAATCGCAAGTAATCATTCTTTTTTTGCGACTGTTCCACTGGCTTCATGATTTTACAGGATTTTATCCTATCCCTGCTCAGTTATTCGGTTTCCTTGCTGAGGAGTCCTAATGCAGTTAGTGTCTTCTCTCCATAAAGCCATTTCCCACCCCGATCTTCCTTGTCCTTCCCTCCGAATCCTTTTAGTTTTGCTGCATCCTTTCCGAGATGGATGACCTCAATCCTGCATTCAGGATCGTGTTCCTCTCACCAAAGATGTCTTTCCCCTGCCATTTTCTTGCCCGCTTTCCTGCAGCACTTCACAGCTTTAGTTCTGAGGAGACTAAATTTAGGACTGGTGGCCAACTTTGTCATTCACCTCCCCTTCCAGAGCATTTCTGCGCTTCTGAGGTCCTAGTGAAGATCTCCATGGGGTCCCCGGTCACCTCCTTTCACTAGGAGGGTGAATAGGGGGTGCTCCCCTATTCCTTCCCTTCCTTGTGGGCTTCCTTAGGACATACCCTCTTATGGGTGGATTTTGACGTGAGTTCTTTGAAATGAAGCTATCACATTGGATGACCCTTGTCTACTGACTTGCGGACAGCCTTGATGGTCTGCCTTTGTGCCTACCAGCTGCTTTTCTCTATCATGGTTGCTAACTGGCCAGCACAAAAGTAGGAGTTACTGGTCTGTAATCTCCAGGATGTGTGAGAGCTTGTTAAAGGGATTGGGGGCCTCCCAGGTAGGGAATGTCAACAACAAATGTGGGAGGTCCTTCCTGGCCTTTGGATGTGAGTTTGTGTCTCTGAAGGGAGCAGCATGGGTACTCTTTATTTCAGTCGCTGACATGGTATGGGGTGCGGGGCTTGCTTTCTTTTCTTTATTTCTTGGTTTTTGTTCCTGAGTGTTGGTCCTGGACATATATTTGTCTCTCCTCCCAGATCTCCCCTGTATTTCAGATTTATGGCAGCTGGAAGCAAACCGATGAAATATGAGTAAAACCCGCACCCTGGCAAGCCTTGTAGCGTTGCGGCTGGGTTCTTGCAGCCAAGTTCCTGCCCGGCTTTTGGTAGGGAGACTAACCTCGGAAGGGCCGGTGCCCGTGTGTGGCCGGGCGCCTCCCGATCTCTGCAGAGGCTGGTGAAGCAACGCGGCTCCTCTGGTAGCGTCGGGGCAAGCTGCCGGTGATGGATTTGCGTGCTTTGCTCTGGAAGCAGCAGCACGACGCAGTGTCGTTGCAGGAGTAAAGGGGAGGGTTGCTGTTCAAGGAGCCATTAGGACGACTCTTAATGCATTATTTGGGATGAAAGTCCCAGTTCAAGGGTAAAGCGCAATACCGCTTTGCAGAGTAACTCCTGGTGTTGCTGGGTGACTTTCCTGAGAGCAAGCGCACCCAGCACCACGAACTGATCCTTTTTTTTCAGTTGGTCATAAAAACATGGATGAAAGATATCCCGTGAAAGATAGATCAGTAAAATCTCGGAATTAAAATTTACAGGTCAGGATAAGCATTTTGACATATGAATTTATTTGAAGCGAATTTTGAGGAGGAAATGCTTGAAGGCACGAGGTGAGTGGCTCATTGTGGGAACAGCCCCCAACCTGTTTCCATAGTATTTCTGAGGATGGAGATTCCTGAAGGGTGCCAAGGCAAGAACTTGCTTCATTTGGGTTTGAGCCCTTTAAGGGACACACAGGTTTTTGATGTGGAGCAAAAGGGTTGGCTCATGTGGAGCTGTGTAAAAACACAGTCAGGTTCCGGATGGAAAATAAGCCAGGCTTAAATGTTCAGGAGGCAATATAAGTCCAAGTCAAAACATGCACTCTGCTGTATAAAGTGGGCCTGCAGAGACTGACATTACAGCAGAGTTTGTCTGACTAATCAGAGGCACCTACTAGTGCAAAATGTTTCCAAATAGAAATGAAATTTGTCTTGCTATTTTTCAGCAAAATGTTGGCATCCGTTTTTAAGGAGAGTCACCTTTTTGTGTATGGATGTGTGTGTTTTTATCCCCCTCCTGACAAGTTCTCAAGTCTCCGAGGGCAATGAGGAAACAGGAATTGCTTGATGTCTGCACTGGGCTCAGGGTACCCACAATGTCGCTCTGTCTTGGGTAGATCAGCTCTGCGCAGGGAGTCAAAATTGAGCCGCTGAGGCCAAGTTTGGTCCCACCAAGGTCCCTGTTGCCTTCAGAAGCACCGCGAGCTTGGCAGCCCATGGGTGAAAATGCCCTTGGCTTTGTGCTGGCTGGTGAGGACAAGTGGAGGACAGATGGAAGAGACCTTGGCCCAGTGGGTCTCGGCCATCCACGGTGCCCATGCAGGCAGCTGGGGAAGACGTAGGTGTGAGCATGCTGCAGGGTGTCAGGTCTGTCAGAGATGACTGCATTGTCCACCACTAATTGAGGTTATTTTGGAAACGATCAATAATGAGGCAGGTGGCAGCCCTGCCGCAGGTTTGAAGCTGCCAGCCTCCAGCGAATTCATGTGGATGTTCCCCTTTTCCTCACCTTGGTCTGCTCCCCACTCAGCCTTCCTTGAACGCCTCCTTCCCATCACAGATGGTCGGGGAGGGCCGCAGCCCTGGCTGTTAACGTTGGAGGCCTTGGGAGGCTGATGCTCCTGTGGATGTCAAGAACCTGGGCCGCGTTTGCGACCAAGTGATTGCATCGTGGCGTAATTAGTGGTCTTCTGCTGTCATTAACCCTGTGCTTGGCCAGGCTATTTTTTAACAGAGGTGCAAGAAGTTAATACGGGTGCTAATGGCCGTGCATCCAAGGCCTTAATGACAGGCGTGAAGGGAGCAGGCCTGTCATCAATATCTTTCACACCTTGAACTTGAAATGATATCTCCTCCCGCCTCCTCGTGGCTCCCTGGGCGCCTTTGAGGTGAAGCTCTGCGTGCTGCCCCAGGCCCATCACCATGGATGGAAGCGACAGGGCTCTGAGCTCCGCAGAGGTGTCGTCGCCTGGAGGTTTTGGGGGACGCATCAAGCTGGCGGGTGCTGGATTCTGGCACTTTCCCCTTTTCTCCATCCTTCCGACTTGCTCATGAGGCAGTGGGGAGGGAGGGATCGCTCCTGCGGGGAGAGGAGGTAATGCCGGTGCTGGTAGATTGTGCTCTCTTAAAAATAAAAATCCATTTTTTATAGAAATACATTTTTCTTTTTAAAAATAAGGCTGTTTAAATAAATCTGAAGTTATGACAACGTATTTTAAGGCCTAAATTTACTATAATCTATTAATCATTTAAATAACTTCCATCAAGGAGTCCTCCTCAAATATTAATGAGCTGAAGGGTGCTGCTTTTTCAGTGATATGTCAAATCAGGGGGGAAACATCTTTAACTCTAGCTTTCTAAATGTCACAATGTCATATACTTAGTATCTATTATTTCCCATTTTTACAATGGAGCAAATGCTGGTATTTACATTTTTTCCAAATGTCAGCGCACTGAGTTCCTGTTGTGCATAAAAGCTCTCGCCTTAATTACTGCTAATTTCACGTTAGCAAGCAGGTGTGGGGAGGATATTCCCTTCATTTGGGCTGGTTCGGTTGAAGGTGGGAAACGCCAGGGATGAGGAAGCTGGAAAACTTGTTCTCCCCTTGCAGCCCATGAGGGGCTCCCACTTGCAGCCAGGTGAGAGAGGAGGAGATTGGCTTTTCCCAGTCCTCACAGCTCCCGAGAACGGATTTCCAAAGGGGATCCATGTGCCTAAATGTGCAGCTAAGCAGTTAGAGGAGATTTCGGAAGCGCTGCAGGCTGCGTGGATGCTTTTCCTCCTCTCTGTTTTATCTCCTGGTGCCTGGAGGTGCTCGGTGTCGCTCTGCTTGGGACACTTTAGGCACCCTGATTGCCACCACAAATATGGCCCGTGCTGAGCAGGAGCAGGCTGCCAATTCGCTCGCTGCAGCTAATGTTTCTTTTGATTAATCAAATCACTTTGGAAGGGCGAACCTGGTTTCTGATGCTGTTTTTTCCCCCCCTTGGTAGCTAGCTCACTTAAGGCAGCCTAATGAAATTAATTAACGGTAAATTTAAAATGTTGTTTTCTGGCACCGTAATTGAATTCCGTTTTTCGTTTGAAGGCAGCTTGAGACAGGCAAAATAAAAATGACAATTTGCAAAGCAAACCCGTGCTACTTCCCAGCTCAATAAAAATGTGTCACTGCAAATGGGAACGAGAAGACACCTGTGGCCAGAATGGGTCCTGTGTAGTGGAAATGGGGGGGAAAGGCCTTATCTCGTTGTGATGCTCATTGTATTTTTAATTGTCATTACAACAAATGCAAACAAAGCTTGTTTTTCAGGAAATGTGTCCCCGTCCTCAGCTCTTCCTGGTCTCTTCTGCTTGCGTTTCCCAGCCTCATGCATCCGCTGGCGTCGCAGCACGTAACGCCTCTCCTTAACCCAGCTCTGCCTGTCCCGGTGCAGAAAAACTCTATCCATTTTTGGGAGGAGGTGAAGGGCCCTGCTGCTGGCTCTCCCATACCAGGTTTCCCGCTGTGACCGACTTTACTCTTGCAGAGATCTCGGGGAACACGGATGACATCCCGCTGGTCCGCTGGCGGCAGCAGTGGCTGGAGAACGGCACGTTGCTCTTCCACATCCACCACCAAGATGGAGCCCCCAGTCTGCCCGGCTTCGAGCCCACCGAGGAGCCCCAGACTGAGTCGGCCGAAGAGGAGCTGAGGATCCTACACATCTCCGTCATGGTACGTGCCACATACAGCACGCTTCCCCTCTCCCTGTGCTCCCTGGAGCTCTGGAGGGCTCGGATTTAAACCCGGAGAGGTTTGGGGATCAGGAAATGTGGACAAAACTAGGTCTGTGGGTGTTTGAAAATCCCTGTATTCCCCGTGTCGCTACAGCTGAGCCCAGAGGACCCCTGTGCCCCGTGCCCAGGCTCTGGACAAGGAATGGGGCTGGAACTTGGGAGTGTCCAGATGTTCCCAGCAGCTGGGTAGCTCCCAGGTCTGCTCCCGACACCGGGCAGAAGCTGTTTTAAATTGGATGTCCTCAAACACCTGCCCTCAGCTAGCTTCCCTTTCCATGAGTGCCTCCCGATTGGATCCGGCTCTGTCACGGGGGTGCTTTTATCCTTGGCGTCGCTGCGGTTTAGAGGTCATAACCACCTGCCTGGGGTTAATGCGGACGGACTTTCTGGAGCCTCCTTTGCCCTGCGCCTTGCAGACACCACGCTTTGATTTGCAGTGGCCTCCGTGCCCGGCCGACCCAACTACAGTAGCGATGGGGCCTGCGGCAGCTTGGAGCTCCGCGTGCTCTCCATCTTCCTGCAGCAACTCCGTACGGATTTAATGGCCGAGAAATGGTGGCAGAGAGGCAGCAGGCTTTTGGGGGTCGTTGTGTAGATTTTTGCTTTTCACCAGAAGGGATCTGAAGAATTTTTTTTTTTTATGTTTTTGCCACCAGAAGATAATTAATTGGAGACAATGTGTTGCTGAGGCTGCAAACGGACTGTTTAATGGTGCCTACCCTAATGAGAGCATCGATAGCTCTTCCAGATTGCAGCCCCAGGCCAGGTTTCTCCTGCTTCGCTTGCTCTTGATAAGTCTCAAGGAAGAAAAAACAATCTCTGGCAAAGCCAACCCCAAAACATTTTGGTCCACAACTACTTCTTTTTTGTGCCTTCTTGCTTATGAGATGATGGGTAGTTTCTTTACCAAGGAAGCCCAAAGCTCTCTCAGGCTACCAGGAAATCTCTGTCCCTTTGGTCCTGCTTGGCAGTGGTGGCCCTTGAACTTGTGCCAACATCTCTGCTGAGGTGACTTTGGGCTTTCCCAGACTTCAGAGGCCTTAGGGTCGGCTCGTTGGTGATATTAGGGAAGGCTGAAGAGTGGCGGCAATCCTGGCCAAAATACACAGCCATGAAGTGAAACATTAAGTTATGCAAGTGCCTGGCAGGTCCGCCATCCTTGTCTTGAATTTCTGGAGCACTGGCAAAAAAACAGGATCCAGAAAAGAGTCGTTGAGATAGGGCTTATTATCAACTTGATGAAAAGGATGTCTGCTAATTGCCGCTCTTGTACCAAAATATGAAACTACAGATTGAATTCTCCCTCTCCCCCTCCTTTTTTTTTCATCACTCTCAGTGCCTCTCAGGCAGCATCATCACACCCTTAAAAAAAGAGGTTGATTTTTGTGCCAAGAATCAGTGTCACGTGTAATTTTCAAGGCTGGTTTTCTTTCCTGTTTGGTTGCCAAGCAAGGAGATATGAGGGAGAGGCTGCATCACTTGAAACCGCTTGTGATCATGGGCTGCTCATGGAGCCCGTGGGGCTCTCTTTTCTCCAAGAAACACTCCGGTCTATCCATCCCGTGCAGCAACCGCTGCTGCCTGCCCCGTGTGACAAGGTGAAGCCAGAACCTCTGCATCCACATGGAGGGACGCCTGGAGTCTAAGATGCTTCCTATGCCTTCTCTTACCCACTCCCACTGGTGGAGGCATGACGGAGAGGTCAGGGCTGGTTTTAGTGCCTCCCTTTTGAGCATCTCTGAGTCTGAAGCAGCTGGAGGCCACTATCCAGAGCATATTTTGAGCACTCAGGAGAATTCCCAATCCCAATCAAATAGTAAGCATTCATTAGACACCGGCAGACGGGGTTCTGTGTCTCCACAATCCTGGGATGAGAGAGGGTTAAAATGTAGTGGCCATTGGAGCTCTTCTTGCCAGCTGCCTCTGCTGTCTCCCATTCAATAATTCTCTTAATGTTTTGTCCTAATGGAGTAGCTTATTACTATTATTTTATTTTACCAAGATCACCTATGGCATAAGAGGAAGGAGCAGGGACTGGAGCCAAGGCTTGACCTCGAGCTCCCAGCCGTCTCCTGCGTGTTCTTCATTATTGTTATTACTCTCAGCAGACGACACTAATAGGAGCAGCCCGAGCTGTTCTCATGCTGTCTCGGCGCGACAATGACCTTGCAGACAGCAGCGAGAGTAGCATGTGCGCACGGGCCGGCTCTGCCGTGTGGCCCTCCCAGCGCCAGGCGCGAGGACCGTCCCCGCGGGGCAGCAGCTTTCCCCACTTGCTTTGCCTGGGCATTCTGCATGCAGCAGCTCCCTCATCTTGAGCCTTGATCTCATTTAATCTGTACTGAAATTTCTGCAGAATACCCTGGGAAAATTTCCCGAGATTGAGAGTGACAGCAGTGAAACTGGTTGGAAATGGGTCAGAAAAAGTTGCCCGTAGGAGCATTTGCCTCTAATAAATCTGAGCTCTGCTTTCAAAGATTTGGTGGGGGAGCGAAGCCAAACACGCTCTCCTCTAACTGCTTCTCACGTTGTGTCGAGGTGGCGGCTGCAAAGCCAGCCCTGCTTGAGCACCGCGCTCCATGTACCAACATTCTTTTCCCAACACCCTCTGCTTTCTCCAACACCACCACTTCTTTGCAGCACCCTGGCGAGCTGTGGAGTCCCCCACTGTGGAGATTCCGGCCCCAAGGACGTTGTTGGGAGTGTGGAGGTGCCAGGGGAGAATGGATTGCACTGAGCCTGACTCCTGCGTTTGTGCCTGCAGGGAGGGATGATCGCGCTGCTGCTCTCCATCCTGTGCCTTGTGATGATCCTGTACACGCGCCGGCGGTGGTGCAAGCGGCGCCGCGTGCCCCAGCCCCAGAAGAGCGCGAGCGCCGAGGCAGCCAATGAGATCCACTACATCCCCTCGGTGCTCATTGGGGGTCACGGGCGCGAGAGCCTGCGCAACGCCCGCGTGCAGGGCCACAACTCGAGCGGCACGCTCAGCATCCGCGAGACACCCATCCTCGACGGCTACGAGTACGACATCACAGACCTGCGGCACCACCTGCAGCGCGAGTGCATGAACGGCGGTGAGGACTTTGCCAGCCAGGTCACCCGCACCTTGGACTCGCTGCAGGGCTGCAACGAGAAGTCCAGCATGGACCTCACGCCAGGTAGGGGAGGTACTAGGAGGACTGGGATCCTCTCTGCCTTGTCTTGCAAGCGAGGGGTGGTTGCATGTACATGACCAGATGCAGCTATTTCTCTGGGTTTGCTCTACATATGAGATATCAGTGGGTTTGCAACCCTTTGAGGTCATTTCTTTGCTTGGAAACCTGCTGGCAGCAAGGCGGCTGTGGGCCCTATTGAGCAGGTTTTTGTCAATGAAAGACTGAGACCTGAAAGGCAGCCCTGTTGGAAACTGAAACATTGTTATCCTCAAGCTCCAACATGGTGACTCAAAGCTCCCTTCACTGTCCCAGGTGTTCTGGGGTCTGCTTAAGCTGAGGTACTTAGTGGCAAAATTGCAGTTGTCATCAGTATGGTTCAGAGTTAACGCGGCCTTCTTAAGAGCAGCTACGATTCTCTGAAGTGCCCCTTAGCCCCAGCTGTAGCCAGACCCAGTGTCATACCATGCTTGACCCCATGTCATACCACGCTTGCCCGTTGGCCATGGTATGAAGTAAGATGTGGAAGAGGAGCCCTCCTAACTGAGACAAAGTTATGGGCAGGCTGCCATGGGAAGAGCTCGTGGGGATGTGCTGGAGCAGTTCTGCTGCTCAGGGCACCCACCAGGGCTGGCCCGGTCCATTGGCCAAGGTGCCTTTGGCATCTCACCCGGTGCTGGGGCTGGAAATAGATCCCAGGAAAGCTTTTCTCTCCCTTCCAAGACTTTGTCTTTCCTTCTTGCCGCCCAGGAAGCGATAACGCCAAGCTGTCCCTGATGAACAAGTACAAGGACAGCATCATCGCCACCAGCCCCGTGGACTCCAACCACCAGCAGGCCACGCTGCTGTCCCACACCTCCAGCAGCCAGCGCAAGCGCATCAATAACAAAGCACGAGGTACCCAGGGGTGATGCTCCCAGGGGCTGAGGCTGGCAGCATTTCAGTCCATGCCAGAGCTCCCTGGTGCAAATGAGAGCTGGTCCTTGCTCTGCCGGGGCGGCCAGCTGCCTCCACTCCGTATCCTCCGGACAAGTATCCTGACCGCTCTGGGCAGTGGCACCTTGCGGGTCCTCGGGGTGGTGCGGGGGACGAGGTGGCCGCCCCGCTCCTCACAGCGCTCTCCATCACCTGCAGCTGGATCCGCCTTCCTGAACCCTGAGGGGGACTCCGGCACGGAGGCGGACACCGACCCCCAGCTGGCCTTCTACACCGACCCGTCACGGAGCCGCAGGCGCAGCCGAGGTGGGTCAGCATGGGGACGGCCCCAGCACCGTGTCCCCGGGGGAGGATGGGCGCCGCCGCATGCATGGGGCACTTTCGGAGAGCTCCGCAGCCATCGCCACAGCTTCACGGCGCTCGATGGCCCCGCTCTTGCCTTCCTTTCCTTCCGCAGACTCTGGGCTATGAGTTTAGGCACTTTCCATAGCCATGGAGTTGATGCCCCGGCCAAGGCGGTGGCTGCCGCAGGCTCTGTGCCCCGTCCTCCTCCGCGCCCGGGGCTGCCACGCGCTTCGCACCGCGCTCCGCGGCGCAGGATGAAATGGGTTCTGCTTTTGCTGGAGGCAGCTACTCGGCGCTGATGTGTATTAATGAGCGCCGCGCTTCAAAGGCTGCCTGGCAGCCCCCACGTGCGGTGCGGTGCGGCCGCCCAGCAGGTGGGCGACGCGCATGCAGAGATGAAGCCGGTCGGTAGAGCCACTTGTCAGCAATGAGCCGGGCAGCGGGGAGAGGAGGCAGCTGAGTGCGGAAACGCAGCCTGGAGCCAGCCCGCTGGGACAGGCAGGAGCTACCTGTCACCTCCCGTTAGCGTGGGATGCTCCATGCTGCTGCATTGCGGTCCCCAGGGTATTGCTTTGGTGCCCCGTCTGAGCCCACGTAGCGATGTTTGCTGTAGAAGTACTTCACATTCCTCCAGGCTTATCTGGGAGTGGAAAAGCACACGCTTTTCAGGGTCAGAGTGGAGGAGCAGGCCGTACTCGCGCTCTTCCTTCTCCTGCTGTAAAGCTGTGCGTTGCAGTGGCATTTTGAGCACCCACAGGCGCCGCGGTGCCCCACGTAAACTGGGGCTGCCGGCAATGCAGGGAAGCGCTGGCTCCGTCTGGTGCAAGAGGGGTCCTGCGACGGTGGCTGCTTCTTTTGCATTGTGGTGAGGCCAAAGTGATATGTGGGTTTCCTGGATGCTGGAGGCGGACATCATGGGAGAGCTCGCAGCCTCACAATTTGACTCTGCTTGCTTGCTTGCTTTCAAGTGGGCTCCCCCCGGAGCCCCGTGAACAAGACCACGCTGACCCTCATCAGCGTGACGAGCTGCGTCATCAGCCTGGTGTGCTCGTCCCACATGAGCTGCCCACTGGTTGTCAAGATCACCCTGCACGTGCCTGAGCACCTCATCGCTGACGGTGAGCAGAGCGGCACCCTGCCGCCATGCGCGGGTCCTGCGCGCTGCGGAGGGGAGCGGTGGGTCCCCGTCACCCCTGTCTCCCTGGACAGGGAGCCGCTTCATCCTGCTGGAGGGCAGCCAGCTGGACGCCAGCGACTGGCTCAACCCGGCGCAGGTCATCCTCTTCTCGCAGCAGAACTCCAGCGGGCCCTGGGCCCTGGACCTCTGCGCCCGGCGCCTCCTCGACCCCTGCGAGCACCAGTGCGACCCTGAGACCGGTAAGCTCGGGCTCTCCTAACTTGCACAAGGCAGCAGGGGGAAGGCCATTTCCTTGCATCCATCCCGGCTCACATTTGTGGGGTTGCAGCTCCGCTGCGGGGAGCAGAGCACCTAAGCCTGTCTTTAGCCCGCGGCGCAGGTAGGAGTCCCAGTGCGGCCCTTATGCTTAAATGTGAGCTTAGACCTAGAGCACTCGATAAATATTAATTAAGCGTGAGCCGGACTCACCTCCAATGTGCAGGGCCTGTGCGTAGGCCGGGGCTCGCTCAGCACCGGGCCCTCTGGATCCAGTGGGAATAGGGCAGAGTTTTGTGCCTTGCCCCATCCCTGGTGCCTCTGCTGCAGTGATGTTGGCGGGGGAGGCTCCAGTGCTTGCTGGTCCCTGGGAAGGCAGCGGGGTCCTGCAGGGACCTTGCTGGTGCTGGAGAGTCCCTTGGTCCTGGTGCCAAGGCCTCCTTCCCGTGCCCTCCTCTCCCCACAGGTGAATGCCTTTGCTACGAGGGCTACATGAAGGACCCTGTGCACAAGCACCTCTGCATCCGGAACGAGTGGGGGACGAACCAGGGGTAAGCGTGGCCACTGCAGGTTTTGCCTGGGTCCTGCTGCTGCGGGAGCACCATGGGCTCGGCAACAGGAAGCACACCAGGGGTGGCTTTGCTTTGCGCAGAGCCATTGAATCCACCTGAACAAAATTTCCACCTGCCTCACATGGCAGGGAGGGACCAGGTCCGGGCAGCAGTGAGGTGTGTTTTGTGCTTGCCAGTTTCCTGCATGTTAGAGAGCTCAAGGCTGCATTGCTAGAGCTGTTTGCTGGCAGGGAGGCAGCTGGCAGACGGGCAAGGGTGTCCGCCAGAGATGAGCACTGTTATTGTGAGAAATAATCAAAATGAAGAGGGTTGGTGTCCAAGAGACTGTCATTAGGTTTCAGAGTAAACATGCCCCCTGCCCCAGGAGTGTTGGATCTGCTTCTCTGCTCATCTGGGAGCTTTCCTGTGTTTTGGGGTGTTGTAGGTTTGGGTGTGAGATGTGTCAATTTGCCAGAATGGCCAAGTGTGAGTTGGGGAGCACACGGAGTTGGAGCAGGGCCCTCCCTGCACCTGTCCCCTGAGAAGCCTCTTCCCTCTCCCATCCCGATGGCACTGCAGCCCCACGAGCCACTTTGGGAAGATCAGGAAACCTTCAAAAAGGCATGTGTCCCCCACTCGGGGACACATGGGTACCTGGCGCGGCTCCTTGGAGCAATTCCTGCTCTCAGGCCTGCTGCTCCGCGGGAAGCAAAGGGCTGGATGACTCTGTCCGTCAGGACTGCTAGTAAACGCGGGTGAGCCCTTTGCTTCCTTGTTTTCTGCTCTTCCACCGCTCCCTGGGGAGCGGAACTGCAGCTTCATCCTGAACGTCCCCTTTTCTTCCCCAGTGATTTCTTGATCTTCCCACTGCTGAACTGCAAGGGAGAGGGGAGAAAAAAGGAAACCACTCGCAGGCGAGTTAGGAAGACTGTGAATGGAAGCGAACTCGACGTGCCTGAATGTCCTAACCAAGCAGCGCGACCCGTTATCTGTAACAAGCTCCTCTCGGGTCCCGTGGCGGCCAAACGGCGACCTCGCACTGTGGCTCAGCCCAGGAGGAGGAGGAGTAACAGCCCTTTCGCGGAGATTCGTTTTCCCCGCTTGATTCCAATGCAGCTCCACCACAGCTTGCATAGATAGCACCTTGGTTTTTTGCTTTTTTTTTAAAGTGTATCATCATTTTTGCTATTTTCATTCTTCTCTGCCCTTTCTACCACAGTAGTGCTCATACCTGGCCAGAATATATGTTGTCTTGAGTCTCTCCTTATATACGTAAGTGTCCAGCTGTTGATCACGAATTATAAATAGCATTTCCAGTATGCACTCCCACTGGGGGCAGAGAGACCCCAGCAGAGCCTCTCTCTTTCCTCCTCCACCCCAAGGAGGAAAGAGCCCTGGATCATGCAGGTGCCACTGAAAATCCTGCTGCCCTTCCCTGAACTCACTATAAATCTTAGATGCTCGGCAGCATCTGAGCTTTTTCATCAGCTGCGCTTTGAGAGTTACTCGCTCAAGCTGTTTGAAGCTGGGGTCATTTTGTGCTTCTTCCTCGAACTTGTCAGATTTTGTTTCAGAAAATGGTAGTAGCTGAAACTCATACTTAGTGCAGTATTCCCTGCCTGCAGCTTTCACTATTTATAGGGGCTCTTGAAAGCGTGTCCACACTGGGAATCTCAGTGCTGGGGCCGGTTTCATGTTTAATGAGGATTTTTTACTGCCCTGCGATCCGTGCCTACTCCACGCAGCAGTTCCTATGGAGGGTTGCATCATGTTCAAGGTCTCCTCAGCCCCATCCAGCTGCCCCTGGTGAGTCCCTGACAGCTTCCACCGAACGACTGAGCAGTAGGGTTATTTCTCCATAGAGGAGATTTTGTTTGTGCTGTGGTCACTGGTGCCGTTGGGTCGGTGCGTGGGAAGCAGATCTCTTTCTGCCACCGTTTTGGGATGAGCTACATGAAGATTTTAACGTGCCCTGTGACAGTCTCTGCAAAGTCATTTCTGTGAGGACTTCTGCCCCGCTTTGGTGCAGCAGAACTTACTCGCTGGAGCTTATGTGCCTTTTCAATTCATCTAACCGACCGTGGTATTTATGTATTTTGGAGCAGAGGTGGCCTTCTGCGATGCTGGATGCTGTGTTTCATTGCGTTCTTCAGCTTATTTGGAGCTGCAGCCTGACAAAATTGCCCGTAGGCTCATAAAAGAGAGGTATCTTGAAATCAGCTCTGTCCACCCCATCCTAAGACAAGATCGATCGTGTCTGAACCGTTTCCAAGAGGTGTTTGTCTGGCGTGTTCCTAAG
The DNA here is from genome assembly GCA_032275445.1 of Crypturellus soui. NCBI lineage: Eukaryota > Metazoa > Chordata > Aves > Tinamiformes > Tinamidae > Crypturellus > Crypturellus soui. The sequence goes on along the minus strand of JAUBNY010000320.1, from coordinate 392,078 downwards.
CCCCGCAGTGTTGGAGCTGTGCACAGTAGCGAAACTCTCTGGGTGGTGAGTCAGTGCACAGGGCAGGTCACGTTGACACAGCCCTTGGCAAAAGGGAGGTCATTAAGACAGAACTGGGGGCTTGACCTTCGTGGATGGTTTGCCAGCTCCCTCGAGTGCTGGCAAGCGCTGTTTTGGTGTCTATTTGTGACCTCTTCTGTTCGAGTAGAGTGGTGGCTTTATCTGAAGAGCCGTCTCAAACCTTTGGATTGTTTGAGGTACATTTCTGACTGGTTTGTTTTTATTTACCGTGATTATGAGTTAGCTCAGTGTCTATTCACTCAACAGCATCTAATTTTGGTCATAAAGGCAAGATCATCTTTGAACTTTATTTGCAGTGGCAGTGAGCTTTTATGTGTTGTGTGTATTCTGGGTACCATGCTGAGATCCACATCGCTGCAATACCTCTTTTACTTAACACATACAGTCCCTAAATCATCATCAGTTTCACAAAAAGAGTCTTTTTGATCATGTTTAGCAGATACATTTGATTATCTGCTTTTTGTGCAGCTGTTTTAAACAAATCTGGCTTGTGCTGTTTGTTTTTTTTTTTTTCAGTCTGTCTTTATGCTTTGATATGCATTTTTAATTAGAAAGAATGGAAAAGCAGCTAAAATTTCTCAGGTAGGAAGTGGTTTTCAATAATCCAGCCTGACTCTTGCTAATCAAATCTAATTCCCGCAGTTCCTTCATGGTATGACTCTTACAAAAGCAAACGAGCTAATTCTTCCCTTGGTTAATAACCCATCTGCTACCCGCCCGCAGCGGCGTGTCTTCATCCTGCCCCGTGCGCTCATAATGCGATTGCCCGTGGCTTTCCCATTCCCGAGTGATGTCCTTGCCTGGAGGAGCTTTTAAGACAGCCTGGGGCAGAGGGTTATGACCCCCACATTCCAGGGATCGTTACCCTTGGGCCTTTTCCAGCACAAGGGCATTCCACCATGGCGAGTCTTTAGGAGGGTCCTTGCATTTGCCATCGTTGTGCGGTGAGAGCATCTTGTCTGGCTCAGTGGTGCTCTCCAGTGGGCTGAGCTGCAGGGTCAGCTCTGATTTCTTCTTGCAGGTAATGAGAGGAGGACAGGTTGTAACACCAACCTCCTTTTTCGCTGGGTCTGGGAAGAACAGGACCTCTGCTCAGTCCATTAAGGGTGAGATTTGGATTGCAGAGGTAGGTAGCAAGACCATGGCTATGGGCACCGAAGAGAGATGGGTGGATACCAGTAAAGGCTGAGAAGTACATGGCAAAACGACCCTTTGTTCCATCCCAGAGGCTTGGGTTCCTTTTCTCCTGCTCTGCCAAGTCTCCCTGAGCATCTGGGCCTCTCTTGGGCAACCAGTTCCAGGACCCAGGTTAGTGAAACAGCCCGTGTCTGATCTGGTTTAGCAGCCCATCCTGAGCCAGTCTCTGCTGCCTCCTTTTCCTGCTGTGTCACTTCTCTCCTGTTCCTCCATCCACTTCTTCCCTGGGTCCTTCTTCTGGCCATGGGTACCCCCAACCCATGGAGGAAGCGGGGCCATGAGAATCCCGTTGAAGCTACAAGGACAGCGCTTCCCCTGCATTTGTTCTTTGCCCGCTTCCCTCTCTCTCTTCTCCCCCCACCTTTTCTTTCTGTCTTTTTTTTTTTATATATATATCTGCCTCTTTCCATCCCCCTGCTGTGTGCCTTGGCTTGGCTTTGCGAGATTGAAGGACGGCCAGATAAAAAGCTGCTTTTTCTTTCAGATCCTTTCACCAAACCGCCCATCCGCCTCCTCCTCCCCACCCCGTTCTCCTCGCAGATTTACAGGCAACCCGGGGAGAAAGTGTTGGCATTAGCATTTTTAATAAAGAGCTGGTTGGGAAGGATGGCGAGGGGGTGGGGAGGCGGGAAGTGAAAAGGCGCAGACAGCTGAAGCTCAAGTGAAGATGCTGCAAGGCAGAGCAGAGGAGGGGAGGAGCAGAAATGGGGCTGGTGGCCGGTGTCCTGTGAAGCCACGGGGATAGGGGCGCTGCTGGGTGAGATCAGCCTGCTCCAGCCCCGAAGGGTGCCTGTTCCTTGATGATGTCCCATCTTTTCTCTTTCCTGCATAAGTTCTCCCCCGATCAGACCGTGCTATTTTCTGGTCCATGCCCTCCTGTTGGGAGAGGACCATTGGGTGGAGAGGAGACCCATGTGTGCTAGAGGGACATTTCTTGCCTGCTAGCTCTGCGCCCAAAATCCACTGATGCCAACGAAGGGGCTGTAGATAGTGCATTGACATCATGTTGGTTCAGTTGATATCCCTCCATGTTGTCCGCTTTTGAGAAGTTAAACTGACTCTGAACTTGTCTCCTTCACACTGCTCATTTTAGATACACACTTGGAGGCTGGTACCTTGCTCATACTAGTGCCGGTTGGACTAGACGTGGCCCAGCTTGGTGCTTCTTGCATCACTAGCTGGGTGGGAGCCCAGAGAGCTCAAGGAAACAGGTGACTTGTTTAATCAACTATTTACAGAGCTTAACAGCAGGCTGCCTTCTCATGCAGTGATGTTTCAGCCATGTTCATACGCAGTGACGACTTAGTGCTGTCTCCAGAACCTCCTCTCCTGCAGACCCTCTGGTCTTCCCAACAGATCTCTTGGAAGCTGCCATGGCTCGTGCTTATCTCACTGTCCCATGGACTCCATACTGTGATTCCTTGTACCTTCTGGCTTTTTGACTGGAGAAAGAACTTTGCAGGAATTCAGAAGTGGAAAAGAGGGTAGTTCTTGGCACTGGGAGTTAGTTTGGCCTCTGCCTGCAATTTGAGCATTGCCAGGATCCTGAAGAGAGGTAGATCAGAGGATCTAAAACAGCACTGAGTCCAGGGAACCTAGTGGTTGTTTTGGAAATTTCCACTCAAGCCCAGAACTGGAGCAAAGCACAGATGACAGTCCAGCTGGAAGCAGCAGAGAGGCCTGAACCTTATCCTGGGGAGGCACTGGCAGAGCACTGGTTGCAGAACTTGCTCCCTGCGCTTGGTGAACTTGGTTGGTTTTCATCTGCTCTGCTCACTGCCTGTTCTGCAGTTTCAGATGCCTACCTGCGTGCCAACACTCACAAGAAGATGCGAACTGTCGTTTCTAGCCCATTTCACCTAATCTGATCAGACGCGGAGCTGCTTCCGATCAGGCTCTGTTTCTTTTGTGAGCTCTCAAGAGCGTGCAACCAAAATACCCGCCAAGAACAACAGAAACGGAACAGCGAGGTTCCATTTCTGGTGATCCCGGAGCATGGGGAGGGAGACAGATGCAGAGGCACATGATGGCACGGACAGGAGAGGAAAGAGGGGATGAATAGACCCACAGCGGGCAAAGGGCAGTGGTGGTGAAGGTGAGATGTACATGAGGAGAGGAATTCCATCACAGTCCTCTGAAGCAAAAGGCACAAGCAAGCATGAAAAAGTGTTTTTTCCTCTGTCTGGGCAAAGCTGGCAGTATCAACCTCTTAAAGAGCTGCAGAAATGAGGATGGGCAAATACTTCTCATTGAGTTAGAGGTCCTCTACTGAGAACGTCATAGGGCTTCCCACTATGGGCTGGGGCTGGGCATCGGTGGAGCCACAGGCTGTCTTCCTAGAGCCCTCAGTGCTGGCAACCAATTTCCAAACTCAAAGCCGGCATCGCACTGGTTTTAGCACCAAAGGGAAATTGCAGCTCTGAGGGATGCGAGGCGACCTGGGACCTGTTTTGCATCTTACCGAGCCCATGGGCTGTGTGGTGCAGACATCTCGGCACCCACAGGCTGCCCTGCTAGCCCGTTGGGGACGGCCACCTTCACCACATGTCACTGCAGCACCTGCCTCAGGGCTGACTTTTTTGAAGAAAAGAGCGTCTCTTAGAACAGCTTTTCAGCCTGAGTTGATGGTGAACAATACTTTGCCTCTGCTTTTGTTCCCTGCCTGGTGTGTTCCTGAGAAGGAAGAATAAAGCCCATCGGCAGGAGGATTGAAAGGTGGAGATGTGAAGTATTCAAGGTGCTGGCGAGACACAAGGAGTACGCACCACTTTCCTTCTAAAGCTGACCTCTTTCAAGGCAACCCGATCTGGGGGCTGAATGTAATCCTCCACTTCTAGCCACCTGGACAAAAAAGTGGCATTGTGTCCCGGCAAGGAAATTATATGGGGCCTGGTAATCCTGCAATCAGGATGTTTTTGTCCTTGCTAAAATAACTTCAGATTAGAAATTAAAGTGCTTGTGCGGGAGAGCTGTAATTGCCTCCGGAGAAAATCCTGGGGCTCGCAGGCAGCAGGGTGCTCACCTCGCGCCTTGCAGGGAAGCTCGCGCTCGCCCTTCTCACTGGGATATGATGGTCGGGGAAACTTCTTTGCCCAGCTCTTGCAAATGAGGTTTGGAGCTTGAAGTTTTGGGATGGGAAGGCATGAAGGGGTTTGTATTCGTGTTTTGTTTTCCAGGGCTCCCTGAATTTTCTCTGGCTCCTCAGTAGCTCTTTGAAAATGATTTTCTGCGAATGAAGCCGTGCTGCAGCGGGGAGACGTGCAACTCGCGGAGCATTGCATCCATGGGTGCCCACAGGCCTGTGAATTCCACCCGTGGCTGCATAGGGGTAGCTTGTTGTGTTTCTGGTTTGCAGCTGGTTTTCTGTGGGCAGCATGTGGTAGCGGATGCCCTCAGGTGTGTGCCGAGGTGGTGCATGAGATGCTAACAGGCATTGATCCATAGCTCCATGCCATGCAGGGCAGAGCAAATGGTGGTGGAACCTGTCAGCTCTCCAACCACCCTCTTTGCTCCAAACTCCCAACTTATCTTTCAGACCAGTTTGCAAAGTGCTAGGTATTTGCAAGCTGAAGCTCCTAGAGCCGTTGGTACTTGAGGTACGTTGGTACAAGAGAGAGTCTTGCTCCTTCAGCATCCTTGGCGGTGGATGTACAGATGTTGTTATGTGGCCTTCACCGAGACATTACAGCTCTGCAACTGCCCTGTATTGCAAAGTCTTTGAATATGTAAATAAATATCTGTTCTATACTGACCTCTAGGTGAAGATTCCTCATTTCTGAGGCAAAAGGAAATAGATGCTATGGTTATTTTTGAATTAGCACCCTCTCCTGCCAAAACGGTAAGGGAAATCAGCCTGGAGGTGAGCAGCATCCCCAAACCTGCAAGACTTCCTTTTAAAGGCCTTGCAAAGGAACGCTTCAGTCCCTTTTTGACACTTTAGATGGATGTGATGCCAATCTCTAAGTCGGGAGCCGGGTGGTGATAGCAGTGCGTGCGGATCCTGGGCACCAGCGATGGCTGGAGCGCTCTGGAGCGTGTCGTGCTGCTGCGTGTGGGCTGTGTTTTGGGGTGATGCGTCTGCCTGCGTGCAGTCGGTCTGGTGGCTCTCTGCTCGCTCAGGGCTTGGGCCGTTTGGGCTATGGGCAGCAGCAGGTGGTGGCGGCCCTGCAGTTATCTTTGCTTTCTGCTTCCAGGCCCTGGCCGTACACCATATTCCAGCGCGGCTTTGACTTGGTGCTGGGAGAGCAGCCCTCGGATAAGATCTTCCGGTGAGTGTTGCTGCTGCCGCTCGTCCTGGCGTGGCTGCTGCAGCTCCCTGCCCTGTCCTTCCTAGGGGCAGCTTAATGCATTTTGCTTGGTCTTCTTCTCTGTGCTTTGGGTTTTCACCTCCCACCTCCCCTCTTCACGTTCCTCCAGCCGTGGGCTCAGTTGCCCCTCCGTTTGCAACCCGTGGAGACTGCCCTTTCCAAAGGGCATGTTTCGGTCTCCATTTCCTGAGGGACAAGGCTTGAACCCACTCTGGTTTGCTGGAATCTAGATGGTGATCTCCTAGAAGGCAGCACCGAGCCAGCACTGGGCCTGAAGGAGGGCAGCAGAGGGGTCCTTCTCAATACCATGGGCCACCCAGAAGGTGTCTTTTCTCTTGGCATTGTGAGCATTTCATGGAAAAATGAAGCATTTTGAGGGGGTGAAGGCCCCAGGCAGAGGCAGCAAGCCCTCAGGCTTGACCCTGAGTTTCTGCCTTGCTCTGCAGACGTGCTGGGGATGTCTACACAGTCCCACTGCTGTGTAGTTTGCTTGAGCCTGGTCTCATCCGTGGGTTGGAGCTGGCAAACATGGCCAAGAAAGAAAGGCTGAGCAAGGTGGGAGTCTCTGGCTGTGCTTTGCAAAGGGCTCCCGTGGTTGGTAGGAGAAGCTGCCTTGGCTTAGAGAGGTTTAAACAAAGAAAAGAACTGTAGTGCCTGGTCTGAATTGCTGCGGGTTAGAAATACATCTCCAAGGTGTGGCTTAGATTGAGTGAGCAGGACTTGGGAACTTACAGATGGTGCACAGTGATCTCGTGGAACCCCTTGGTGGCCCCTTTTCCACATCCGTGGAAGGGCCTTCAAGGCGCCTGTCTGTTCTCTCACCCAGTGAGATGTTCCTCATGATGCCCATGAGCCCCTCAGTAGTCTCCCTGCAAGCCAGCAGGTCATGGTGAAGGCAGTGTGCCTGTGGGCAACCTGGTCAGCGCACTCAGGGCTGCCTTCACAGGGCTTGGGAGGAGAACTGAGCCCCACCTGGTGCCCTGGTTTTGGAGTGAGGAGAGATGGAGCCTCCAAGGAAGCTTCCGAGAAGCCCTGGCCCTGTAGCCCTTGCAGGGAGAGCGCAGGAGGCTGCTTGGCCCTAGCCAGGGTACCTGGGAGGGCCTGGGTGGCCGCACATGGCCGTGCTGTGCCACCTCCTGGAGAAGCATAGGCACAGCTGGAAGGCTAATCCGCTGCTGCCGAGGCGTCGTTCTTGGGGAGAGGTATTCCCAGGGACTGGTGCCTCCTACCTCTCCTCTGTAAGAGGCAGCTTTAGGCTCCAAAGTAGGAGGAAAAGGAAATGTCTTGTTGTTTTTTCTGATGCTTTTGTGGGTCGTGCAAAAGCCTTTGGAAGAGCCATTGCTTTGTGCTGCCGTAACTGTGTGCTCCCTAGACGTGTCCGTGCATGGTGTCCGCACCTCTCCCTGCCGTCACTCCTGACACAGCGAGGCATTAACTTCTTCTGTCTCCTCTCCTGCTAACTCTGCAGCACACATGGAAGGCCTGGAGACCTTTGGAAGGGTGGAATAAATACAAGAATTATCCCTCTTTCCCCATCCTCCTCCTCCCCACACTCCCTTGGCTGATGGATGGCAGCTTCCCATGCCGGTCTCCTGTGAGCGGGGCTGGTTTCTCCCACATGCCTGGACCGCCGTGGTGGCTGCTGTGCTCTTGATATGGGGCAGGCCGTGGAAATGCCCCTTACATCCTCCTACCTCCCTGAGGCAGCTGCCAACCCCCTTTCTCCATTAAAGACACCAAAGAGAGAAATACCCAGAGAGACCCACATAAGAGGGTAAAACTGCTCAGCAAGGAGCCAGCTGGGTGCACCGCCTATTCAGTTTGCAGGATGGTGATAATAGGCTTGCATTGAGACCACGCACCCTCTGTTCTGATGTAAAGCCAAAGCACCTGACAGGCCACCTAAGGAGGATGCAGATGCAGTATTAGGGGTGAGCCATGGGGTGTGTGGAGTGGGAAAGCTAGAAGACACTCCACTGTGGTTGGCTGCCCTGCCTTGCTTGGCAGTCCCATTCATCAGAGGCACCTCTGCTCTGCCCGGCAGATTCACCTACACACTGGGGGAAGGCATGTGGCTGCCGCTGAGCAAGAGCTTTGTCATCCCGCCCTCCGAGCTGGCTATCAACCCCTCTGCCAAGTGCAAGACCGACATGACAGTGATGGAGGATGCAGTGGAGGTCAGGTAGGTGTAGTCTCGAGAGAGAGTAGGTTGGAGATAAGGGCAATCCACAGAGACTGTGTAAAATCATCAGGAAGGACGGCTGTGCTACCTCTCCAGCTGTGTGCCCAGGCCAAGAGAGCCAACCCAAAGCACGTGGGAAATGGTGACAGTTGACTCAGCTCATGGCACTACTTTTCACAGGCAGAGATCAGAATGGCCACCAACACCTGCCCTCTATGGGCTCTGCTACTCGGTGCCTTCAAAAGCCGACCCTTCAGAGACACCTCTCCTCATCTCAGTAGATACAGCATCACTCTAAAAGCTCCATGAGTGCTCAGTTTGTAGTTTATTATGAGCTTGAGGAAAAGCAGAGACGTGGAAAACGCATATGGTGGCTGTGTTTGTGGGTGCAACTCCTCCCCGTGGTGAGCAGCTGGGTGGTGGCGCATGCAGGTTTCACTCCAGCTTGTCAGGTTGGCACCAGAAGGAGAAGGGCTGCCCATCTGGTGTCACTGGAGATGCAAACCTGCGTGTGAATGCATGTGCGAAGGTGTTGTACTGGATGGGTGTGCTCTCATCAGCACTTTCTAATTTTGGTTAAACACAAACGCTCCTAGAGCCAAAGCGCTGGGTGTGACTGCCTCCTCCTTGTCGCAGGGAAGAGCTGATGACCTCCTCCTCATTTGATAGCCTGGAGGTCCTCCTGGATTCCTTTGGCCCCGTTCGTGACTGCTCCAGGGACAACGGGGGCTGCAGCAAGAACTTCCGTTGCATCTCGGACCGCAAGCTGGACTCCACGGGCTGCGTGGTGCGTACCCTGCCCAGAGATTTCCAGAGCACCTGCCTCCTTCCTGAGGCATTGCCAAAGCTGGGGGCCAAGGAGGGGCAAGTCACTCCAGTGCTTGACATGATGGGGTTGGAAATCTTGTTTTAGGTGACAAATGTGAGACTTTTGCTCCCTGTTCAGTCCCAGTAGTGTTGTACAGAGGTGAGTGCAGCTCTTGGAGGGGATGAGTGGGAGGCAGGACTTCTCATGCTGGGGGAGATGCCACCTGAGGGAGCTGCAATATGGAGCCCAGAGAGGGATGCAAGTGCACTGGGAAAGGAGAGGGAGGGGAAAAGACCAGGGTGGCAGTGCACGAGAGAGTGCGCTGGTGGGCAGGGGTCCGGCTGCGTCCTCTGGCGAGGCACGGGCATTGCTCTGCAGGGCCACAGGATGGTGCTGAGAAGGTTTGGTGGTTACGATCTCCTTCCTCTGTGGAGGACAGTGTTTGTGAGGGCGGCCTGGAGGATGTGAGGGATGCTGTATGTATGACCCTGCATCTCTGTGTGAATCTGCCACGTTAGTGGCAAGGGGATGAGGCAACCCTGCTACCTTCCTCTTTGCACATTGCCTTGGACATCGTGTTTGGAGGCTGTTTGTGTACCAGGAGATGTTTTCTGCTTGGGCAGCTGCAGCATCTCCTGCCTCCCTGCCCCTGCAGCACACATGATGCTCCTGCCAAGGGGAGCGAGAGCAGCCCATCTGCTCCAGCAGCTCTTGGGGAGTTCCCTCGTCATTCACACGCTTCCCTGGCAGTGCTGCAGCTGCCTGGCTGCTGGGGGGAGCGTTGGCCCCCAGACAGATGTGCTAGCGGGGTGGGGGGAGCCGGTCGGGCTCCTCAAGACTCTGCTGCCAGCAACGGGTTGCATTGCTGAATGAAGAGTGCGGATGGAACGTGAGTGTATTCGCACTGCCGCGTGCTGCTACAAGCCCTGGTCATTGCCGAGGGGCCTGTCCCGGCCTGCGAGGGCTTCAGGACCGCCCCAGTGAGCCTGTGCAGGGTCCCTGCCTGTGGGCACCGCATTGGCACTGCTCTGTCTGCTCTGCAGGCACCCGCTTGCATCGCAGCCTCTGCAGAGCCCTGTGATCAGCACTGCCTGGTGCAAATTGCTTCTTAGGCTTGGGAAGTAGCTCCTCTGCCCAGGTGTTTGTGTGCCTCTGTCCAGATGCGCATGTGGCCAAGCAGTTGGGACGCTCCCACCTGTGAGTCCGTGCTTTCCTAGATGGGTTTCTTACTGTAAGGGCGATGCTGCCTTCCTGAAATGCAGCCAGTCAGTGTTGGGAGGTCAGTGCAAATTCCCAGCTATTTGCTAACCACGAAGTGCACTTCATACTTCATCCCCCCGGGCCCGTGGCCTCCTTTCTCCATGGCCTGGGCTCACCTCTTGCTCTCTGCCCCACCAGTGCCCGACAGGACTGAGCCCCATGAAGGATGGCACGGGTTGCTACGACCGCCACGTTGGCGTGGACTGCTCGGACGGCTTCAACGGCGGCTGCGAGCAGCTCTGCCTCCAGCAGATGGTCCCACTGCCTGACGACCCTCTGCTCTACAACATCCTCATGTTCTGTGGGTGAGCATAGCTCTGGGAGAGCAGGGTGCTCCTTCCTCTCCAGGTGGGTAGCGGGAAGTGGGAGACCTTCCTCCGCAGCCCATTTGCATTCCTCGCTTGAGGAGGGCAAACAGGTGCAAGTTTATGAGCTTATGCGACCAGCTGTGAAATAAGATCATTACTTACGCTCAGGATTTGTTGTGCTGGAGCCTCTTCCCGAGCAAAACCCAAAGCAGGTTGGCTCCAGCCCTACCGCAGACCAGACCCAGTTGAGGATGGTGCGTGGGGCGAAGGGAGCGCAGCCCAAGCAGCTGCTCAGCCCTACCCAGGTCGGTGGGACGTGGTGGCGTTTGCAGCCTCGCGGGCACTGGGAAGGCTCCGCTCCATTGCTCGCTCGGCGGCCCCATCCTGACAGAGCTCTTGCTGCGCTCCCAGATGCATCGAGGACTACAAGCTGGGCGTGGACGGGCGGTCGTGCCAGCTCATCTCGGAGTCATGCCCTGAGGGAGGAGACTGTGGGGAGACCCGGGAGCTGCCCATGAACCAGACTGTCTTTGGGGAGATCTTCTACGGCTACAATAACCACTCCAAGGAGGTGGCGGCGGGGCAGGTGCTCAAAGGGACATTCAGGTAAGCAGTGATGTTGGGAGATGACTCTGGGCCAGAGCCTTGAGACACATGCCTGATCATTGAAGCTTGGCCGGACATCAGGCAGCATTCTGCCTCTGTGGCTTTCAGTGGGGCTCTGTAAAAGAGGCATCCAAGGGTGGGCTTGGGGCTGTGTTGGGTTTTAGGGGTCAGCTCAGAAGATCCCAGGAGGGTTCCCTTTCCTCCAATCCTTCCTTCCTTTCTTCATTGGATTTTCAGGCAGAACAACTTTGCCCGAGGCTTGGAGCAGCAGCTGCCAGACGGGCTGGTGGTGGCCACAGTGCCCCTGGAGAGCCAGTGCCAAGAGGAGCTCTCAGACCCCACGCCCGACCCCGAGTTCCTCACCGGTGAGTGAGCCCCCTGGCCCTGCTGCTGCAGCCTGCGTCCCTTGCAGATGATGCCCTCCCAAGCAGGCCCAAAAATTCAGGCCAGGTTCCTGCCTGATTTATCTAATCTGGCTTTAGCCACTCTCGCTCACCTGTAGTGAAATCTCTAAGAGGAAGGCAATATATTTCTCACAAAGTTGTTTTTGGCCAACTGCAAATGGAGAGAGTCTGCGACACTGCCTGGATGGGCCTGTCTTGTGCCAGGTTGTCCATTTGCGGGAAAGAGGAGGAAGGACTGAGTGAAGAAGAGCTATAAATTAATTGTGTGTCATAAAAGCTCAAGTATCCAATGGGTATTTATAAAAAGGCTTTTATTTATTCAAGGCATTTCTTTTTATTTTTTAAAGGTCTTTGATTCCCAAATGAGTATCTCCTGGCCAGTGTAATGAAGTGCTCAAAACCTGTTACAACTGGAGCAAAATATTTTGGTTTGTCCCACCGGAGCCTTGCAGGCCATGAGAAATGAGGCTCGTGGCTCCCTAGACACCCTAAAGGGATTTAGCTTTTTCCCACCAAGTTGCCAGCACCCCTGCATAGCCCTTATTTCCCTGGTGCTTCTTCCAAGACTTGCCTGCTGGTTGCGACGGCTGAGCCCGGTGGGCAGCTATATGGCATTTAGGTAGCTGATACAGGTAGGTATTTTGTAAAGTTTCCAGAGGATGATCTTGCCCTGGACCCTGCATTCCTGCTTCGGATGCACGATGCCCTGGTTCTCCTGCCTCCTGGGCATGAGCGTCTCCTTCCCGCCAGTGCCGGGGATGCCGGGCCTGGAGGGTGCCAAGCCTGGAGGATGAGCCCGTCTCTGCTTCCCATCCCACAGCCGCAGCCGCGGTTGCACAGATGTTTCCAGAGCGGCTTGGTGCCGTGCAGGGGTTGCCGGGACCGCAGCTTTGCTGGCAATTATGTCGACAAGGCAGAAGCCGGCAAATTACCCTATTCATTTCCCCCGGCTCTGCTGGCTCTTCGTGTCTGATTAAGGGAAAAAAAAAAAAAAAAAAAAAGAAAGAGAAGTAAAATCTCTGCTTGTCAGTAAGCAGATCTGGATATTGCTCTGAATACATGAGAGGCAAAGCTGCTGAGTAAGGAAGGGCTGTTTTTGCACAAACGCTTTGCAGGGTAGAGCAGCACTTTGAAGCTGTTGGGAGCAGCCGGCGCTGATGGAAGAGACACTGCAAAGTGCAGCTCCTTATCCTCCACCTTCATTCCTCCTTATGGAGGAGATGCACCTTGTTGTCCTCCTGAATCCTGGGGCTCATTGACAGGGGCAGACCACCCAGGGGCCTTTCCAGGCCTCTTTACCTTATATTTCTGCCTGTGCCAACGCACGATTGCTGGTGAATGGGGTCCCTTCGCTTGTAGAAGATGGTAGTTGCCCTGGTTAATGCTGGAGCTGGCACATCCTCTATCTGTCCCCTTTCCCCACTCCTGGTCTTACCCTGTCCCTTTACTTCCGTCCCCCTGGCCATTGTGGCCCCCACTACGACTGCCCCACCTAACCCTGGGGTCCTGACCCACATCCAGGCCCTCTGTAAAGGCTTTCTGGCCTGGTGCATCCCCTGCCTGGGCTTTGCACAAGCTTTTTGAGGCCCACAAGTTCCCTGGTGTGGCTCATGTCTCTACAGCGCCAGCCGCAGCCTCCTCCTTAGCCATGTCCGGGCGCGGGGGACATGGCTGTCCCCACAGCACTGCCACCAGCAGCACACGTGGAGCAGCCCAGCTGGCCGGACACTGATGAACGGCTCATTAAAAAATGCTGTGCTCATTAGCAAAATAATTAACACACCTGGGCCTGTCTTGGGACTGGTGTCTGGGAAGGAAGCAGGAGGCAGTGGAGGAAGGCAGCTCATTAGCTTCAGAAGCAGACAAGAAACCAGCCTCAGTGCTTTCCTTTAAAGCTCTGGTTTTAATTGCTGGGGAGCAGCTGACCCCAGCCCTTCTCCAAATGCGTCACCACCTTCCCCCGTGGGCACGCACGCACGCACGCACGCACGCAGGGATGCACTTGAATTCCTCCCCAGCTGGCTGGTTGCTTCCCCCAGGGAGAGGTGGATCAGGGAGGCATGCGGGAGATGGACACGGTGCTGGTAAAATGCTCCTGCATAGACTGAAGGTAACTGTGGAGCCAGGGCATGGAGAGAATTCGTTGTGGGGGCAGCCCTGGCCTGGCAGCATCGATATTGAAGCTGCGGTGTCGTGTCTCTGCAGGGATGGTGAACTTCAGCGAGGTGTCCGGGTACCCCCTCCTGCAGCACTGGAAGGTGCAATCCGTCATGTACCATGTCCGGCTCAACCAACTGACCATCTCCCAAGGTAAAGGGACAGGGCTGTAGCGGATGGGGGTAGTTATACCCTTGGGGCAATTTGGATGGGTTGAGGCTGAAACACTGCGCTGGGTCCTTGGGAAAGAAAAGGCAGCATTGTCCTGGCTGTGCCACACACTGGGGGCAGGCAAGGGGAAACGCAGCCATATGTTGGCAAAGGGCGAGCTCAGAGGCTGGGTCCCTGTTGCAAGCCGTGTGAGGTGCCAAGACCTCGGGCTGGGATTTGAGCATCTCGGCCTGTCTCCTGCAGCTTTCAGCAACGCGCTGCACTCCCTGGACGGAGCCACCTCCCGCGGAGACTTTGTGGCTTTGCTGGAGCAGTTTGGCAACCACTACATCCAGGAGGCCATGTACGGCTTTGAGGAGTCCTGCTCCATCTGGTACCCCAACAGGCAGGTCCAGCGGCAACTCTGGCTGGAGTACGAGGACATCAGTAAAGGTAGGAGCTCCAGGAAGGCCTCCCCTCCTTCCAGGTCGTAGCCCTGTGGGTACACAAAGCCACAGGTGGGTTTGCACTAAGCTCTGCCGCCCTTGGCACAACAGGGAAAGGACCCAGCCCTGCTTCTCTCTTCCTTCCTGTTTATTCCCTGCTCTCATGCCCTTTGAAGTGCTCCAAGGACTCCCTTGGCCTCAAGGAGGCATCAGCCCAGGCCACAAACCCCCCCATCCCCAGGGAGATGAAAGACAAATGCATTAATCCCACCAAGCTGTCCTGTCTGATTCTGGGTTTAACTGTTGTTTGTCTTTAATCCTATTCCTTCCTTTCTTTTGTCTATTCCATATCTGTGCTTCCACTTGTGTCCCGGGGCCAGGCTTCTTTTTCCCCAATGTGATGTGTTTTTTTTCTCCCAGGCTGTCAGGGCTTTGCTTTCAGTGTCTTGAAACCAGTTATGCAGTGGTCAGGGCAGGACAGCTCAAGAAAGCAGGGAGCTGGGAGGGAGCCAGGTATTTGCTTTGCTCTGCCTGTTGAAAGCCAGCCAGGGCTCTTGGCAGATCCTGGGTGCTGAGCTGAGACTGACTTTGATGTCGAGAAGTGAGTATTTGAGAGGTGCTTTGGAAATAATGCACAAAACTTGGAAATCCCAGGCACTGAGTGTCCAGGCGTCAGCTCCCAGCTGACTGCGCTCGGGGGCTTTGCAGGTTGGCGATGGCCTATGAGAGGTTTGGACAAAGATTTGCAAGGTGGAAGGAGCCGGGCGCCCTGACGTCCTTGGACTTCACTGGCAACTTCCTCTTGTCTGGGCCTTTGGAAAGCAATCAAGGATGTTCTGCTGCCTCCCTGCTGCCCAGGGTGGCCCTGGCTCCTGCAGTGAGGATGTGGGCTCCAGGCCGGTGCTCCTGGAGAGGCCTCTTTGCTTGGAACGGCACTGCGCTGCCTGCGGCCGATCCCCGAGCCCGGGCGACAATGCAAGCAGAGCAGAGCTGTCGCTCTGCAGGGCTGCAGGAGGCTCCTTGTGTCCTGCCCGGGGTGTTTATGGCTGCATGTGGCCAAGGAGCTGCAGCTCAAAGGCACTGTGACCCCATAGACCGTTTGTGTTGCGACAGTCTGTAATGCTCAGTATTGGCACCTGACCGTGGCGCTGGCGGTGCTGCGCGTGGCCGCAGAGACGTCTCTCTGCTCCCCGGGGCTGTCCTTGCTCCTCTCCAAGTCTCTTTTGGATCCTGTGGATTGAGCCCTCGTGGAGCCTGGCCCTCTTCCCAAGCAGGAGTACAAGCCCGCTGCTGTTCACCTGTGGACTGTCTCCAGATGTACCATCTTTTGATTGTATTTGCTTTTTTTTTTTTTCCTCCTGCAATTTCCTCCTCTTTGATTTTCCTGCTTGGAGACTTTTCAGGTCTGGCAGTCTCTTTCCACCCACAATATCACATTTCGGTTTCACTCTGGCACTTGCCACTTTCCCTCCTTCTCTTTCTTGTTTGCAGAAGTCAGGAGCTGGTTATCGATTGAGAAATTGCAAGAGACAAATCATTCTCGGGCTCTTCTGCTTTCCCTCTGTGCCTGCTAAGCTGCAATTCACAGCTAGCCCCAAATGGTCCATTACAGCTCTATGGGGTAGCAAAGCAGTGCTCTTGTGCCCTGTTTTTTGTTTAACAGCCTCCTTTTCTATGCAGGAGTCTGAGAACAGCTAGCGCTGGCCCGTTTGGCAAAAAACCCTTTGAAGCAGGAGGTTCTCCCACAAGGTGCAAGAGAGAGATCATCGCATTAGCTCAGGCACCAGGTCTTCTCGCCCTTGTGGTTCTCCTCCGTGGTGCTAAGGAGAAAATCAAGGAGATGTTGGAAGAATCAGTAGATGTTCTCCTGGGCATGCTTTGTCTTCCCTCCAGTACCGTCAGTTTGCCTAGTTCTTGTCCCCATTTGTTCCCTTGGGCTGAATGTTGCTGTCCTTGGCACAGGCAGGGCTGTTTCCTTGTCCTTGGCAGGGCTCTTGTGTTGAGTGTGCCGTTCCGCATATCAGGGCCAGCAGGGTGATCACTAGCTAGGGGCACAGAGTTGATGGGCAAATCCTAGCTTTTTATCTGCCGTGAAATGCCTGCTTCCTGCCCCGTGCAGCGTGCCAGGATGGTTCCTGCAGCACGAGCATTGGAGCTGTTTTGCCAAGCAGCAGCAATGTTCCTCTTTCTTCATGGCAGGGACCCGCCAGCTCCTCTGCTCCAAGTGAGGCGCAAGGCAATGTGCTCACCCACTCCTTTGGCCGAGGACCTTCCTTCTCCCAATACTTACCTATGCCCTCTGTCACCTGTCACTGGCCTGCAGAATAAGAGGGAAAACAGTGTTTGCTGGTTGGCAGCCTTGATCCCTGCATGCCTAAACTCCATCTTTTCCCCCCAGCCAGTCCTGAGCTTAACTCCTCCAGGTACCCCTGGACATGTTGTCTATGGTCCCACCACCCTGGAGAAGGATTCTCCCTTCTCCTGGAGCTCCTTGTTTGGTTGTCAAAGCCACCCATGAATGGCTTTGGGGCTTAACATCTGCAAGGAAGACTTCTCTGGTAAGCGGTACTAGAAAAGGCGAGTAGGAATCGTCTCACAGCCTCAGGGTGCAGCAAGGAAGGTCTCTGCGATGCTATAGACCTGCTACGAGCCCACAAGAGAAACACTTCGTCCTTCTCGGCGTTTCCGTGTTTCAAATAGTTATTCTGTGCCCTACCTGTTATTCAAAAACGTGTAGATGTGGGACGCGAACGGAGGGCCGAGCCCTGCTCCCTGCTTGGTGCTGCAGCGCGGGCACTACCGCGGCCCTCAGCATCACCACCACCGCGTGGAGCTCAGGAAAGCAGAGGCTGTGACCATCCTTCACTGCTGCAGAGCTTCTGCCAAGGCGCTCGGGGCCTTTGAGGGCACGCGGGCAGCAGAGCATGTGACGGGCTGTGGCAGCCCAGCAGGGCTCCTTTCCAGGGAATCTCCCCGCCAGGACAAGGTGTCCTGCAAAGGCTCCCTGTGACAAGACTTCCCATGGCATTTTCTCTTTCAGTGGCCATTTGCACAAGGACCTGCCTTGCGTTTGAAGGCTGTCTGCATTTGAGATAGATGCTGAGTATTTTTTCGATAGTTGCTATTTTTCTCCACCCATAGCGGTGTGGGTGGAAGTGCCGCGCTCAGCCTGCAGCCAGGGTTGCAGTGGGTGCCTATAGCTGCGGACTGGCCCTGTTTGGCCTCACTGGTCCTTGATGTAATCCTGTCTAGCCCATCTCAGCCCCTCTTGTAGTGAGGGCTGCTCATTAGGAAGATAGTTTTGCAGGGCTTTTGAAACGATCCCAAACTTCCTCTGCTATAGCTGGGGGTCATGTTTTCTTTTAAACACTTAGATACTTGCTAACCAGAGCATATGTTCTCATGTGTTCCCTTGTTATCTTTTAATTGGCTTCTCTTCTAAAATTAATACTGACTGTTCGTGCTGGCGGCGGAGGCTGCCACTGCTGAACCAGTGAAGTGTCTGCCAGCTTCACAGCTCTGCATGAAGAGAGAGCCCTAGGAGTGTGCACCCCCAGCCCAGCCAGCTCCTGTCTGTGCTGGTCAGAGACAGCAAAAGGGCCTCCTTCCACACATGGACAGGGTTTGGTTCCATGTGAGGTCACTGAGCCTAGGTTTTACTCAAAAGTTGGAGATCTGCAGTGGAGAGGGGAGCTCATACTCAACAAACTCTTGGTGGCATTGGGTTGGTGGGCCTGTGGCTATGGAGGCCACTCAGAGCATTGTGAGATGCTTGGAAATACACTTTCAAGGAGTGCTTCTCTGCTGCTGCGTGTAGACAGCAGCTGCTGGAGCGCAGATTTGAGGTCTTTGTGTCTCTTGCTTATTCCTCCCACTCGCTGTGCTCATGTAAACCTCTGCCTACGCATGCTCGTGGCTCTTGCTGGCTCTGTTTGCACAGTCAGGTCTCTGAGACGTAGAGAAACACAAAGGATAGTGCAGGGAGCTGGCTGGTGATGGGTCCTAGCCTGCACAACGTGCACTTGGTGGCCCTATGGCCCATTGCACAGGGTTTTGTTCAACGCAGCAGTGGCAGGATATGCTGTGTGCAAGGGGCTTGTGTTTCAGAGCAGACCTCAGCTGCCCTGGGAAGTCCTCCAGATTGCTCATGATTACGGTTATCATCCTCTTCTGCAATCCAGAAGGGGCAGGAAGGATCGTCTGCAGGCATG
>JAUBNY010000320.1:344774-360339 GCA_032275445.1 Crypturellus soui | reverse complement strand
CCCAGAGAGGCTGTGGAGGCTCCTTCTCTGGAGATCTTCCAACCCACCTGGATGCCACCCTGTGCCCTGTGCTCTAGGTGGCACAGGGTGGCACCCTGTGGACTGGGGTTGGACTAGATGATCTCTAGAGGAGGTCCCTTCCAACCTCAACCATCCTGTGATTCTGTGATTCTGTGGCAGACCTCAACTTCTCAAAGCCTGCAAAGCTCCATCCAGCCTAACAGTCTGTTGGTACTCTCAAAGGCTGGACTGGTAGCAACCCTTGAGCTTCTTCATGATGATTGAAAGCCCTTGCTGAACTTGCGAAACTGACGAGCAGATTCCAAAGAGAAGTTCTTTTTCCCCCTCTTTTCAGGCTTTTTTTTTTTTTTTTTCAGACAACAAGGTGGATATGATCTTGTCTGGTGGTCAGCTACGTGCTGTCTGCAAAGATCTGTTGTCAGTTTGGAAGACTCTTGACAGAGGAGTAGCAGTGTCAACAGCATTGACTTCCAACAAGCTATTGGAAAATCACTGCTTGAGCAGAGGCAAGAGGCGCAAAGAGGTGCCTCCATGGATGAGAAGTCAGTTAGAATCCAGTTTCTTGTATAGCACTTGGGCCAGGAGGCGTATGTAATGGCTGGCTCATTAGCTAACCTTATCATGAGCTCTGTGTGACCCTGCCAAGTGGTGGGAAACACCTGAGGGAGCTGAAGATGTTGTGTGCAAAAGAACAGGATGACTGTGTGTATATGGGTCAGGGGGAATTTTAGGGATATAGAACACGAATCCATAGGAAACCAGACTTTATTAAGTCTCATGGAACAAGTTGGTCTTTTTTTCCTTCCTGCTGCCAAATTGCAGGAAAATAAGCTAAAAATACTCCCAATATTTTTCTTCTACTATTTTCCATGCAGTTAAGTGCTGTTGCTGCCACTGGCTTGTTGCACAATAACCAGTGGCTGTGGAATGAGACACAGGGAGGAGGAGGAGATGGTCCATGTGTCAGTGGGGTGGAAGAGCATGGGAGCAGCAAGGTGTGTGGTTGCAAGTGTGCTGTGTAGTGTCAGGACATTTCTGTGTGGTTGGTTCTTCACCCTCTTCCAGGCACCTTCACTAGAGCAAAATCTATGTGCAGGTCTGCTGATTTGAGAGTAATAGAGTAACAGAAGTTTGGAGAAAGCCACCCCAAGAGCTAAGTGGGCTGTAAAGGATACATCACTGATTGAAGGAGAAATGGCAGCTTTTTAGGAATGGTCTGTGTTTCCTCAAGACAAAAGTTTCCCCAGATGTCCCTTCTTTCCCCCTTGAGTCCCCCCAACCCCACAGCTTGACGCTTGGCCACAGTTAATCTCCAAACTTACTTCACTTATCTTCTTTGCATCTGTTGAAGGCTCCAGTTGCTAATTGCAAGTCTTTCTTCTGCTAATTAACAACACAGGGACTACTCGGGTGGGATCCTCCCTCACTGAGAAGGCAGAGAGCAGCACAGGTATGTATTTGTTAGGAAGGAGAATTTTTTTTTTCTCTCTCCAAAGGGGAATAGCTTTCCATAGTGTTTGCCTGAATTGCTGGACGAGGCTGACAAAGAGTGGAAGAAGCCTGGAAGAGTCCCTTCAGTGTGATTTCCATGAGGAGGAACACTTCCACATCCAAATCTGTGCATCTTCTCATTCTCCTTGCCATGTCTGTTGGCCATCATATTGTCTCTGTCAAGCAAGCCAGCCCTTCATTCGGGCCCAGAGCTCTGAAGGGAAAATCTGCTCATCTTCCTTGTCACCATCTGGAGGGCCCTAGAGAAGGAGACACAGCCCAGGGCTCTGCTTCAGCACATACCTTGCTCCTATTGATATCCCCATGACTGAAAGTGCTGCTCAAGTATGCATGTGAATGTGTGCTTGAAAGAGTTGCCATTAGCAAGGAATCCTTATTCATCCTTTGTCTAAAAGCCTACTGGTGGATACCAGTAGGGGTTCTTCACTTAAGACAGTGCATAAGAGACATGCCGTGACTCAGGCCTTCGCACAAGACACGTGTCTCCACAGTCCTGGTAGCCGCCTCATTTTGTTGACTAGCTGTGTGAACAAGCATTGTCCTGCTGACAGAGCTTTTAAAGCCAATTTGTTGATTTTTTTATTAAAAGAGCCTCCACCTTGCTCAACTCCATGGTCCTGTTGTCTTGAGGACAATGGAGTCTGCCTCTCTTGAGACTGGTTGTTTGACAGAAAGGAGGAGGAGGTCTGGAAAACAGCTCATGGAAAATTGCTTCTCACTTAACTATTGCTATAGCCAGATGCACTGTTCATTTTAAATGCAAAACCTAAGGTTTGGGTCTTGGTTGCTTAGTGGTCTTTCTTCAACTTCTGAGGCTACAAAGCATCATCATGTGCAGTCCTCCATGGGAGCAAATCTGGCCCTGACAGAAAAGTATTATTTTTGGAGCTGTGCCCCAGAGAGGATGGACATCTGGTGTCACTGAGACCTGCTTTTTTTTTTTTCAGGGGAGTGTCCATGTAAAGAGAAGTGAAGAAGGGGACAGAGCAGACTGGAGAGGGCAACATCAAAGTAAGAAATGCCTGGAAGAAGCAGATCTTAAAGACGGAATGGGGAGTGGGGGGAAATAAAGATGAACAGGATGAGTTGACTGTCCCCAGCAGAAGCAACCCCCGCTTCTAAGGGCTTCTTCATCGCAGCCCGTGGCGTGCACGTGTGGGGCAGCACACCCTGTACATCTGCTTCTGATTGCCAGCGGCAGGAGGGTCCCAACCCACCTGTGGTCACTGGCCACCTGTTTTGTTTATTTTGCTTATTTTATTGCTTTCTGTAGCATTCGGCCCGGGGCCGCAGCCCCTCGGCTCCCTTGGCCCACTGCAGTCCCAGCTGGTTTTCAACCCTTTCCGCTCTTTCCACTTGCTCAGCCGTGACTCACCTTCTCCACCATTTGGAAAGGAGTGCGGCAAAGGAAAGACAAATAGCTTCTCGCACGGCTTCGGCCCCTTCAAGTGCTGCCAGGGAGCTGTGCAGCCGCCAAGGGACTCCTCAAGAGACCCCCGCGCGCAGGAGACCTGTGAGCCGGCCCTGGTGCGCTGGGAGAAGGGACCACTGGCTGGCAGTGGCCTTTGCCCTGGGACATCACCTGCAGCGCCCCAGCCCAACGAGGGGAGAGGCTTGAAATGGCCCCAGAACAGGGCCACTTGAAATGCCTTGTGTGTTCCTCCAGCTGCCACTGGAAATCAAAAGGACTTTTTTTTTTTTTTTCTTTCTTCAGGGCCTTTTTATTTCCTGGGGTTAAACTGCCTTATAAAATAGAAAGAAAACATAGGCTGGAAACTTAGAAACCCCAATGATGGGAAATGCAGCCGTCAGAAATGAGGGGAAGCCCTGCAAGCCCTTCTTCCTGAGTTCCTAGGAAAGGTAGAGTTTCATCCAGCACGTTGGTCCAGGCTTAGATGTGCCCATGACCACTACCAGCCCGGGTGGCTCTTGCCCCCTCCAAAGCAGTAGGTGACTGGACTGTCAAACCTGGCCTGGCTGCACTTGCAGGAGCGACAGAGCCGGGATAGATATGCCGCCATTTTAGCTCAGACTATTGGGATGCTCTGTGCGGTTTCCCAGTCTGTATGTACAAAGTATTTGGTGTTTCAAGACCACCAAAGACAGTGAGGATGCCAAGACTCTCCAGCTAGCTGTGCAAGAGAGGTAGGGAAGGGAGGCACTGCCTCTGCTTGATGTGCACGGGGCAGCTAGGACATGGCTTTCGTTGGGAGGGGAGGAACAGGCTGTGCTTTTCACGATGGGATAATAACAAAAGAGATCAGAAACAGGTCATTTTTGTGGTGAAAGCAGTGAAAACCCATGTAATTGCAATAGACTGTGTTAGTCACCTTTCAGGCTCGCTGTCACTAACATGTCTGGACAACCTGGGATGGAAGCATTGGTGTCCCAAAGACTCTGTACCACGGGGGTACAGCCAAAGCAGCTGGGGTGGTGGGATTGAACATGATGAGAATCCTCCATCCCACCTCCCCTTGCAAAAGGAAGCCACAGCCAAAGGGAGCTCTTTCACAAGCTTGGGACAAGGGTTGGGAAAGGCCACAGTCTGGGGCAGGGAAGGGACTGCAGGCCCCAGGAGGCACTGACCCTCCTCCGTCCCTCTTCTGGGACAGTCATGCAATGAGACGTAAGAGGTGGAGGATGAGAAGATTATTTATTTTTCATAGATTTTTATAAAAAATAATTATCAAATACAAAAAATAAAAATAGTAGCAGCTTCCGTTGTGAATAAAACCCTAAAGGGGACAAAGACCGCTCAGTGTCGCTATAGAAGAACAATATTTCGGTATGCAGAAGCTATCTGTTCAGGAGAAGCACAAATCTCTATCAGCCCAGCCAGCATGTCCCCTCCCCGGGCCACGTCCTGCTGTCGGGCCCCTGCCCTCCGCTGGTGCCCGCGACGTGCACGGCCCTGCGCCCTAAGGGGACAGGGGCCTACAGGGACCTTTGGGCGAGTCACTACTGACACGAGGCTTTCCATACTAAGATGGTAAAAATTTGGTCTCTGAATACTTAGGCTCCCACGTTAATGGCCTGCCTTGTCCTCCAGCAGCCAGTCAGGCAGGGAAGGGTTTGACACGGCGTGATGCAGGTACTTGAAGTTCTCATGTCTCCCTCTGAGTGTCACCCTCATTCCACACGTCCACCGTCTCTGCCTCCCTAGTTCCTGCCTGCCCTCCTGGGGCCGGCTCTCACAGGGTTCCTTGAGGGCTAACTCAGCTCAGGGTGACAGGCCTCGCGCAGGGCTGTCCGCAGTGGCTCAGCCCAGCAAATGCTCCAGGAGCAGCAAATTATTGGCTGAGCTTTGCTCCCTTCTGCCCCATCAAGGACTCATGGGTGCTCTTGAGAGTGGAAAAGGGCTTGCTGAAGGATGAAGCATCTCATTTCTGGGCACTGGGTGGCATGTCTAGATGTCTCCATTCCTATCCTGCCAAAGCTTTTGGAGATGCTAGAGGAAAATCAGCGCAGCAAAAGCCGAAGAATGGGATGGCTACCTTGACAATCCCCAGTCTCTCCACACTGTGTCACCCTCTCTCCATCACTCCTATGCCAGCCAACCCCTGGTCCTGGCCTCACCCCGCTGCAGGCGCACAGGGTTTGCCCCTTGATTCAGTAGCAGAGACAACAAGGAGAAGCTCAATGGAAAAAGATGATGGTAAGAGTCTCCTGACATGTTCTCTGTGCCCCATCTCTCCCTGTGCTCTGGGTATCATCTCCTCACAGAGCTGCTGGCAACACTGCTGAAGCTTGTGTTTGGAAAGGACATGTGGAGAAAGAAAACAAAAAGCAGCTCTTTAGCTTCATTCATTTCAGAGTGTGATGTGGTTACTCTGTTGCCCTCTACATCTCTCATCTAGTTGGGTCATCACCTGCTGAAACAGAACAGGGGTCAAGGCAGGGTGGGATCGTGGAGCGTCTCTGCTAATGCCCACTATGCCACAGTCCTCATGGACACGTCCCCCTTTCCGAGGTGTCTCCATAGCGGGCAGAGATTGTTGTGTGCTCCAGCAAAGTGTTGTTCGCCTAGGCTACAGCAGCAGGGGGATGGATCACGGGTACAGTAGTATTTCTTTGCAGGTACCGCTGTACCTCAGAATCCTGTCTTGGGACCCACACCAGAGAAAGGCAAGGCACCTGCAAATGCCAAAAGCAAAACTTGGCATTTGCAGCTGCAGAGAGCGCCTCAAGGTCCCAGCCTGCGTGCCGTGTGCCCGGGGAGCTGTCTCCTCTCATAGTCCAGTTTGGCTTCTCTCTCTCTGTCCTCTCTCCAGCTCCTTCTTAGCAAATGAAGGGAAATTCCCTACTCTTTCCGCCCCTACCTGCACTTTTCCCAATGGTTTGTACTTCACAGCAGCATGGGTGTGTGACAAAGGATATCCTTTCTCAGCTTCATGAAGAGCAAAGAAAATATATATTTATATATATATTATATATATGTATATATATATATATAAAATTAAGTTTAAATATTTGCAGGGAAATCACAACTACCTTGACCTTGCTAAAAGAAACCTATAAAGTAGAGGGAGGGGGAATAGTGACAAAATTCAGAGCAAAGAAAGACACTCAGGATTGGCAACCCGTCAATGCAGTAACAGAACCAAGTGTCCGTGGCAGCTTCTCAGCTGTTGGTTTGGAGCCCAGCGCAGCGTGCGGCCAAGGCAACGGCCAGACTCCTCAGTGAGCCCACTCGCATGCACAGTGGGCCCCAGGTACCGGGTTTGGTTTGGGAGGGAGCCCGAGAGGAAGGGTGCAGGATGAGAGGGGACCACAGCAGTGCAGCGAATACGTCTGTCCTCTGCCCACAGGCTCCTTGGTGGTCTCACCCCATCCCCGCTGTGCCCATCATTCCTCTTGCACGAGGGGTCGCGGGACGCTGGGTGCCCGCGTTGCCTTCTTCCCAACTGTCCGGCTCTTCCTTTGGTGTCTCCTGACCCACCTTGTGTCTCTTGTCACCCTTCCAGCAGCCCCTGTTGTTGCCCCTTTGCTCCTCTGGTGCTCGTCTCACCGAGAGAGTCCATTGGTGGCGCCACTACTGGTTCTCCTCAGCTGCTGGGTCACGGCAGGTGCATTCGTCCTGGTCACAGTCAGCAGCAAACGGGATGACCTACACGCACCAAAGGGGAAAAGTAACTCTAGACTGAGCCTCTGCCTTGAGCCTCCTGGGCCATTGGGAACCCTCAGCTCAACAAACCCTCTCCACCCCTCTATGGACAGACCAACACCTTGAGTATTGTCTGGATATTGTTGATGCTGTAGAGACCAGCAGGCTCCCTCCTCACTGAGAAACAGTCCAATGTGCCCCTGGTGCTAACTGTGATCCACTGTGTTTTGTTCTTTTGAGTTTTTCTTTCTGGTAACTTGTGTTGCAAATTTTGCAGTCAAGGGTCAACATGAGGGCTTGTGCCCCAAACATCAAATCCTTGGGAGGAATCTCCCATGGCAGCTATGGGTTTTTGGACTGGAGCTAGCAGATACCTCTAGATTTCAGGTTCAGTTTCGTCCTTGTTAGATGGCCACCCTTTGTCCATATCGCACTCCATGGTCCTTCAAGCTGCTCTGGACTCTGGACCTGCCTCAGCTGTACTGCTGGTCAGTCAGCACTACATGGCTAAGCCACCCGGTGTCACCTGTGCCTTAACTGGTGGCAGCAGAACACGGAGGGCAGGTACCAGCAAAGCATCTGGCTCATGGTTGACCATTGCCTAGCAGTGGGCCCTAGGAGCTGAGGAAGCAATTTCTACTTGAGGTTTTCATGCAAATCAGGCAAAAAGCCAAGAGATTTTCTTATTGCAGAAGCACATTAGATTTTTCTGAGCCAGTGAAAGGGTGAATGGGGTTGCCTGAGCCAGTGAAAGGGTGAAGGGGGTTGCTTTGTGTTAGAAACCTGAATTCCCATATCTGCCGTAACAGCAAAATGAGGGAGGATACAATGGAGCATGGGTGGACAGCTAGGATCTGTGGGGGATGTGAGCTGAGGTGGGGTCTTCTCTGGGACATGAATTCCTGCGCTTTCCATTACAATCCTGTCCTTTACTCTGGGCATCAAGATGTCCCAGACCTCCTGAGAGCCATGCCATGCTCCAAGATGTCATGATATCACTGGGGAGATTTCACTCATCACTTGGGTGTAAAGCCTTTTCCCTCCTATCTATATGAACTGGATCTTCCCAGGATTTTATTTTTCCTTTCCATGTGTGTATATGTGTGATGAAAGGAAAAATGATTCAAGCTCCACAACAAAGACAAGAAGATCCAAATCCACATATTTCTGCAATGAGAAATTATCTCATGCCCTATGGTTTGTTTTGCTTTTGGATACATTTAGGAAGGATGGGCTGTGAGTGCTGGACAGTGAGTTAGGTGGGAGGGGACGTTGCAATGGGAGAAACGAAGGGTCTGTTCATCTCTGAGTTGCTACCTTTACATTATTGATCCCTCCTTCCCTCCTGGGATACATGAGAAGGAAAGACAGTCTGGACTGAGCTTGTGGATGCCAACAAAAAAAATCAAATCCCCTGGGATTGTGCAGTTACGCAGCAAGGTGCCTTCTGACTCATCACAACAAGCACTAAATCCTACAGCATAAATTTTGTAGGGACTTGCATTTTAAATGAGAAGGAATTCCATGAGCCTGAGTGGGAGCCTGGGTGAGCGTTGAGCCCTGTTGGCCCAGGTCCAAACCCTGCTGTAATCAATAGAACAACGTTCATCAGCTGCAGCTGGCTTTGGTTTAAAAACATGGTTTTGTGTGGTACTAATGGAAGAAATGTCTTTTAATCCTGGTCCCATGGTCATCAAAGCCAAAGAGCATGGTGAATTGTGAATACTTGATCCTAACTCGTGATCTGAGCCACAGAAGATGCTCACTTACCTTCCTGGAGGACAGCGTGGAGGAGCAGCAGTCACCCCCATCATACTGGCAGTATGCCCGGTTGTTGATGGTGTCACACCAGCCATCTGCTTCGAAAGGCTGTAGGCAGAGAAATGAGTTGTGGTTGAAAGGGTTATTCAAAAGTGCAAGGTTCATCCTAACAGCAGAGATCTCGGATCCTCAGCAAGTCCCTCAGACACCACTATAATGGGCAGAGCACAACACAGAGCCACCAACCAAAGCAACAATGGAAAGCTGATATCCCATTTGGTGTGTATGGAGGAGTTGGTGCTAAGAGGATAGCTAAGAGGATACCATTTGGTGTGTATGGAGGAGTTCGTGCTAAGAGGATAGCAGCTGTAGCTCAAGGATCGGATTTCTCCACCCCAGAGAACTGCATCAGGAAGTAAGGCAACAAATCCATACCATTAGCGAGGGTCCCACTTAATGCTTAGGTTCAAGTACCCGTGCCTCTAGGCGCTGCTCCCTCGAGTCCAGTGTCACTGGAGGGGCAGTGAGTTCACAGCCTCTTGCACAGCACCGCGTGCCCTGCTACCGCATGCTAACCTGCTAACTGCCTGCTCCACTGCAGTCCAGCTCTGCGTGAGTGCAGAGTTCGGCTCTGTAAGAAGCTGCCCCAGCTTTTCCCTTCCTTCTTTTAGTTTAAAAGCTTGTCTGTGAAGGTGAGCACTGTGATGCAGCTTGGGCAGCATCATATATATTGAGAATGAGAAGACGATCAACAGAGGATCCTGTTCAATATCTCGGTGTCCTTCTCCCTTGAATTATGAGAAAGAGCAGGCAGCCTCCTAGAAATGCTTGTGTCTAAGCTGAGCCAAACGTTGGCAAGTGCTGGTTGCAGAGATTAAGCTTTCTCCAGAATGTTCCTGATCTGGCCCAGGTCCTGGGCATACAGGAGAGGGACATGTCACCAAGTTCCTCTAAACCCTCCTCTAAAGGATCCAGCCTTTGCTACAACACTTGGCTCTGCCAAACCTTGTCAGACTGGAGCACAAGGCTGCTTTTCCTAGGCTAGCTGAGGAGGGTCACTGGAGAAGTAATCTTTATTAACTAACTGCTAGCTCTCCACAGGCAAAATCCAATTCTGGATCACATAGAGAAGACACCGGCATTCTGATAAGCAGAGATACTGGCAACATGGCCCTTTTCATCTTCATATCTCCTCTTCAAGGCCCAGATTCCACCCTCTGTAAAGATGGTGTAAGGACATTCGATGGTTGCGTGCCTTTCCTAGAGCTACACAGGAGGCAGTTCAACGAGGTGAATGCCTGGGGTCATTCCCTAGACTTGCAAATGCATTTACCGCTGTTAATGCTCATGTTCTGGGAACATCTGTAAGTCAGAGCAGGCATTTCCAAACTCTACAGGTAATCCAGGAGAACAAATTCCCATCAAAGTCTTCTGCTCTTCCCATCAAAGTCACTTCTACTCTTAAATCACATGGCCACCTCAGAAAAGCCCACTTGCCTAGTGAGGGTTTTGCATTATGAGAATAACGCTGATGTTTATGTGCTTTGTAAACAGTGCGTCTTCTTTGTGTGGCCCAGTGCCGTTTGCTGCTCTGCTGTGCTCAGCTCGCCTTGATGCAGCTCAAGTAAATGGCCCGTCATTAACAAGCTTTCTCCGCTGTCAGCTCTAACATGGAAACAGAAGGCTATGCCAGCAGAATAGCTTTCTGACCAGAAATGTTAAATGGCATAAGCAGCCATTCAGAAATCTGTTTTATTTTTGTTTAGTCATCTGATCAGAGAAAAGAAATAACTAGGGCTGAGAAGCAGCCAACTAGGGCTGAGAAACAATGATGTGTGACTGGTGTAACTAAATAACTTGCCTGGAAGCATTTGCAGTGAACTGTCAGGAACAATCTGCAACTGAGGTTTATTTATCATAGATACACACCAGCACCGCCAAGTAACAAATAAATGTGCTAACAGAACGGAGAGGCCATTCATTAGCCAAGTGACTAGTAATGAGACACTTCTCTCACTCTAGGCTCCGTGCTTTTAGCTGCTGACTCATAAATCGAGGCTCTGCTCCCGAAGGGCTACTGTTTCCCTGTTCCGTTTCCCTGGATCTGGTGGCCTCAGATGACAACCAGGCTTCTCAAAGTGTATCAGGACTCTGCCTGTGAAAGTTGCTCCCCAGGAGCACCCCTTACCAAACAACTCCGGGTTGAACGCTGAAGCCAGCATGCAAGAACAGAGGCTGCTGCCATTTATTGCCATGAGAAAACTATGACCAAACCTGATTACTGATGGAGCCTTTTGCCATCATGACTCACACGGACCAGAACTGGACCCAGTGCTAATTAATAACCACTTTTGTTTCACACAGGACAGGAAATAAGAGCAGGGATTATGGCCTGTGTCAAGGGTAGCAGTATGAGTCACAGTTACAGTTTCTGGGCCAAATCCAAACATCAAAGGAGAGATCGAATTCGCCTGAAAGATATTGCCTGAGGAGAATAAGAAAGGATGGGCCTTTCTGCAGCTGGGAAACTGAGGCACAGCAAGCCTTGGCATGTAAAGATAACATTGCTCACTCGAGCATCCAGAAAGCAGCAGTGGGAAGTGATTTGACACCCCTCATTGCCATGGCCATGACCCTGCTTCCTAGGACTCAGTGGCAGTGCAGCCAGACACCCAAAACTTGGCCTAGATCCCTCCATACTGCGCTACTGCTCATCTGAGCTTTCTGTTCCCAGGAAACCTGAACTCCTGGGATGACAGCTTAGCTTCTGGATGATGCGCAAAGCCCTGGAGAAAACTTATTTACAAAACTCATTCTGGTGACATATGTGCAAATCTGGCCAACAGGAGAGAAAAGCACCATCTGCAAAGGGTCTCTTACCTTGCAAAAACCCTCTCAAGCCCTCAGCAATGCAGAGAAATATTAGTGCCGTTTCTCACATGGAGAAACTGAGCAAGAGCGGCTTAGACACTTGCCGGAGGCTGCCCACCAAGCTAGAAGGGAGCTGGAAGGACTGAGCTGAGCTCTGGCACTGGGGCCCTTTAGGGTCACTTTCCTCTATGTGAAGACCAGGGCATGCCACGGTTTCAGGGTTAACACTCTGTCCCCAGTGAGAACTGCCAGGAGCTCCTAGATGAGTGAGAACTTCCCTGAGCCAGGCCGCGGGTGAGGACGGCCTCCATTGGCGGCGCGAGGGGCTGGCGCTGCAGGTGCAGGGGCCTTCCTGCTGGTGGAGAAATGGCTGGGTGTGCTTTGCTTTTGCTGCATTCCATGCCCTGGAGTTTTTCCTTGAGCTTTGCTCCATATGTCATGACTCACTGGCAAAACAAAACCCACGTTTTCTGTAGTTTCCATATAACTGCTGTGGAGGATTGCTTGTCCTGGCTGCACAGGTCTGAAATGATTTCCAGAGCATGTCTTGTGTGCAGGGTTGGGAGGGGACAGAGACGGGGACAGGGCTGAGAACAAGAGGCACTTGCTTTCTCTCTACATCTATTAGGGCTAATTGCCCCGTCCCCTCGACCTGCCAGAGCCCGTACCCCACCCTAAACAAATAGAGGCTCCTATAGCAACACTTGTTGGGGAAACTGAACAACTCATGCTCCAAATTACACTGGAAAAACATATGAGGGGAAAATAAGGAATGACTAATTGGACTTGAGGCTCAAGAGAGCCAGATGCACCATTTGGGGACCGGTGGCTCTGCCATGCACAGCTGCCCAGGCTCCCCACAGCCACCTCCTGAGTGGAGGCTCTGCATCTGACTCCAGGTAGATGTTTGCTGTCCTGCTCCTTCTGGTCTCACTGCTGCCACCAGCATTGCAGGGCGCGGGGTGGCCCTGGCCTCAGCATGGTGCCGGTCACACTGGCTCTGCTCAGGGCCTGTGACATCCTCACCCTCGGCAAGCCTGATGCGAGGACCTTCCTGCCCTCCCGTGCTCGGCCTGCTGTGGGTATTGCAGCAGTGGCTCATCCCAGGAGCAGAGCTTCTTCCTGGAGCTATCCAGACCCCTTGCACACATCATCCACAGAGCCCGGGCTATTCCAGTGAGCAGAGCAGGCCAGCCATGGCAGTGAGAGCCACACAGCATTTGAGTATTACACAAGTGACATTTCTTCCTTTCTCTTCTTGTCTCTACTGGAGCCAAACACCTCAGGACTATCCTGGGTCAGCATAACCCGCCGTGAGGGAGCCTAGGCATGAAGAAGTGAAGAACTTAGGAGAATAGCAGGGCTAGGAAGGAAGGACAGCTAAGCTAGTACTGCAAACTCTTCAGTTTCTCCATAGTGTAGTAATGTGGCTCTCGCACTGCCACAGTAGCTGGTACTTTTGCCTAGCAGATGGCTGCAAATGTGCCCCTTGATGAGGCAAGAGTTCTTTATATGCTCCTGAAACAACTCAAGAGTTGGGCTAGCAAGGAGCTGCCCCTTTCAGTAATTTTCCAAGGGAGATAAAGTGAATCCCATTGGTTTGACTTCTCAAGGACTTCTAGTTGGTTTCAGTCTTTGTAAGCAGAAAACAAAGATCCTGATGGATCAGCCCTCATTGATGAGGATACAGGCGCAGGCTTGACATTCACTTGGCCATATATCTGTCAATCATCTCATTTGGTTTTGCAAGCAGCAAGGCAGAGGAGGACACTGGCTGCACGACCTGACATTTCCAGTGCAGGGCGACATACGGGTGTGCATGTGCCGAAGATGCAAACGATGCCTTTTTGCGGGCAACATTTGTGATTCTAAAGTAGATCCACAGAAAGCAATGCCAGTGGTGGGAGAAGGAAAGTTTGCCCATGTCAGAAACTCACAGAAATACTTAAGCTGGCAGGAAAACAAAACAAAACAAAAGCCTGTGTAGCTCTGGAGAAAAATGTGGAAAGGCAAATGCAGCCAGGTGAAGGCAAATGCATGTGATCCAGCTGAGTTTCAGCTGCCAGAATATGCATCCTCCAATGCAAGGATAAAAAAGAATCGATTCAAACAGCTTATATAAAATGGGAAAAAGTGACTAAGAAGGCGACTGCTGCAGCTGCCTCACACTGAATTAGCGAGATGGAGTTTCTCCGCTGGGCTGCATGACACCCCGGGGCTGCTGGAGCAAGCCGCACGCCAGGCTAGGTCAGCGCCTTTCCCCGCTCCCCACATTTGTCTTCCTTGTTTATTCAGACAGTAGCTTCGCTGGGGCATGTGTTAGCACGTGGAAGTGCAGCATCTGGCACCAGAGCCTGAGATTTGTGCTACCGTAATAAAAATAGCAACCATGAATCAAATGCTTGACAATTCAAATGGGCAAAAAAGACGCATGCTCTCAAAACTGGAAATAGAGATGAAAGAAGCGGGGGGTTAGGGAGGAGGAATATTGCACGAAAAAGCAGAATCTGAGAAAGGATCATGGAAGTCCCCGGGCTGCGCTGCAGCCAGCTCGGCTCTGCGCACGCGTTCAGGCTGTGCAGTGTCCGGGGCGTTTCAGCATTTTGCCATGTCCTTTCACTCACAGCTCCTGGAAGATGCTGTCTGGGGAGCCACGTATTGTACATGACATTCTCCACTGTCCCTGCAGATGCCTCCAAGCTGGGGCCAAGCTTGCTGGCTCTCTCCTTGTGCGCTGGCTCCTTTCCTAAGCCTTTTGCATCGTCGAACTGTGTTGGAGGGCATCCCAACTCCTAGGCTTGCCCTCTTTCTCCCAGTGTCATCAGTGAGGTGGACAGCATCCTCATACTTTTCTTTCAAAGCACTTTCTATGTAGGTTGATTCTCTGCGAAAGAACTTAAAAGGGTGTGATGGAGCAAGGGAAAGGAGACCAGCAAGACCGGGAAGTTGGATTTGGGGAAAGTACTTGAGTATGACGAATAAATCACAAATGACATAAGTATCACACATATTTTGATGCTCCTTCACAGATACTTGAGGAACATTATTTCTTAGGAATGCAAATTTTGTGTTAGTTGAGCAGACCTGAAGCTTGCTTTTGGCAATGACCCATTCCAGCTGCTTTGGAGGAAGGTGGAAAGAAGAAAATACAACACGCACTTAGCCAATTATGTAACATGACCCCAGCAAGAGGGAAGAATTCCTTCCTCGCTCCAGCAGAAAGTCTGTTTCTGCGCTCCTGGTTGGGATGGAAAGCGCTTGCGATTTCCATTTGTCTATAGTTAAAGTCCAGATGCCAATCTCAGAGAATCAAGTCCAGGTTTGCAGGAAAGCAAAATGTGTCCCCCAGCCTTTGGGAGGCTGCACGTGCCATGTGTTTTGCAGTGCTTGCAGGAGGGCATGTAGTTTTCCTTTATGCTCCTTCTACGTCAACAAGAACTTTCCTGTCCTTGTGCCTTTCCCACTAGGCATCGGTATTCTGGGCTTTGAAGTTCGAGATATCAGAAATGACTGGGCAGACTCTTTGAATGCTCAGGTAACTGTGAGACCCTGCAGCTGATGATGTGCTGGTGTTTTTATTCCTCATCAGCTATAACTTTCTAAGGAACTTCAGAGGAAGAGGGAAGCATCAGTTCAGCAGGGCTGGCAGGGCCAGCCCAGAAAAGCTGCCCTTGCTCTGTGGTCACGGCTGTCCCTCTTGTAGCAGCTTTGCCATTATTGCTTGTGCTCTTCTCATGACAACTGGTGGCATTTGGGATGTTAGCCCAAAACAAGGCTCATTCCAAAGTCACTCTGGTAGCCCTTGCACCCCACACCATGACAGCACAGGCAGCCAGGATTCCAGAGGGCTTGAGGGTATCACCTCAAGCAGTCCTCAGTGCCAGGAAGAGCTGAAGGTCTAAAGCACTTGAGGGCTGCAGGAGAAACAGCATCCTGGGCACAAAGCAAGCACGTGCCACTGCTGTGTGTCATGGGATGGAGCTGATTGAGGGGGTGAAGGCTTCTGCAGAGGGGCAACGATGAAAGGAAACACAAAGAGGCTGTGATAGCCCTTTACCAGTGGCAGGAAAAACAGTGCATCTTCTTTCAGCTGCATGGCCTCCTTCCCAACCCACCTAACCAAGATATTCCAAAAAGTGCATTCTATTAGAATCATAGAATCAGAATGCCTAAGGTTGGAAGGGACCTCTAGAGGT
This sequence comes from Crypturellus soui, assembly GCA_032275445.1. Classification (NCBI taxonomy): domain Eukaryota; kingdom Metazoa; phylum Chordata; class Aves; order Tinamiformes; family Tinamidae; genus Crypturellus; species Crypturellus soui. The sequence continues at coordinate 344,874 of JAUBNY010000320.1, read as the reverse complement.
CATCTAGTCCAAGCCCCCTGCAGATGCAGGGCCACCTAGAGCACATGGCACAGGGCTGCATCCAAGCGGGTCTTGAAGATCTCCAGAGAAGGAGACTCCA
>JAUBNY010000320.1:303760-336561 GCA_032275445.1 Crypturellus soui | reverse complement strand
AAGGAAGGAAGGAAGGAAGGAAGGGAGGAAGGAAGGAAGGAAGGAAGGAAGGAAGGAAGGGAGGAAGGAAGGAAGGAAGGAAGAACAGACACAGACTGGAAGGCACAATCTGAAGCTTGATCTTGATTAGTATTATGGTGAATGACTGTGACCTTAAGAATAAGTCTGTGTTGATGAAATTGCTCTTGAGCCAAAGAAGAGAGAGAGGAGGATCAGGATATCTGACAAATCATTAGCTGACCTGAAGGACTAGGGAGAGAAACAGGACGACATGCATTTGTATAAAACTGAAGGGCAAGCACTGGAGTACTGATAGTAAAACATCTGCTGCTAGCTGGGAGCTCATCAGCTGGAAATAAAAGAGGTAGAGAAAGATCTGAGTGTACTTGCTGACCTCAGGATATCTCTGAGCTGCCAAGCTGATGCAACTGTAGAAATGACAGATACATTCCTAGGTCCTGTCAGAAGAGAGATTTCCAGAACAGGCTTGTGCACTGCTTGGTCATTCCTGCTGACAGATTAATGGAAAGCAGAAAAGGCATAGAAAAAGGTGTAGAAAAAGCAAAAGCAAAAGAAAGGTGTAGAAAAATCTACAAGGGTGATGAAGATTCCTCAGCTTCTGTTAGGATATTACAAAGTTTTGGCTTGCTTAACTTCTTCTAGACAGTTGTCTCCAATTGTTTTTAAAAGTAGGTGGGGTGACAAGCACACAGGAAGAGAAAGAACTGGTGTTGACCATGAGTGTGTTTAGGTGGCTAACAACAAGAGAGCAATGATATGAGATTCTGGGATTTCACATAGTCTCTCTCACATACACACACAGACTGACATTTTTCATCCTTTCTATGGAGCCTGTAATTGAAAACAGAGATCCAGGCTGAGGTGCCTGGAGAAAACACAGAGGAAGAGGGGCTAAGGTACGTCCAGAGTACCTGTGTCTAAGGCTGCATTCACAGGCTGCGTCTTCTTTCTGTCATCTGAGCCACAGAGGAAGGAGTATATCACTAAGTGTGGAGTAACCTGTCACCTAAACAGGCACTTCCATTCACTCAGTTTGACCTAATTGGGAGCCCCGGAGAAGGTCACAGACTTCAATGACCTGCTTCAAATCCATTGCCCTGGAGCTGAGCTGAAGGTTACGCTTTAGAAAGTCACAGTCCTGCCATGACAATGAGGATCAGTCATTTAGCTCTAGTACTCAACCACCAAATGCCTGTGGTAGAGCAGATCCTGCCCTGTGCTTGGAGCCCATGGATTGCAGTGGACACAGGCAAAACATCAGTGGAAGCTGGAATCTCTCTGCTGGACCATAACGTGTCCTTCCTGCGGAAGGAAGCCCCTTGCAGAACTCCAGCCTCACAGTCCCGTGTGCTCATCTACTTTGCCCTTTCATGCACACTTCAGCTGACAAGGAGCTTAGCTGGGGAGAACTGGTGAGCAAAACCAATCATTTTCAACGAAGGGAGTGTGTCAAAAAATGTATCAGCAAAACCAAATGCTATTTTTGGTGCGCAAACTTCATTTACATGTTCCTTTTTGGTAAAAATCCCAAAGTTTAAGCATACAACATTCCAAAATTCCCTTCCCCTCCCATTTTCCTTTTACCCTCAATTACAATAACAAATAGTGTCTGACAAAGACTGCCTATTTTTATTTTCCTTTTCTAACTGACTCCAAGCTGTCTATTATTTTCTCGTGCCTGGTCATTATTCAAAATGAAATGAGCGGCTAACCAATTTCTGCAAAGAATTCTTTGTCTGCAGATTCTTCAGGAGCGGTTTGTTTTGCATATACGACACTGGAAATCCTAGTTGTTTTGATTGGATGTGTGAATCACACAGGGCTTTTCTGGATCAGTTTTACTCTAGAACTGTGGTTCTGGTTAAGGAAATATTCAGGCTTGGAGGCAGCGCACACTTTTTGGGGATACCCCTTGCCAGTGAAATCCTTTGCTAGAACATTCTTCCTGAGTCAGCCAGGAAGAAGTGTGCAAGGAAGGAAATATGTTACGAGGACCTGGCCCGGCTCGGCAGCTCAGCAGTGCAGTCGCATTGCCCAGCCTCATCCTGGCTGCTGGCCTGCACGCTCAGTGCGAGATACGGACACAGCGCTCACCACCATGCCACTTTCCAAGCCAATAACACCCTGCTGACCCCTTGGCCACGTTCCACTCCACCAACTAGTTACAGAGCCAATCTATTCCTGCAGGGCTCAGGCCCACAGACAGGTTTGAGTGGAAAAGTCTCCTTATCTTTGATCTTTCCTCTACCTCATGCATTTGCATTTCTCTGCTTGCTTTGCATGCAAACTGCAGAATTACACGCCTGTCCTACTGACACCGAGCATGCTGGAGATAAAGCATCCAGTAAAAGACCTGTCTGTCTGTTTTCTTCCAAAACAGGAGTTTCAGGGGAAAAAAAAACAGTGTATTCCCATTGGATTTCTGATCTAAAACATCCTCAAACCTCGGGGAAGATCAAATCAGTTTAAGGAGTCTGAGCTACTAACCCCAGGCCTAATTACCCTTTCATTACACATGGGCTGCGGGCAGTCAGAGGCCAGAGTGCCAGGAATCACATGTGAAAATCTGTGGTATCTGGAAATCCCTTGTTGAGATCTGTCTGTTTTCCCCCAAATGCTCAGCATGCCTGCACTGCCTGTACCCGTGGAGTTTCCTCCACGCTCTGTGATGTCTTGGCAGTAGCTGGTGGCTCTAAAAACCCAGCTTGTCATCGCCACACATTCCCAGCTATGCTTGTTCTGGTCTCTGCTCAGCCAGCAAGCCCTGGCCCAGCTCAGAGCTAACTCAAAGCTGTCCAGCTCCACCTTCGTGCTGGAGCGAGTGTGAATTGCCAGGAACTCTCCTGCAACAAGCTGCAGCTCATGCTGGGAAGAGGGGGCCTTACCTCACATGACTGGATGCAGTGAATGACGGCAGGGTCCGGATACCATCGCAGCCTACCTGTGCATACAATATGCTGAAGAGAAAAGGAGAAAAGAGATGTCAGATGAGGTGCAAGAGTCATGCAAAAGCCCTAGGTGCTCTCTGGAGGTCTCTGCACTGCTCATGCCAGTGCAAAACAGCAGTAACCACCCTCCCTGTACCTCTCTCCAGGGAAAGCCCTTTCAAGTCCATTAAAACTGAGGCAACTGGGTCTGATTCACCCCCAAACCTCGGTAAGTTGCTCAAGGTAGGGGAAGCAACAAAGGAACATGACAGGGATTGCCAGATAACTAAGGTCAGCTGACAATGCCGTGTCATGGTGCCTAACTTGGGCCCGTGCCCTGCTGTCTTGGCAGCAAGCTCTTCCTGGAAGAGCTGCAGCACACTTGATCCTCCCATTCTCGTCTTTGCATGATGCTGCATTGTGCAGCTTCTCACTTGTAGCAGATATAGGGCCCAAGTGGTCATCACTTGATGCCTATGTCAATGAGCTTAAATCCTACTTGGGCTCTGAGAAACAGGTCTCCAAAGGACACCAGGACTCTAACCTCCCCGGACCTGGTCTGCAGTGGATACAACAGCCTTACGTTCATATGTGCATATGAGATTACCTCTGGTATTTATGAGATATTAATTCAGCTGTTGCAACCAACCGGATACAAGACTAGGATATGGAGGGCTTGGTTTCGTCTAAATGAGACGCTCCATGCCATGAGTTCTGAAGGGATATTGTAAAGAGCACATGTGATTATACAGGGGGAAGGAAAACCCCACTATGCATACAATTTCCTCCTTATAAAGCTCAGGCACACTTTGAAACCTGAGGCCCATAAAATGATGCTTGGCCTGTGAAAGTGTCCTAGGATGCCCTTCACAGAGCAGGAATCACACAGAAGGGCACATACATGTTCCCTTGTCTCACATGTGAAAGGCACAGTGGAAGGCAGCATGCTCCAGCATCCCCAGGACTCCTGCCAGCCAGGGATGGGGGAGTCCCTGCAGTCAATAGGAGGTCTGAATTCAAGGGGTGCTTCTAGCTGTGTGTTCAGCTGGTGACAGCGGAGGCAATGATGTGGCTCAGTCAGTTACACATTTATCCAGGGGAAGCCGGCTGGCTCCCTTGATCGGCCCTTGTTTGCTGACAATGGAAGGTGGCCAGAAGTCATGCTGATAGCCAGGATGCTGTGCTGCTCTAACACCCTTGCAGGTGTCAAGAGACATATGAGATACTTGTTCACCCAGGCCTCTCGCCTTTTAGCTGTACTTTTGAGCTTCCTTCTGCTACAATCAGTGTCTGTTGCAGCCTGACCAGTTGCCAGGAGCAAGTCTGGCCTAACAGCACCATTCTCAGCCAGCTCAGGCAACTTGGTCCTGGCAGAAGACACGATCAGATGGGACAGAGGCCCAGGATGCTGGCTGAGCTCATTGATTCCCAGTCAGCCCTAAGGATATTTGGATCCTAACTCTGTTAGGATGTTTCATACATGGTTGTTCTGTGTTTTGAAGGGCAATTTAGCATACTTGTATTCCAGATTGGGAAATTAAGAAAGAGAACCAACCTGCTTGGCTGTAGGCTACAATGAATTAGTGTTGAAAGCAAAACAGGACCGAGTGGTTCTCCCAGCGTGGCCTGTGCAGGACCATGGGAGGTGGGCCAGCATAAGTTCTAGTTTGCCTCATCTTCTCCCTGTCACCTCAGGAGAACAGCAGCACCCAGGTATGGTGAGCCCGGGCAGCCAACACTGCACGAAGCAACAAGGATTAGACAAGGAAAAGTGGGGGAAGCAGAGGAAGAAGATGAGGAAGAGACAATAACAAGATGTTACAGGGAGAGCTCCTGGCAAGAAGTGCTGTTCCTTAAAATGATGCCTTCCTCCCTCCTCCTGCTTTCCTCCTTGCACGAGAACCCACAGTGGTGGTGAAGGGAAGCTGAACGCCACTGTCTTGACAGGCCAAACCATCTGATCCCTCAAATTCAAGGCCTACTTCCAATGCTCGTGCTTAACAATCCCACATGCCACGGGCATCCTCACTCCCAGACAATGATCTGCCGTGGGCCTGATTCAATCTGACGTAAAATGGTATCCACAGGCATGAAGCACTGGTAACTCTGGGCCTCCTGTGGCTTCCCAGGAGGAGGGGAAAGTGTTTGGATGGGAACACTGGCTCCTGAGTAGGTTGTTTGCTTTTCTTTGTTCCACCTCCTTCCTATGCATTTCATTTTTATTTTAGGAAATATTACCCTGGTGGAGCTGCTTTTTTGGAGAGTTTTGCAGTTAAGATCCAAGCTATTTGAGCTATTTGAGCTGTTTTGCCTACAAATGAGTAAGAGATTGGGAGGAAAAGGCTACCAGTTCCAGAAGCAGAAGGCAGTGACCCAGCCGGAGTGTTTTGGCAGCCAAAGACACCTCACGACTGACATTGCCTTGCCTGCTCCTTAGCAGAGAGATGCTTACTTGGAGCTGCATCCCAGCCGGGTAACTGGTGACAAGAACTCTCATTGTGCCAAGTGTGAAGGGTGGATTTTTCTCCCAAACTCAACCCTCCTAGCACACTCCCAGACTCAACCCTCACAGTGACAGCAGTGCAGCAGATTAAGGCATGCACTATGTGCTGAGAAATCACTGGGATTCTTGCATTTAACTTCATTCATTGAGATATCCTGCTTGTCCTTGACAGCTCAGATGAGAGCTAGTAGTTTATGTTGAATAGGTAGAGTATAAGAGAAGAAAGCTTTGCAGTAGCATCTAGAACAGACTGAAAACAAAGAAGTGGGGGAAGTTGTGCCATGGCACTAGAATCTAGGTATAAACTGTAAGGGGAGCAGCATAGCTAGGTTATCTTAAAGACCTGTGGCCTCTGCTGTAGCAGGCATATACAGAAACTGCTTAGAGCTTCCATTGACCATGAGCAAAGACCTTTCAGTAGAAATGGACTTGGGGAGATGTACTGTGAAGTCCTTTGACAGACCTTGCCAAAAACTGGGGAAATGAGAGCTTAAATATCCAAATGTATCAGTCTTAAAAAAGGCAGAAATGTGAGTATTTCTCAGCCATTTTATCCCTAAGAAAGTTTATGCCATTTTTGTTGAAACTGAGAGAAATTATTTTAGCTCAAGGAGAACATTTTGTGTGGAAAATTGCAGGCCAGGGCAACCTTCCTGAGATACATGGTATCTCAGCACAGGGCTCCAGACTCCCTCTTGGCTTTGTCACCCATCTGCCTCTTCACTGCCAAATGGATTTATCCAGAAGGGCTCCATATGGGCAAAGGAAAGTGCCCAAAAGTAAGGGGTTTCACTAAAAAGAGGTGAGAAAAAATGACTATTGGAGCCAAAAAAGTGTACAGATGCTACACTGTGACATTTCCAAAAACAAAAGGTCTCTGGTGAAGGACCTGTTGCTATATGCACCAATCGTTCCAGGGAATGTTTCCCTCCTGGCCATGCTGGTGGTGCTCATCTGGCCTAGGTTCAATACTCTCAAATTTTGCACATCTTCCTCCCTGACTGCAGAGCCCAGACCAGTCTCTGGGTGGACATTCAGGCAGAGGTGGCCAAAATGAGCAGTTCCCTCCACCATATGCAGCCTCTGAAGCTCCTTGGAGAGCCACTGCCAAACTCCACACACATTTATGCTCCTTCCCCTTCCAGTTTTGACCCTTCTCCACCCGAGGCAACGGCTTCTCTGAAAATCCTCGCAGAGAATGGAGGCTGAGCTAAGGAGACCACAGGAGAAATATCTGAAGCTTCTTCTCGAGGTTTGCCCAAGGCAGGCATGGGGAAGCACCAGAGAATCCAAATGCTGCTAGCGAATGCCCTGTCGGAGGACGAACACCTCCCATGTACCTGGACTCTGGCGGGTTGCAGACGGTGATCCATAGTCTCAGCAGTTACGTTTTCGGGCAGTGTGACGGGATCGCTGGGCGGGATGACGCAGGAGGGAATGCACACAGCCCCTGCAGGAGGAGAGACAGCACCCTGAGGATTTTTAGCAGGTTTTACAGCACAAATGTTGCTAAAAACTATGTTTTACAGCATGGCTCCAGACTCAAGCACCTAGACTCTTCACTGAGAGCTGAAGCAGATGTAAAGGAGATCCTTTTCCTACCAGTCTGGGATGACAATGCCTTCCCTGAATCTTAAATTACCCCCAGAGACTACAGGACCAATTCTCCTCTCCCAGCTGAGAAGGAAATCAAACATCGCTCATAACTCTAATAGCAGAACATCAGATCCAGCATGAAAATAAGACTGCCCTGGCAGTTATGGGATGTTTCTTGGTATGTTAGGGAGCTTCTTTCATGTTTTCTTCCATCAGGCTGAATACCCACTGCCTTTCTATGACCCAGGAGCTGCTCCTGGTGGAGTGTAACCTATTGGCTCATCTTGCATTAAGTTCTTAGACGGAAACAACGACAGAGTGATTAACTTTCTGAAGCAATGTTGGCACCTTCCAGGATGTCTGAATTCCTGAACAACAGCTTTACCCATCATTTCCATTCTCAGAACAGCAGGCAAATTGCTCAGCCCAGCGCCTTTATTGTCAAGAAATAAAACAAAATTGGTTGGCCCTAGTGTAATCTAAGTCAGTCCCATAATGTCTGTCTCTTTATAGCTAAGGGTAAAGGGTCTTAGGAGCTTAGGAACTAATGAAGACATGCAAGGAAAAAAAATGCAAAAAGCACCCTTAAAAAAACTAGGTGGGTCCCAGACCTAACACTGACCAGCCAGCTTTGGATCTGTATGAAACTTAAACTTAGCAGGCCCTGCCTGAGGACCTCTTTCAGACAGTTTTGGTTAGGTGCAGATGATCTTTGTGTTTGTTTCAGTGATGTGGGTTTTGCTCAAGTGTCCAGTCCAGCAGGATGCCAAATGAGATGTAACTGCGACTGAGAATTGCAGCTTTTCCTGAAAACAGAGGTTCTAAAACCCAAGAAAGAAATGGATGGTGTGGTCCCTCATCTGGTGAAAGTGCCCTGTTACATGCAGTTGTCATCCAGCATTTGTCTAGGACCTGCCACATTAATCCTGCAAGCATGAGCAATAATAAGTTGAGAGAAATTGTGTGTGTGGAGGGCCTGAGGAAGTGAAAATTGCTCTAAAGGGCTGGGCTTGCCCAGCTTCTTCTGAAAATACAGATCCTTATAGTGATGCCAGCTTGATCTTGTTCATGAACACAATTGCTACATGCACTTGGCTGAAGTCACTCTACTGTTTCTATCCTTAGGAAGAGGACAGAAAACACAATTTTGCTACAAATTTAGTGGGGCTTAATACAGCAAGAGTGACCTTCCAGCTAGGTCTCTGGGGGACAAAACTGAGTCAACAGAGAGCCCACTGCCTAGGAGAGGAAAGGAGGGGTGGACCAGGACTCCGCTTTGCTTCAATCCTTGCTTATTTTTCATCTGTCCTCACCTATTCCATGCCCCTGGTCACACTTGTACTCCACAAAATTCAACTCCGGAGGTGGCGGGCAGTTGCCCTGTAAGTTCTCGCACAGTTTGAACTCTTCTGTCCATAAGCCTTCCTTAGTGCAAAGGATGGGAACCTGGAAAGTGAAAAGAGAGCAGTGCTCTTCATTACAAGCCAGCTGCAGGCTCACCCCGACTTGGCTCCTAGTGATATTTTCACACCATCTGCTCAGCTCCAGGGGGTAATAGAAAGAAAAATGACCTTCTTTTGCCTGTGAAGTCCAGAGCAAAATCCTCCAGAGCAACTGGGTGTGGCCATCTGGTCCAGTCTAGGGATACTTTGTACTACTGACCAGAAAGCACATTGTTTTCCAGCTGCTGCTGGATCCCACCAGAGGGAATTTGCTGAGCTTCTGTCTACAAGGCCCTTCCAGCAGGCCACATGCAAACCTCTGGTGGAAGAGCCTGGCAGGCAGCAGCAGCCTCCATCCCCTTGTCAGCAAGTCTCCTGCCAAATATTGCCAGTCATTGCAGCAAAGACATGAGCAGCTGCTCTCAAGGGCTGCTGGAAACCCTCTGCTTTCATCCCCTACCCTTTTCATTACGACAAGCAGGCGTGCGGACAGGACGAGTGGCTGCCTTACCCGGGAGAGAGCGAGAGCATCCTCAGTTGCGGGGGGACCGTGAGGCTGCTTGTGCCCCTCTGAGCCTTATCATCTCCCATGCAGCAATGTGAGATTATTCTGACCAGTAGCCCCAGGGCCTGCAACTACTTCACACTGGCTGGAAGACTACTGTGGAGCCAGCACTTGCTCCCAGGAGCACAACTGTGCATCTGGCTGGAAGAACCGTTTGCAAAATAAGTGTTTTTGCTCTCTTCGGGTTGCAAAGAACACCAGGGACTACTGTTCTTTGTGATCCCATTTGGGGACCTGCGCATCCCTCTCCGTGATGCTATGACCTTTTCGTGGATGCTCTGGAGTATGGTGCTTGGCCAGTCTGTCCCTTCCCAAAGCCACTCACCCTCTCACTCTGTGGCTCACAGTTCAGAATGCATTGGCTGTCCAGCTCGAAGCCCTGCGTGCAGTTGTACATCCCCTCAAAGACCGGCGGAGGTGGCTCACACACCACGGGAATGCAGTGCCCTTCTTCCCACAGGCCGCTTTCCAAGCACTGGATCTTCAGGAACTTCCTGGAAAAACACACCCACAAGCCTGGGCTGCAGACCCAGAAGGGCAGCACATGCAACTCCCAGTCAACACTTTGCTCTACAGCCTCAGGAGCTGCACAGCCCTTAACAGAAGAGGCTTCCCCAGTGAAAAGCCAAGGGGTAGCCCATCACAGGCCAAGGAAGATGTCTAATGTGGTCAGGAAGAGAAATGAGAAGAAGGAGATAGAGGATCAGCAGTTTCTCCCTGGAGACCAGCTCTGGCAGAATCCTAGGCAGATGATTTCCACGAGTCAGCAGTGAAGGATATACAGCTTTGCTCTGATTTGCTTGGATTCCTGAGGGTGGGATCCAGCGAGGCCTCCAGGGCACTGGGACACAGACCTCAGCCTTATAGTTTCCCCTGAAGCCCCTATTTTTGCTTCCCGTTAAGCACGCACTTTTCTAGCTGGAGAGAGAAGCCTTGCCCAGGTGCCCCTCACTCTCTTGGCCCCGGCCCCTGCGGGTACGTGCACGGAGCTGCCTTGTCCCACAGCCAGCAGCTACATACTTTGCTCAGGCGCATGAGCCTGCACCAGTAAATCCTGCTGGCCTGGTCCCAGCTATTCCTAAGGCTCCTCTTTGTACTCCGGCCAAATCTGTCAATCTCGCTCTAGCAGAGGAATTGTCATACCAGAGCAGACCAATATCAGCTTGTGTTGCTAAAACAGTCCAAGCACAAAAGACTTGCCAAAAAAATTATGAAAAAGAAAGGAAGACAAAGTCCAGAAGTGGAGCCCACCCGCTTCAGTCTCCCATCCCTGCCAGCGATGTATATACCACATCTTTTGCAAAAAGGCATAAAAAGCTCATGATGTTTTGGGCTAGCGGCAGACCACTCTTCCAGTGAGCACATGTCACTGGACACCTTCAACGCACAAGATCTGACAGCCTTTCTGTCCTCTGTAACAGGCACCCAGACACTTTTACTTGATGACCGGCCTGAGATGCTTCGCTCTGCCCTCTGCCATTGCTGTGCCAGCAGGCAGGGCTCCAGGCGCCGTGTCGCCAGGTTTGCAGCACACCCCAGGCACACAGAGCGGGATTTAACGTCTCCTCAGCTAGGGTGAAAATACTAAATTGCCTCTTGTTCTGCACTGCTGCTCAGGGCCACCTGGCTGTCCCCCGTCGCACGAGTGCCTCGTTGCCATCTTGACCAGTTTGGTGCATGGTCACTCAGCCTGGAACAGCAAGGTGGCCCCATTCAGGCCCTACTCCATAGATCGGGCAGGGCGAGAGGCCTGGCTACAGTCCTTGTTAGCTTTGCTCTCTTATGCTAGGGACTTTCTACAAGTGACAGAGGGTTCCTGCTCTGATGAACATGGGCTTCAAGCTGGGAAGGTGGAAGGCAGGTGGACGAAGGTGATGGGACTCACAGGTCCCTCAAAACGGCACCATTCTGCTGGGGACGGGATCACTGCCCACCACCATGTGAGCCTCTGAGCACAACTGATCCTAGGAAGTCCTTCTGCGAGCAGTAGGTTTGAACTGACAGATGGGAGGTGAAACAACACGAGTCTTGTTCAGAAGGCTGGTGCGGAGAAACAATTCTGGAAGCCACTGTGTCTTTAGTGCACCACTAATTTCATTTTCATGGCTACTTGCCTCATCTTCTGGAATGATGCTCACTACCTTTGGAAGACTTGACCCACCAGTCCTTGGCTCTTCTCAGGCTGGACTGAATGCTTTGCTTTGCCCACTTTTTCATTTGCTTAAAGGCAAGCAAAGGCACACCCTAGGAGACACTGATCCATGCTGAAGATCCATGTCTGCATGCGGGAAATCTGTTTCTCCTTATTGGACTGCCTAGCATGCAGGGTGTAAATCAGCTGTACGAGTTATGCAGGTCAGATCAGAGCAGACAGGCCATATCTTACACTACCATATTACAGCAATGTTGGAGATGGTAGTTTATGCTGTTATGGTGATACAAACAAACTGGTGGTATGAAGCCTCACTGCTACAGGCAAGGCCTCACGCAGAGAGTAGAATTCAGGACCATCCCTGACACATGCTATTTCTCACTCGCCAGCCACCTGGGTATAACTGATCCAGCCACTGTACGGCACTGTTGCTCTTCCAAACTGCAGTGGAAACCCTGCACCTAAAGCCACGTGAAGGTGTGGGGAGGGAGACAGAGCACGACGCGGGGCACATCTCAGGAATCTCAGCACTTGCAGCCCTGTCACCTTTTCTGGGCCTCCTTGTCTTGACATGGTTCTAGAGTGGCTCCAGCATGGACTCGTGGTGCGCCTTTCAGTGCCTCCTCACAGGAGCTGACCTGTCCGGTCAGATGACTAAACCAGGGAGAGAGAAGGAGCAGCCCAGGGACCATCTTCAGGAGGGATGGAAGAGGGTAGGAAGAGGAAGGAGGTTGGCACAGCTGAATTCCCTTGACAATCGCTTTGTTCCCACCTTTCCCTCTCTCTCCCTGTCCCACTACACTTCTGCACAACCTGAATCTGAGCTGAAATAAAAACTCAGCTTTTCCACAACTAGCACTCATGCTGGGCAAGTTCCAAACAGGGCTGTCCTGGCCTGACCCCAGAGTAGAAGGTGCTATGTGGCCCACTGCTGTATAGATGAAGTGAGCAGTTTATATTAGGGCATGGAGAAGGGAAGGGAGAGGCTTTAAAAAAAATACCTTGTAGCAGTTTGAAATTTTCAGACCCCCCGGCTTCTTCTGATCTGGGTTAGCAGCATTTCTTAAGGATTAACAAGGAAGCCAGGAAAATCAGAGTCAAAGATTCCTCCTCCAAATGGGCAATCCACTGTCTAATGGGTAAAGGAGGCAGCGGAGACGTCTGAGGCCAGTGAGGGCGGTGTTTGATGTGAAGGCACATGCGGTAGCTGAGCTCCTTGTGCACGCACAAGTTTTGCCAGGATCCAGTGGTGGAGTGGAGTGGCCAGGTTTTGGAGTACTGGGTGCAGTGTACAGAAATAGGGATAAATTACTCCAAAGTCCACCTCATTTCCTCATGGTAGGAGACTGATGACTTCGCAAAGAACAGGGGAGAAGCAGAGAGGCTTTGCTGGGAAATTAAAAGAAAGCAATGCCAGCTCGTAGGACTTCTGCTGCTTTCCTTTCCTCTCTCCAAACAGCCTAGACAACTTGGGTTGTAAATCTTCATCAGGGGCCTTAGAGGTGGAAATGACATGGGAGTCCATTTGACAGCCCGTGTTTTCTTTCCCCGGCTTTATGGCTCCATAAGCTGCATGTCTGTTTGCCTTTTATCTGGAAGGGGCCAGATGTGGGCACTAGAAGTGAGAGCCCCATCCCTACGCGTTCACCACAAATATACAATGGCCGAGTGCCCTATTAAACTCTGATGCTCTTGGGTTAGTCTGTCCTGCTTTGCCCGCTCTGATCCTTATGAAGTGCTTCCAACCCTCAGTCTTCTAACACACTCCATTTTCATCTCCACATTCCCCTGCCTTCTCTCCCTCTTTCATGGTTGCCATCAGCCCACCTAGTCTTTGAATGGGGAAGGGAGGTGGAAGGGCCGAATCTCCTGCAAGTTTGCTGAGGGACAGGACTGTCTGGACTGTCTCATAGCTCCTTGATCTCTGGTGAGGGCCAAGGTGCCAGTTATTCCTTGGTCCCACCAATGTGTCTCCTGTTTAATCTTGCCAGCCTCTCAGGTCTGTTTTCTTGAACATAATGAGCTAATCCAGGAAAGAGCTAATGATGAGGGAGCACAGAAGCACGAATACTCAGTTTGATGAACCTAGAAAGAAGCCAAAGAGACTACAGAACACCCAGAAACCTGATGGCTGAGTCATAAACTGAGACCCTAATCCTTCATGAGCATATCAGGAACCTGCACCCTTGCAGAGCTTCCAGAGCTCTCTGCCACCATCTGCAAAGACTCCCGTTCTTCAGAGACAGCCCTGGATGATAAGAGCAATCCTTCACTTTGGCAGATCTGTGCCTGCCAGGGCTGATACACCAAAGGATCTCCAGAAATCGAGTCATCTGCTAGCTTCTTTACTGGCTAATAGCCGCCACAGACTACACTTGCCATTTCTGTATATACACTTGCTGGGTGTATATACAGAAATTCAGATGAAAGAGCACACCAGCCTTTGCACTCGCAAGGAAAGGCTCTTGCTTTTCATCTTGCACCTGGTGAGAAAGGGATGAATTTTCTCGTTCTGTGAATGTTTGTTGTTCAATGCAAGATCATCATCATAACACCACCAAAGATGTTAGATGAGTTAGTAGTAGTGGTAACAGCAAACCTGAAAATAGGACCATTTTGCATAATATTCCTTGACTTATTTTACAGCCTATTCAGACCTATAGAGAAGTTACACACATATCAGAAGAACCTTGGGAACTCCTGGAAAGCATCCTTTTTTTTTTTTTTTTTTTTGAAAGCAATTGCTGCAGAAATGCATAGCTTGGCAAGCTGTGTTGATTTGATTGCAAGTACAGGGCCTGAAGGTCACAGGCCTGCAAGTTGCCTCATCGTTCACAAAGCATCCAAATGATCATACCCATAGTCACAATTCACACAGCTCTCGACCTGAGAAACCCTAACACTGTGAGAAGCTCTTCCTTCGTTACTATGCAAGACATTTGGCAACCACCTCCTAGTGCACAAAAACCTATCTATCTCACAGCAAAACAGATATGAAGCCTGTGTCCAATTAAAATGGGGAAGAGGGCTTAAGTAATTAACACATAATTACCTGACTCGTGTCAGGACATTGGGGAGCACCCAGCCAGTGCCATGGAATATTTGGTGAGCATACACAACAGGGACTTCATCTGGAGGTGTCATGCACAAAATACTGCTTTACCCCCAGTGTCATGATATTGGCTGAATGCAGTGCTAGTGAATCACAAGGATTTTTTCCCCAAACCATTGGGAAAATCTCCTTCAATTGAAATATAAATGTTTGAGGTTAAACTTAGCCAAGACATGGAGGGGGTAAAATGTTAATTCTTACAGTATATTGCTGTGAATATTGCTGTGAATATTGCCATTACCATCTGAATCTCATGATCTATGTTTTGTTGCTTATACAAAAGGCAGCAACTCACAAGAGACTTCCAGCATCATTTGCTTATTACCAGTTGAAGTCCTGAGAGTTTAAAAATGCTTCCACATACATGCTTAATTTTCATCAAGTGAAAAGTACATTGAGGTGTGCAGGACAACTTGTGCTTTGACGTAAACTAGGGGAATGCCTTTCATGTTTCAGGCAATGGCATGGGCATGATCAGAGCAAACTGCTCTGCCTTTAACCTAGCCCACCAGCCAAAGCAGCTTTGCAATGCTGCCAACACACAGTGACCTCGTCTCCTTTCAATGAACCTTGCTAACAGTAAGAAAGGGAGAAGAGAAAAATGTGGCAGAACAGTGAGAAAAAACACATCACAGACTTACTTCTTAGGTTTGCCCACTGCGTTCTCTGCCACGTGATATCCAGGTTTACACTTATAGCGACATATTGAGCCCACATCGTGGTTCCCCTGCAGGCACTGGGGGACCAGTAGCTTGGCATTGGCCACCACAGGAGGAGCATCACATTCCAGCTTGCAGTAGGCTTCGGGGAGTGACCAGAGTCCATCCTCAAGACAGGTCAACCACTGACTCATTCCTAATTCCAAGAGAGAAGCAGGATGTTCAGACTACGGCAGAACTGGAGTGGAATCCTGGAAGTGAGTGAGGCAGAAGGGAACCAGCAACCCCACTCTTTTTAGACTGGATATCAATGTCAAGAAAGACAACAAATTTGAAAATCAAGGAGCTCATTGTATGGTTGGTCAGGCTGGGACAGAGACTGAATCCCTTGAAAACAGACAGGAAGGGGAAAGGGATGACTTCTAGGGGATGAAGAAAAGATCCTGTCCCACAGATCTCCCCAAATCTCTCCCTTAAAATTTCTCTCTCCAGTGACACCTCAGAAGAGCCTTTACTGGGCTTTTATATATGACCGCTACATAATTCAGGCCATGTAGTTTTTCACCAGGTAGGTTGTGTAGTTTGTCAGTACCTACACTTACAAGCTGTAAGCTCTGTGCTACACATGCAGTGCAACATAGAAAGCACCAGCAGAACAGATACAGAAATCTTAAGTAGTGTGATGGTGAATTCAACCTGCTATCTTCTAGAGGACTTCATCTAACTATCGTGGCCCCTCATTCTTCATTGTCCGTCTAGAAAAGAGAGAATCTGGTAGGCGTGCCTTTCAGGTGGCCTAAAACAGAACCTGTCTTAGGCATCCGAGACTGTAACTACGCACTGTAGATCTGAATCTAAGCCAGAGCATTTCCCTGGGAACTGCTGAGCAAGAAAAACAAACAAACAATCAAAAAAACCAAACCAAACAAACAAAAAAACAACAAAAAAATCTTACAAGCTAGTGAATGGGAGTCTCTCTATTGAAAAATTTGGATCAGGCCTCTAAAGAAGGTTCTCTGTATAGCCAGATTTCTCCACACTCCCTTCAAGCATCACTTGCTTTTTATAGGATCGCTGCTCTGTCTACAACCGCTCTTGGAAACGTCCAAGACTGGCGGCCTCAGGCAGCACCTCCACTCATGGCTTGTGTTCCCAGTGGGCCTGCGCTCCCAAGGATCAGCCTGTACGGCTGCTCCTCCTGCCTCCAAGCTCCACGACAGAAGCTGCGTGGCTCATGCAATCTTTTCCTTGTCTATTCTTAGTATTTATTAGCATTGACAGACTGCCCATAAGGATGCAAGCCTTTGGGGAGAACAAGAAGCAGACACATTCCTGCCTCAACAGCCTAGCGGAATCAATTGGACTTCTCTGAACTTACCCGCACAACTCAACAGCCTTGGCTTAACACCACCAGGAGCTGTGTCAACTCCTGGAAGTCACCCAGGGTGCTCTATGGATGGGCCTCCCTTCCCGACAAGGGAGCCAATGGCAAAACTCCCATTGACTTCAGTGGGAACAAGAGGAGGCTGTTAGTGAAATATCACATTAAAACTCTGCCCTCAGTTGACCCACCAAAGGCAATGGCATTGGTTTGTACGGAATCTGGCCTGTCGAGCTGCAGTTCACACACTGTGCTTTGATCAGCTCTCACTGGGATCAGCCAGCATCCCCCCTGTCATGAAACGAGACCTTAATTCCCTGCAGTTTTTACTCCATAGATTTAACCCAAAAAAAAGAGTAGTAAATGATTTTCATACATTTCAGCTATAAATGTCTCTGTAAAATAGGGCACCCATTAAAATGATTTGTTGTAAGTGATTGTTCAGAGCAAATGTGCTCGTGGAAACTCACATAAAGTCCCAATGCTTGAAGCTGTCAAGGCAATTACCCCCGAAATCCCATCCAGCTCAGCCTTGTATAGACAGGAACAGTAGCGCTCTTTCTTTGACTTGGCTTAGAAACATTCCTGCGGCTCTTGATGGAGTCGGCAGAACGAAAGCCAGGCCATGGCGTGTCTGGAGGACTGCTGTGTGTCTGGGTGGTGCACATCCCCGAGACTGCTCTGCAGCTGCGGGCACCGGTCTCTATGGCTTTGTAAGGCCCCAGGCCTCCTCAATCACATGCTTTCAGATAGCCACTAGGCAGCATGCCATTTTGGGCTTTCTGAAGTCCTCTCTGTTCCCCTCCACTGGCTGTCTGCACAGTTTGTGCATTCGTTGTCTCCGTAAAGCCTGAGCCTGCGTGGAGCTCACTGGTTATCAGGAGAAGACAAGCCCACAGCCTGAGGTGGATTCCTATGAGATGCCAGCTGGTGGATGAGGAGACACTTGGTATCCCCCCACTATGGTATCTCTACTCTAGGATGATGGATGCCTATCATTTAAGGAGGTCTTTTCAGAGTCCCACTGTCTGGTAAAAGCCAGGATAAAACAAAAAGTCAAGTTTCAGCTCAGGATAGACACAAAAGGTGGTATCAAAAGGGGGAAAGAGGGTTAAATATCTCAACACTTGAGACTCTACCTTGAAGCTTAGCTGGCCGGATGCAGGAGAAGGAACATCTCTTCAGGTACGTGGTCCCCTTCGGGCAGGAGAACTCAGCGTAGTACACGTGTAACTGGTCAGGGAGACCGCAGTCAACAGGTTCACATGTCACAGATCTGTCCCACTGCCCCGAGCGGCACATCAGCACCACCTCCTTCTGAGGAGAAAGCAAGGCTCCATTGGACTCCTGTCACTGAGCTTTAGCCTACTGTTTTACCACCCCAGCAAAAAGGGCTGGCCAAAATTTCAAGGATGAGAAATGCACTTCTCTATTTCTCCTCTCCCAGGTGTTACACTCCCCTCTGGACGCTGAGTTGGAGCCCAGTGTGGCACAACACAAAGCACCTACCTGTGCATGATGTGATGCTTGGAATGAGGCAGCAGTGATCGGTGTTTGAGATAACATGCAAGCCCTCTAGGTTCCAGACCTGAAATGTCTGGTCTCTAGTTTTCTCCCCCAAATACTATCTGAATCCAGAACTATGGCAGTCTGCTCTTTCCAATCCCGACTCCCCAGTGGGCTCTCTCACCCTCAGCCTGACCTTCTTATAAGCAGCACACAGGTAGGCAGTCACTTGGCATGCACCAACTAAGACCTGTCTGGCATGCAAATTATGACTATGAGTGAATCATCTTCCC
This sequence comes from Crypturellus soui, assembly GCA_032275445.1. Lineage (NCBI taxonomy): Eukaryota > Metazoa > Chordata > Aves > Tinamiformes > Tinamidae > Crypturellus > Crypturellus soui. Next base: position 318,404 of record JAUBNY010000320.1, on the reverse strand, counting down.
CTATAAAAATAGGGGTCAGTCCTCAGAACCCACTGAGTTCTCGTGCACGGCAGCAGACTGCACTGCAGAACCTCTTCTTGAGCAGGGACACCCTTCAAGGTTACTCCCCAAGGCTAAGAGATTACTTACAGGTGACACAAGCTCAGTAAATGATAAATAGTACGATCAAACTCTGCAAACCTTTGGGAAACTTTTAATAAGTTCTGTCTCTGGTTGATTATGTATATCAATCTTTTAGACATAAGCTATCAATCAAGTCTGGGACTAGGAATGGATCCAGCTACATCGAGATTCCTCTCAGGACTTGTTTGGAAAGCAAAGGGTCCATTCTGAGCCTCAGGACTCAATGGGAGGTTCTCCTTTGCACACTTTGCTAGGAAATTCTTTAGATACAAGTGGCTGATCGAGTCGGGGTCTAGGATTGGGTTCGGCCTCATCTAGACTCCTCACAGAAGGAGTTTGGAAAGCAAGGGGATTGATTACGAACCTTGTGACTCAACAGAAGGGTCTCTCTAATACTTTCAGCTGATCCCAATCTCCATGCAGTAAATAACTGTGTGAACATTGACATCAAACCTCATTAAATGATTGCTTACGATGGAGCCTTGTTGAGCCACTATCTGACCTCAGGAAAATATATTGCTGCTTTTCTCTTGAGTGAAGTGTATCACTTCTCAACTGTGATGACATTGTCTAAGCAGTAACAGAGCATATCAAGAAAAAGCATCAAGATAAACAACAATTTTCTGGGCTACATGTTATTCCCAGCTCTGTGCACAGGTCTTAGTTTCTGCCCTAGTAGATCAAATCTTATTTCAGCCATTGGTGGGCAGCAATCCTGTTAAAAGGTTTCCCTGAAACACACTGCCTCAGCCCACAGACACCACTGAAATCAGTGGTTCATATAACCCAGTGGTTCATTCATAACCCATAATTACATGCCCCCTCTTACATAGTTGGGGAACCACACGAGATTCCTGAGTCTACACTGCCAGTGATCCCAGTTCTAAATACAACCCGTGTGCGCTATGCACTTAGTCAAAACAAAGTACTGTATGATGCTGTGCCATGATTTCCATTCTCAGCCCATCCAACATTATCCCAGCAGCTCTCAGTACAAATAGTTTTCATCCAACTATTTCTGATGTCTGCTTATTGGTTGAACATAATCAGGTTGCTGATATAGTGAAACTTGTGATTTGTCCTCCCAGCCAATACATTTCAAATTAAGACAGGTCTGGATATGGTGGCTCTCAAGGGCATTATTAAAGTTGAATCTAGCACTCTCCATTGCATGACAGGATCATGCTGCAATTGAACTGCAAGTGCTCTTTCCTTAGTACTGCCGGGTGCAGGACAGGCACATCTTCAGGGCTACCCAGAAGAAAAAAAAAAAAAGAGTCCATTGCCATATGGAGGGAATGCCCAGGGAAGAGCTCTACAGCTTCTCCCAGAATGTCCTGGGATGACAATGGACATACTGTCAGGGACTGAGAAAACGAGGAGAGATGGGGGCCCTGACAATGGACATACTGTCAGGGACTGAGAAAACGAGGAGAGATGGGGGCCCTGAGCCCAACTGGATGGTTGCGCCTACTCCATCCTCTCTATGGACAAGCAAAACAGGGCACCTCTTTTCTTTCAGCAGCACTCATCAAAGTGTATGTGTTACTACGTCCCGCCAAAGATTTGTCCCCTATTGGAACCCCCATGCTGTCCCCTTATGCCCCCGTAGAGGTAGGAAAACAGAGGTGATGTCACTTCAGGGCTTGAGACAGGGCACCTGTAAGTTGCCATCTGTTATGACAACCACAAGGCTAAGCTTTGTCAAGAAGTTTCCCATCTCACTGCCAAATATCAAAAAATTGTCACCCACAGCAAGTTTACTTAGTGTGGTTTCATGTTAGGAGAGAACGAGAACATTTTGTTTTCCTTGTGAACACACTGATGTGTGTTAAAGGATTGCCTTGGCCTGCAAAACTGTATGATCCCGTAATTAATAACTTTCCAAGTGACATGGGGGACAAGTGGGGCATCTCAAGTTGCCCCTTTGCACCCTGTCATGCCTCACTTTCCAGTGCCCACCTCACCCCTTGGTAAACAGTCACTGCTGCAGCACAAGTAATGTGTCTGCCACACACGAGCTCTTGGAGAGACAGAAAGACCAATCTGCTTCCCCTGCCTGACTCACCTCCATCTATCTCCACCTAAAATGAGTTTACATCCTCTCATTTCATCTAGTGTGCGGGGCCAGCTCAGCCCCAGAGGTTTATGTTTGCTCTCCAGGAACACAGTAAGGACAGGACAAACTGTGCCCATAACCCTGCCAAGGTGGCTACCTAGATCTGAGGGAGTTCAGCTCCCAAGGACCCGTCAATCCCAGATCTCCTCAATCCGTGTCTAAGCATGGAGCTGGCCATGGCTTTTATGAGGCAGACTCTGACCCACTGGAAAGTGGGCTGAACTCTTTCATACTGACCTCTGTGCTGCCCTGCTGGCTTGTGCAGCATTGATTGCAACATGATAAAAAGAAAGAAAAGCTCCTGGTCCTGTTGGCTCTCTCTTCATCTCTAGCCCTCTAAATTTAGTCGCTCTGAAATGACTTCATTTTTTCCCGAGCCACTAACTTGAACTTTAAGAAAAAAAATGGCCCAGGGATATTTAACCCTCCCAGCAATGCCCATGCAGAGAACAGAAAATGTCTATGTGTGCAGGAACAGACCCAGCGTGTCATCATGGGCATCACACGCACTGCTCCTCGCAGCACCTCGGTCTGGGTGCAGCGCAGAGCCAGAACTACAAGGGAGACTGGAGCGGGGTCTCCTGGAACAGCAGTCACTGGCGCTGAGGCCCAGCACTGCTGGGTTCATTGCACTGAGGCTGGTTGACTAAGGTGTGAGGAGACCAGGGCTGCAATCTCATGCTGTCCCGGGTCATGCCCAGCCACCTCAGGGTGCTGAAGTTTATCTTAACTAACAGTCTGGGCCATGAGAGGATGTCTGCTGTGTTGCCCACTCACCTGCACAGAGCCCAGGCTCTTGCCGTTGCTGGAGCGAAGGACAAATCCCTTTTCACAGGAGACAATGCACTCCATGTCCCTCGGGCCGCTGGCGGTGCAGTTCAGAGCGGAGGTGTGAGCAAGCACCGGGCGCACGCAGCCTCCTGGCTCTGCACAGCTATGGTGGGCACAGCTGGGGAAGAGAACAGAGAACAGCTCAGCAAAGCAGTCCTGCTGCTTCTGCAGCTAGGAGGGCCTCCTCCCAATAGGCATCTTCTGCTTGGGATGCTCAGAGCTGCCCCGCCAGAGCCATGGATCACCTGTTCCCAGGAAAAAAACCCTCCCCTCCTGGCCACAGCAATTTCCTGCCATTTGGTACCGATGAATTAAGCATTAAAAATAACCTCCCAGCAGAGAGGAATACTGCTGAGGGGTCTAAATTCTCTGTCAATGAAGTATGGCCCGCAGATTAATTACCTAGGATGGAATTAGGGCAAGACATGGGGCTAATATAACAGCTCCCCCAAGTAACACCCTAGTTATCTGATGGTCAGGATGTTTTTTTCACAGGTCTCAATACTAAAACAGACAGCAGTCCCTCTAAGCAGGGGTGCTGCTGGCTGAACCTGCCACATGGTCTCACGCAGGAACTGGGGAGAGCAGGAAGGGAGGAGCTCCTGAACACCCCTCTTTCTGCTCCCTGGCCCAGCTCGCTCCAAACGCAGCAATTTGCTCAGTCTTTCCTGCCCAAGATGCACATGTAGAAACCCGACAGAAGATACAACATAGGCACCAACACGGAAGATAGGGGAGAGCAAGGTGTTGTTAACTCCGGACAAGCCTGGGGAGTCAGTTTGGGGGAAATCTGCAGCGCTTGGTGGCTCAGAGATCCCCAGTGGGCACAGGGAGAGCGCAGAAAGAGCAAGAGGAAAGGACCACAAAGAAGAACAAGAAATAAAAAAAAAAAAAATTTTCAGTGCAGACCTGTTTATGAAGTGAGAAATGGTTTCAGGGCAGCTGTTGCAAATTCTTTCACTAGCTTATATTTCCATTTGCTTCCTTTTTAAAGAATTTGTTTTATGAGTGCAGCGTTTGTCAGGTCATTAGCTTCTGAGGGCATCTGGTACCAATTGTAGCCCTCTCCCCTCCCCCTGTTACCTCCTCCAGGCAGTTGTTTTGCTGCCTGCCTGTTCCCCCAGCACACGCACTTCCCTGCGCAGCCTCCCTCATCTCCAGCTCCACCTCCCCATGAGGTAACCAGTGTCCTCAGGCTCCTCATGCGTGCCTTGGAACATGCCGTGTGTGAGAGGGACTGAGTTCCTTTGATTCTTAGGCTTACTCTTGCTGTCTGTCCTCTCCCCTCGTCGGTCAGAGCATTAGAGTGTTTTCAGCAAAACCTGCCTTTCTGCACACGGGGGACGGTGTGCGGATTTTGTGCTGTGACAAATGCCAGAAACTGGCCCTTCTACTGCATTGAACATCACAGGAGGAAAGTCCTTACCCCTAGATGCCTCCAGGCACACACTGATTATTCAGCAAAGTCACAACCCACCGTAGCCCACGCGTCATGAAGCGGGGCTGGAAGACGCGTGCGCGGTGGGTTAGCCAAAAGGCTGCAGGCTGTGTCAGAGCCGGGCTGCCAGGTCAGATTCCGCGGAGCCCCAGGACATGTAACTTCATCTCCTTATGAAGTTGTGATGAGTTATGGAGCGCGTGTTCATCCAAGGGCTGGACAGGGAGAGGGTGGTGACGTGCTCTGCCTGCACTAAGTCAGGCCAAATGCTTTCTTAGCACAACGGCGTTTACGTCGGGGAGTGATGACAGAGCACGGAGCTCACATTGTCTAGGATGACAATGACATTATTAAATAGCAAATAATGAAGGACTTAGCATTCCCTTTACTACTGGGCATATTTTGGTTTTCCAGAAATTTGGAAACATAACCAGCAATGCTGATGTAGCTTAATAGATCAAGCGACCAGCAAATTTCTTCCTATTATATAAATAATATATTGGTGTATATAGTTATATGTAAGAGATTCATAACTATGTAACATGAGATAGAAATCTTTCTTTTAATATATACCACATGTATATATACATACATTTATTCTATATTTTAGAAATAACTAGATTTCTCCGGTGTTGCCCCAAATGTTGGTTAACTTATTACCCTCTTCTACTTGCAATAGTCTCCTAGTCCTATAAATACTGACGATAGTTTAGTTTGGAGATGGTCTGATACATACGTGCTTAAGTTGTGAGAAATTGTTCTCAACCTGTATGTAGCTTTGAAGTCTGATGCTGCTATTTCAGGCCTCAGGAGAGGTCTGCATCGCGGAAAGTCATCTATTCTTCTCTAATTTATCAGTACGTTTAATAAAAAATATCATCTCCCACTACAAACTATCGCCAGCACTATCATTGCAATATACTGTCAAGGATGCCTTTGTGTCTGATGCTGTACAAATTCAGGACAAAGAAACGATATGGTCTGGCACTACCGTTATCCATATGCCTTAGCACAGTTTGGGTAATGTGTTGGAATAAATCATTGCTCCCAGCAGCTGGAACACCCTAACGATGGCTGGATGAGGAAATGGTGCAGTTAGCCCAGTTCTGATCTCAGTATGAAGGAGTTCTTTCTGCTTTTGATGATAAATTAAATCTCTCTATGGCAGCTGGAAACTCCTGAGATTTGTCCATTTTTGATTCAGGCCATATATGATTTACAATATGCCATTTTTTTCTCCATAAAACATCAAAAATATTTCCATTTTTATCTTAGCATATTTTGGAGCCCAAACTAATGATTTGTCAACAACATTTTAACAAAATATAATTTTTTCCTCCTAAGTTATTCCACATCAGCACCAACTCATTTTTTTCCCTACGTTTCATAATTTATACCTCAAAAAAAGAATTTCAAATATGGAAATTTTTGAAATTCTCAGCAGTTTAGTGATGATTCTAATTGCTCTGGAATGATAAGAGCATTGTTATGAAGTAGGGCCAATTCTACAAACACAGCAAAACTTTTCCATTGGGATCTTTCATGTTTCTGTAATAGGAGCAGGAGGCCACTGCCAGCAACAAAACACCTTGAAACAATAGTGACAATGCTGGTAAAAAGAAATCTTTTTGTTCTTCCAAAAAAACAATTTTGAAACAATTTTGAAAATTTGCATTTTAGTATATTTGTTTCATGGAACTCCCAAAATACTGATGGATTTACCAAACTAAAACTAAGCCAAGATGAATACAGGACAGCTGCCTAGCGCACAACAAATCTTCCATAAATTACTGTAGTATCTCCCCAAGCTTTTAACCCAGAGATTACCTTTCAGAAAGTCCTTAAAAGCTAGTTTTAATATGGTTAAAGAGGGGAGGGAGAGTTGTTGCTGGAAGTCAGTGCATGTACTCTGATGGAGTCTGCATTTGTCTCATCATTGAGATAAAAGATATTCACCCCAAAGTGGTCTGGCAAGGAGGAAAACAAAGAAATTAGAGTATTTTGGAAATAATATGAATTTCTTCTCCTCTCAAGCATGCTTCTTTTGAAGAGGAAAGGCCTCACACTTACAAACTTTATGGCAACCATCCTTGTGGGAGTGGGATGCACGACAGACCCAATGGCAGTGATGCTTCTTGACTAAAATCTTCACTGAAGTTGCCATCTCTTGGCAACTAAATGATGTGCTGAGCTCTTCATAGTCAAAATGGGAAATGTGCAAGAAAAGCAAGGACAACTTAATCTCAGTATATTTTCAAATGGTTCCATCCCATCTTTCTTTTTGTTGTTTGCTGTACCAAAACATATTCATAGAGGCACAGAATGAGCTGTGTGGAATTTCACGTTCCCTCCAGGCTGTTTCCCAATCTGAGGAAGAATCAGCTTTATCGCTCCTGATAGATGCCATCTCTTTTGCATGAAGGTAGTCGGTCATGAGACAAGCTCATGGGTACAATTTATCTGTCAGGATCTGCCTTCTTGTGACTTGAGACAAAATCCCTTACAAAAGGAGTCTGAGAATAGGTATCCCGTACCATGCTGATGCTAAAGAGTCAGAAGAAATGTTTCTCGAAGGCTGTTAAACAAAGGCAGTGCCTCTGTCTCGTGAAGCTCCGGATCCACAAAACATGGGAGGAAAGAGTATTACACAGATAAAGTACGAGTGCTCATTACATATTTACAGTCTTTCCTGGACTCTGCTTCTTAGGTTCAGAGACGGTAGAACCCACAAACCCAATGCAATGCAGGTACTCGATGAGCTTTGGGATCAGTGGAGATAGATGCATCCATCTGTGTTCTTGGTGCAAGCTAATAGCCAGGAGGATAATTTGGTTTTTGGAGACACAAAAAGAATGCCATCCAAAAGGAGGAAGGAAATGATTTTGCCTTTCTATGTAGCATTCATAACGGTGCTAACAAAACCAAGAAGGATGTAGAAATACTAGAGGAATATCAAAAGGAAGCTGCAAGCAGAATTCAGAATTCACTACAAGATTTAAGGAGTAGAAACTATATATCACAACAGAAAGGAGATGGTAAAAGGCTCTGACCACTCTCTACAACGTGTGCACACAGAAAAGAAATGTTGGCAGGGAGCATTTGGACCTTTCTGACAAAGACGGAACAAAAGCCCTTGACTGCAATTGAAGAAAGATAACTTTCTTCTTAAAATCAGAGGCAGGTTCCCAACAAAGAGGGTAGAGATAAGAATAGCTTAGTAGGAAAGCAGGTGGACTCATCACCTCCTAGAGTCTGTAATATTAGATAAGAAGGCCTTCCGAAGGACAAGTTTCATCCAGTTTCTGGGAAAAACGCTATTGCCTGCATGTGACATGAGGGAGAGCAGGGTAGAATAGGGGCAGGCTGCTCAGACAGGTAGAAACGGCTGTTCAGACAGGATGTGCCAACCTGTTCTCAATGCCTGCTGCATCGTGGAGACAAGAAAAGCCCGAGCAGGCCCTAGCTGGGAGGACAGAGCGGGAACAGAGGTTTGTCTTTACCTGAGCATGCCCCAGGGCTGCAGCCTGCCGTGGGGCCTCGAGGCGTTTGCACCTCGGGACTGAATCACTCTATCAGCTGTGATAAGAGAACAAAGTATATTCCCGGGTCAACGCTGCATGGCATTTGGCAATACTACATGTCTAGGATGTGCGTTTTCAAAGCAAACCCTTTTATGCCAGTTGTGTCTTCCCCTGTTAATGATGGCCATCCTCTTCCTCTGCCTCCTATTTGTCCTCCCGTTCTGGTCCAACCAGGGGGACCTGAGCCAGGGTAGTGGCACAGCAAGGAAGGATGCTGGTGCTTCCCTTTTCCACAGATTTTCACACCAGCACAGATGTAGTTCACAGTCTGACCCTGAATAAAATCAGCATATGGGGGAAACAAAATAAAACAAACAAATAGCAGTTGACAAGATGTTAAAGAAAAAAAAAGTCTGTGTCTGATTTTTTCCTCTCCCTGACAGCCATTTAACATTTAAAAGAAATCCAAAACCAGATCCCCCTTCGATACATTAAGCCTGCTTTTAGGCTAGCAGGGGAGAGCAATCACATAGGAAATAAGAGAACAATGCAGATTTTGCTTTGCAGCACCTTTCCTGCTAATGTGCTGTGGCATTTCCAGCACATGCTAACATAAAATAAGACGCACTAAAAATAAAACCAAGCTAAAAATAAAAATAACAGAGGAAATGAACAATGTTCCTTGGTTTGATATGCAGTCTGTACCAAGAAAAACAGAAGGGACTGTGGCTCGTTTTTAAAATCCAAAGGAAAAGAGTAAGCATGAAAGTTAGTTTGAGCCTGGAGGGGCTGCAGTGCTGATGCAGTAGCACTCCCAGCTCCAGTGAGAGCTTGGTCTTTGCCACGACTGAGATAGGAGGACTCAGGGGATGGTGCTGCTAACTCAGGAGTGCCTGTGTGAGCTGCGAACTTTCAGGAACCTCATTAACACTTTGATTCCTGCTTGACCTCCAGAGTGTGGGGTTCATCTGAGAAGGCAGAAGGAAGCCCTCCAGGAAGGGCTGCTGGCAGGGATTGGAGAGAGGGAGGGCTCCCAGTGCTATCTCTGCCCGTGCTGCTCCTCTGCCCTCCAGCACCTCAGGAGGCTCTAGAAGGAGAAGGCTTCTCCTCCTTCAGAACAAGGCTGTTCTTCAGTTAGTGTCAGAGACCTGCTGCGTTCTGACCCAGAGCGGGCTGCGCTTCATTGGTAAAGAACTTCTTTGAGCCTGCAAGGCACTTAGTTCCTTTAAGACGAAAGATGCTACAGGAATACAAAGCCTTTACATTTATTCTTTTGGCAATGAGCATTTCTAGACTGAATTCATGAAACCTCTTTTTGCTGTCGCTGTTGTTACTTTGCCTTTTGGGGCTATTTTTAGGAAACTGCTTACATATAGATGTGAAGCTGGGTGCATATGGATAGTCCATTCAGTGCATGTTATAAGATGGACTTGATCTTTTACAACTATATTTAAACTTCTTAAAATTTTATATTCTTAATTTTAATGAGACCGCCCCCATTTCCCGACTCCACTTGCCTTTATAGTAAACCAGTTATTAGCCCTTAAAAATAAAAATACTGCAGTATTTTTGCTCTCGAGTACATTTGTTATGGAGTTGAAAGAGATTTTTTAAATAAAATAAGGAAGAAAAAAATAATGGGCACTTCCCAACTTAGCAAAGGCAGATCCTTTATTAACAGCAAGACTACTGGAGATTATCAGCTAAAGTCTAACACTCTAGGTATTCAAGCCTGCTGTCCAGAAAACATTAAATAAATAGCATTTCTTACTCTTAAAATTTTGGGGATCCCGGCTTATTCAGAATGTTTGCTAAGGGCACTTATGTAACCTGTAAATCAACATATTGCAAATTGCATCTAATCAGGACAGCCTACTGCATGGTGGCTAGGAGCCTCCTTTTGGGGTGTTTAAAGTGACTTTCATGATTTAGGAGGGTTAAGACTAATCATGTGGTCGTTTCTGCAGCCTGGCTGATGAGCAGATACTTTTTACACCACCAATTGAATATTTTCAGCCCTTTATCTGTTCTCTGTTTTTCTCTTTATGTAGATGATGCTCACCTGCATCTGGTCAGTCTTTTCCTTCTTGTAGTCACTTCCCACCTTATGAAGGAGAGGGGATGTTCTCAAGCAATGAGAGTGCAAAATTATTTTAAAGGATGAGAGAAGGTAATTGAAAAACCACATCAGTTGGCCAGGGTCTTAGAGGCATGTGTATACATAACTGTAACGGCTACCAGGAGGAAACTGACTGCATTTCAGGTGGACGTTGATCCTTTAATGTAGGGCTGAGAATAATATTTATATGCTGACTCACTAAGATTTATGTTTCAGTATAAATTACACATGCACTTAAAAAAAAAACAGAGAAAAAAGGCAAAATGTACATAACATAAATCAGTTGTACTATGAGCCCACGAGTTTTTAGACAAACACATGCCCACTCATTCATTATCACAGATGTTCGTTCACGCAGAGCCATCAGCAGAAGAAAAATAACGATAGTAGTAGTGAGTCGATGACCCCAGGCAAAGCCCTTGACTCTCAACGCCCCCACGGGTTCAGGAAAGCTTAGGCCCAAACTTAGCATTCCCAGTCGCATAATTTGAGTAACTGGCTGGAGCGGAGCCCTGGGTCTGGATACTTGTAACTTGAGGGAATCTGGGATTTGAATGCAAAGCCAGACTGTTCAGGTCTGGCTGTCATCAGCTCCACTATACCTCCAGGACAAAGCTGAGCACCTTTAATTCCTTCTTGGGTCTGCATCTCTGCTCAGCATGTTCTTTTTGCCTTGTTTATTTAGTCTATCTTGGATGACGTTTTTTTCCCCCCTGTCCCTCTGCCAGCGCAATTTACTTGGAACACGGTGCCCCGTTCTGCAAATACTGCTTCTCATTTACTGCTCTGTGAAGAGATGCAGACACCTGCAAGTGCCGGACATCAATAAATTAAAGTGCTGTTACTACTATTATTGTTATCACCACGTTGTAGTGGGGGCAGCGTGAGACTTGGTGCAAGGTGGATGGGAAGCTAGGGAGAGGAGGAGGAGGAGCTGCTGCACACAGAGGTATTCGAGGAATCTCCTGCAGCACCCAAGTCCAAGCAGGGCAAGCAAGGCTCCCGCTGCCCTCCGTTGGGGAACAGCTCTGGACCACGTGGTAGTGGTGTGGAAGGAACCCAAAACCCCGGCGGAAAGGCAGGCGTCTGGAAGGCTCTCGCCAGCGGGCTGCTTTTCAGAACGTCCCCCCTGCAGTGTTTTTCCCCCGCATTAATGAGAGCAGTGAGGGTGCCAGACACGACCTAGGAAGCTCCAGCTCCATCTCTGAGCGGCTTGGCAAACCCACATGGTGTGGCTGGGAAGGATGGAGACAGATCCTCAGAGGAGGAATGCAAACACAGCCTGCACTAAAAACCACTAGGTATTTCATTCGATGAAATCTGGTATTATTAACAGAGATGCTCACGTGCTTGGCTTGGGTGCCATGCTAGAGGGAGGTCCAAACAGGGCTCTGGTGCTGCAGAATAAAACTGTGCCTCTCCGTCAAATTAAAGACTATTGTAAAGCACACTCAAAAGAAATCTCAATTTTTGCTTCCTTGGTGGCACCAAATGATAATTCCTCATCAGAGGGAGCTTGATTTCCCTATCTGAAAAATCTCTTTAATGTAGTTTTATGCATATGCACAAGCCACACACAAAAACAGTTTTCCTATGTTTTCTCCATCAGTGAGGATCAAATTGAGACTTATTACACTAAGTTTTTCAATTGCCTTTCAAAAGCCGCCCAAGAGTAGTCATAAAACAACACAGCAAGTAGACAAGGAGGCAATACCTGCAGGTCTGCTGGCTGTGTCCCTTCTCACATCCCACGAGGCAGGTGGTTGGGTCAGAAGAGCTGGAGTAAGCAGATGTCCGCAAGGCCACGGCTGCAATGCCCACACGTGGGGAGGAGAAATTGAGCAGCACTGAAGCGATCTGGTGGGAAAAGTATTCCTGGTTGTGGGTCGCATTGATGATGAGTGGGTTCTGCTGACACGACAGCTCGTGTGTCCCTAGGGGAGGGGAGATCAAAAGAAAGAAGCCAATCACATGATGTTTACTTTCCTTCTGATTTTTCCCATACTAAGGCCCTCTGCTCCTGCTTTCCCATGACTCTGAACACATCAGCCAAGCTTGGAGTTCCATGCAAAGGTTAGGAAGCAGAAGAGGCTTAGAACTAGGATGGGAGCACCAGCACCTCATCCACTGGAGGCCCAGCCATGCCCTGACGTCCCTGCCACAAAAGCACCAGCTCATTGGCTTTGATGACAGTCAGGAGCCAACGAGCACAGCCCTGCTCACACCTGCGGCATTTGCAGACCCCCTAACCCAGCCTTGGAAAGAAGGGAGGGGAATTCAGGGACAGGGAAAGTGGGAGGCACACAGGACTGGCTCTGCAGCCCATACGACACTCACCCCAAGAGTGGTTCCGCCCATGGATGTCACCCAGCTGGACAGTGACAGTCGGTCTGCGCGGGTCGCTTGGGATGGCACCATCAGATGCGAGGAAAACCAGGACGGAGGCGGGCGCTCCGGGCCGGTGGAAGCAGACCTGCGCGAGAGGGCAAGAGCCTGAGTGCGCAGCCGCAGTGCCGCTGCCCCGCGTGGGGCTGCATGGCCACCTCCACGCTCTGACACAGGGAGAGTGACAGTGACGGCACAGGGAGAGGGTGCTGGCTCTCAGGAGACGGCACATTGCAGGTAGATGGAGCAGTGAGTAGGTGGAGAGAGCAGGAAAGGAACAGAGGGGAAGAGCGTGCCAGAGCAGACAGGCCAGGGGAGATGCACAGAAAGAGAAATCAAGGACACAGGACTTCCCCGCTTCACCTTCTTCCTCCTCTTTACCAATATCCTCCACACGTATCAATCCTTGCAACAAGTTTATGGCATCTTCCCAGATCCACAGCGCTCGTTACTCTAACCCTTGAGCAACGCCTGATCCAGGGCCAGGCAATCTCTCTTCCAACCTTCCTAGCCGGACTCTGCCTCACACACCCCATGGCGTGGAACGGGCATGCGAGGCATCCCGAGAGGAGAACTACCAGCTGGGGCGCTGAAACACTTCCATGAAAAACAAAATGAAAGGCTGCAGTGCCCAGAGTGACTGCACACCGCCTGTCAGCCAGCAAGTGGAAAGATTTGTGGCAGGAAGTCCTGCCTATTAGAAAAGCTGACAGTTCGCCACTTGTCTAGGAGCCCTGAAGGCTGTACGAGACAGCCGGGAAATTCCTGCCATCAATCACTGCGGAGCAGACGTTCTTTGGGAGTAAGAGCATAGAAATGTTTTCCTCCCTCACCTCAGTACCCCCCACCCAGTGCCGTGATGTGTTTTGATCCAGATCCACCTATGGAGTGTTTCTATGGAATCGGAGCCCAGAAATTCAAGTCAACTTATATTCCAGAGGAGGGCAAGTCACAGCTGCCCAGACAGGGACTGGGAAGCAGGTTTCCCTCCTTGAAAAAAAAAGAAAAGAGGAAAAAAAGAAAGCGTAGCCATGCTCTAAGCCCACTGCTGAGCAGGAAACCTGCTCTGAGGAGTCTCCTGAGTGGGAAAGCTGTAGCTTGGCAGGAACGGACCCATTTTAGCCATGCCACCCGCTGCCCACTCCTCCAAATGCAGTTCCTTAAAGAGAAAGAAAGATATTTTGAGGAGTCAAGTGAGGCTTTCACAGCTTGAGGTGGAAGGTTTCTCCTTTCCCTTCCTACTGTGTGTCTGTTCAGACATGAGGAAAACTGTGGCCCTGAGTCACAGCCAGCAGTTGACTTGTCTAACATCCCATCGATTCTTTCTTCTCTTATATTACGTGCTTGGCCACAGTGGGCTGCACTCATAATATTTTTCCTCCCTTCTCTCCCTGCCTTTTCAGTAATTTCCCATGTATTAGACATCTAGACTTGCTTCCAAACGATTTTAATTCCTCTCTTCATTGGATATGTTGGAACCCAAGAACAAAGCATGGCCACAAATCTGCAAGATGGACCTTCCCCTCTGCAGATGGACCCCAGGTAAAGAGCAGAAGGTTTGTTAGGTGGCACAGGCATTTCCCAGGCTCTGGAATATGGCTCTATCTTGCTCACAGCCTGATGCCTCCAGCAGGACCTAGTGTTTCCCCTGCTCATTGGTGCCACCCTTTGAGAAATGCTGTAGGAATCAATTTCTACTCAGTGATGAGACTTGTGGTGTCATTTTAATGATGGTGGCACAAGTGCAGCCTTAAAATGGCCACGGCAATGCATGGGCACAATATGATGTGTACATGGATGTACACGCACATGTGAACAGCACGATTCCTGTTTGCACAGCCACATGAGCTGGGCACACTGCAAACAAGAACCTGTCTTTCCCAACCCAGTATGTTACGAATGTGGTAAAATCTATTAAAAGAAAAAAAGAAAGGGAAAAAAAAAGAAAAAAGAAAAAATCCATTAAAAGAAAAAAAGAAAAAAACGAAAGAAGAAAAGAGAAAAGAGAAAAGAGAAAAAAAGAAAAAAGAAAAAATGGAAGGAAGGAAGGAAGGAAGGAAGGAAGGAAGGAAGGAAGGAAGGAAGGAAGGAAGGAAGGAAGGAAGGAA
>JAUBNY010000320.1:291717-303660 GCA_032275445.1 Crypturellus soui | reverse complement strand
GGAAGGAAGGAAGGAAGGAAGGAAGGAAGGAAGGAAGGAAGGAAGGAAGGAAGGAAGGAAGGAAGGAAGGAAAAGAGCATACATACTACTAATGTATTACTACTCCATAAATAGTTTTATGTATGGAAAATAATAGTGTGCCTAAAGAGAGCATGAAGAACCAGTAATGAAAGTCTTTAATATAAACATCCATAAAGGAAGAGAACCGACCACAAGCTCCAAGAAAACTGGAACATGCTTTAAGCCCTAGTGAGAAGTGGAAAGCAGGCTTTTATCTAGGCAGGGCAGAGAGGGAGATTTCTGCTTTCTTGCGAGCAAAGGAAGAGAGGAGAGACAGATGTCATGGCCTATGCCTGAGAAGGAAGTTAGAAAGTAGGTTTTAAGCACACAGACAGGGAAGGAAAAAAAAAAAATAGTCCGGTTAAAGAAGGTTGTCTGGAGATGTAGAAAAAGTTGGAGAAGCAGAGGACGAAGAGGTTATAGTAATGTTTATTGACTGGAGGTTTGATGATTCACTGAGTCTTCCGAGTGGCTCATCAGAAGTTCCTCTCTAGACAGCCTCTAGCAAAGCAGGGCAGGGCGGCCCTCATAAACTGCAGAGGAAGAAGGAAGCCAGATCACAGCCTTCCAGTAACGCAAGGCAACAGCCACAAACCCTCTAAACTGGGGCTGCAGTCAGAAAATCAACACTGTAAAAGCACTATGGCCTAATCCTCCTCTACCCTCCATCTACCGTGACAGCAAGGTGTGACCCTGCCTCAGAGTGCAGGGAGCTGTGGTCCAGCAGCTGGTCCAGGCTCCCCTTGGCCATGCCACAGCGCTGGGCATGCTCCCAAGGCAGCCCACGGCTGTGGAAACAGCCCCGGAGGCCACCAGCAGGCTGCAGGACCCAGCAACTTGTAAACACAGAAATGCTTCCCTTGGTCTGGACCTCTGGGAGGGTAGGAGAACCTCCCTGATGGGGCTGATTTCAGGCTGGGTGCTCAGGGAACCTGACATGCTCAGGATCTTTCAGGATGGCAGGATGAAGCCCATTTTCTGTCTCTTTTTCTTAATTTGAAGAGAAACCATTCTGACCTTCAGTCTGGCATATAAAGAAAGCAGTCTTTCTCAGAGGCTCAGACAAGGGGTCACTCCAATCCTTCCTAAACAGGGTCTATAATGCAACTAAGCTACTCTCTATTGTTATTCATAGCTGTGAGGGCTGAGGGCAACTTGGGGTTGTGCTCATCCTGTGCTGGTGTAAGGGCACAGCCTGGCTGCAGAGAGTTGTCAGGAGCAGATTGTTGCTTCTCAACTTGAAAATACTTCCGCAGGCTTCTCCTTCAGGCAGAGCCCTTCTGCTGGCAACCTGCACTACAGTGGGTTTCCTGTAGCTGGTCCAGGTCACAGTATCAGTGGGGCAAATCACAGGCATTTAGGTTCTGTGATGAGTCAGTAGGGCATTAAGTCCTATTCAAACAAATTTTAAGGCTGATGTAGCTCCTGCTGATGGACAATCCAGGGCAAAAAGGACTGCTCTTTGTAACTGAAATGCTGAAGCAAAGACAAAGAATTCCTTCGGTGCCTGAGCACACATCCTGACTTACCTTGAGCCAAACTCTGTCATTATCCAAGGGCATCCTTTCCCCATCTGGATCCTGAGCATTGCCTTGGCTGGAAGTACAAGGGAACCAAGCAGCAAAGGGAAGGTCCTTTGGCACATCATGAAGGTGGGATTTACATACCTGGAAAAGCAAGACATTTTTTAATTCAGATGGAAGCAAGGAAAATAATAAAAAGACAGAATTATTACACATCTACCGCACCCCCAGAGCCTAAAGAGTCAACACAATGTAAAGGAGAGCCCCAAGTTAGTTCCTAGCAATTAGGATGTGGGTTCCAGAGGCAGGAATGGTATCTCATCACCTACGCATAAGCACTGGAGACTGTTGCCCTTTTGAAATGTTATAAACAAGTTATATTGAAGTACCTTGTGGTTTCTGTGGGAGTGACCAGTATGAATGAGATGATAGGCTGTAAGACGATAGGAAAGGCTGTGGCCTCCAGATTTTGACTGGGCTAACAGGATCTAAAGGTGTTTTACCCAAACACAGGTTTCAGTGCCACTTGTTGCCATGGGCTATCTGTGACACCCACCTAGAACTGACTCTGAAACATGCCCTTCTAGCGGCAGCAGACACCAGAACTCAGGCCTTCTTACTAGAAGGGTTTCAAGAGAATGTGCTGGGTTTCAAGAGAATGGTTCTTTGCATCAAGTCAAAAGGAATGAATAAACATAAAGAGCTAAGTGTATGTCCTCTCCACAGACCTCTCCCTCCTCGCCTTCTTCAGCTCCTCAGTCAGGACTATACACAGTATATTAACATTTATCATGCAAAATCCTGTCTTAGATCTCAAGGTCCTGCCCCAAAGATGGATGTGAAAGATGGAAATTTTCTGATTGATTGGCTTCAGATCAGACATTTTGAGATCAGCTCAGATGCTGATGTATGAGGGATTTTATCCTTTCTGGCCCTGACCTTATAAGCTATTAGACTTACATTTTTATTTTTAAATAGACACAATGGAACTACTTACACCTTCAAAGTTTGCATTTATTTGGTGGGATGAGGGTGGTCACTGCTTAGCAAACTTCATGATATGGAGAGATACTTCCTGTTCTGATGAAATACCCTTCTGCAAACTGCAATTCCTGCTTCTATAGACTACTGAAAAATGGGACATAAGAAAAGTCCAGGTCTTCTTCTGGCTCTCTATATGGCAATACACTAGTTAGTGAATACTTCCAGAACTGCTCTGAAGATCTTACTTCTGCAGCTTAAACTCCTTCAAGCTGTAAACTTCTGCAGCATGGACATTGCTAGAAAAATCTTTTCTTTTATCATGCCTTCCCTCACCTTCACAACAGGCTCCCCCGTCACCAAGGAAACAGGACATGATGTCTTATCCTGATGGGAGCTGTAGGCTTTTGCTGCCCACTGGTCAATGTATCCTTCAGGGGTATGGAGACCACAGTCCAGGATGCTGCTTGCTTTCTCAAAAGGCTCACACACTCCATCCCCATCATGCACATAGCATAGGCTTGGCTCCCCTGCAAGAGACCACAGGTGTCCTGTTTACAAACCAGATTCAAGTTACACACATCCTCCTCTGCCTCCTCCTCCTAGGCTCTGTAGTGCTTCAACCAGGATCATGCTGCAAGGCAGTCTTGGGAGGGGGATCTGGACACACACCCAGAGAGTGCCCCAGAGAACAGAAAGGTACACACTGAGTTTAGCTCACAACAAGACTATGGCTGGCAGGAACCCTGCTGGCCATCTGGCACAGGGATTTCTCATTACAAGGAACGGAGAAGCTTCATGGATCATTCTAGTTGAAGATCCATGTTGTCTTGCCATAATGTAAGTCACCACATGCTCTGAAGGGTGTTATTAGAGAGGTGTGAATAGAGTACCATTTTGCTTCCCATATGGAAAGGATGAATCAATCCATTTGGACTCACCAACACAATTGAAGCCTTTCTCCTTTTTACACATCCTGGAACAGCCATCTCCATCCAGCAAATCTCCATCATCACATTCTTCCTCCAAGCTCCTAAGAGGACAAAAACAAATGTATTAATGTCCCTGATTCAGCACTTCCTGGGTGTTTCAGCCCCATGTTGAGTGAGGACTCAATCTCTTTAATCTATTTCCACAGGAGAAGGGAGAAGAGAAACAAGCCCTAGTAATAATAGAGAGGAGAGTATCTTCTCAGGGGAGGAAAATGGGTGGAAACACAGAGTATTGGCCAAGTCTATACCTTAACTAAAGGCTGAAGCAAGAACTATGGCAGAAAAATGAAGCTATATGCAACAGAGAAAGGTGAGCATAAAAGTGAAGCAGAGGGAACTGGAGAAGGCTAGTGCTGGAGAGAGTAGTAGGTTCTCCAACCAATGGAGCAGGTACCTGCTGCAGTGGAGCAGGTAGCTCCATGGGGGCTAGTGCTTCAGTGGGAGGTTGAGAAGAGATGGGAGGGAAAGAGGGAGGGAAAAAGCCAAAGATGGGGCAAAATCCTGGGATATCAACCCTAGCAAGCATTGCATCTCAGAAGATAACAAAACAGATCATATGCAGGTTCAATGAGAAGGCTCAGTACCTCTACCAGGGAAAAAAAAAAGGTAGATATCCTGTGAAAAACAGAAAGAAATGCTTTGATTCCTATATGTTCATACATGTACAACTATGCAGAATTATGCACCTTAAACTCAAGGAGAAAAAGCTCCACATACATACGTATATTTTATGGTGCCCACCTATCTCCATTCAAATCTAACAGGAAAAATCAAGTGTTCTCCCATCTTTGGCTATTCCATAAAACCATGGAAAACTTCAATAGAGAAGGTTTCCTATAAGGCCTTTCCCTCAAAATTTCAGGAACAGGGGTGTCTGTCTCTCCTATGCAGCTTCTGCCCATTTCTACTGTTTCTTCTAGTTTTCTGTTGAAGCTGATAATTGATTATAAAGTGACCATCTGCTTTCTCCGAGCCAGATCTTCAGCTGGTCAGCAGTGAATTCACACTAAAGCTATATCTGATTACATCAATTTAAGATCTAACCCACTGTAAGCGGTTTCCACTCGGTGGGTCTTATATGATACTGCAATCCCTCCTGCATTTGTTTTAGCAAAGGAAAAGGAGGTAATTAAGACATCTGCAAAGGAAAATGATTTTGAGTAAACTGAAGTCTGAAAAAGCTAAAATATGGAAATTTGGCATAATCATCCCATATAGGGAAGTTTAACCACTGGAAGTGCTTACTCTGGTGTGTGGTGCCTTTTTCATCACTTGGCGTTTTAACTGGAAAGTGGAGAGCTCTTTAAACATGCCAAGGCACATAGGGCTGTGCTTGCTGCAGAGTCCACCCGTGCAAGGTTATCATGTGCCATACAAAAGGTTACTCTGGATGATCGCAAAGAGGAGTCCTGCCCAAGTCAGCCTCTATGACTGTTCACCAAGAGGGGTTAGAATCCAAGCAATGCAGCCATCACATACCAACTGGGAGAAACCTCAAGTTAGACCTCTCACCCAGCCCCTGCTCCTCACAGTTACCATCTCCATCTTCTACTGAAACGACATTTTATAAAACATAGGCTTTTAGTCCAATCTGTTGCAAGCATTAAGTGCTGCTGTCTTCAGCCAAGTGTTAACGGGAGTACGTTGAAACACAGGAAGTTCCATCTCTCACAGGAAGAACTTCTTCCCTGTGAGGGTGACAGAGCATTGGAACAGGCTTCCCAGAGAGGTTGTGGAGTCTCCTTCTCTGGAGATCTTCAAATCTGCCTAGATGCCACCCTGTGCCCCGTGCTCTGGGTGTCCCTGCTGGAGCAGGTGGGTTGGAATAGATGATCTCTAGAGGTCCCTTCCAACCTCAACCATTCTGTGATTCTGTGATTCCTGGGTGGAGGAACAACCCAGCGCTTCTCTTTAGCACAAGCCTAAAAAGATCTCTCTTGAGAGCATGGATTCTTGACTTACGTGGTCACCTTCCCATCCCCACAGTAGGGAGCTCCATGGACATGGACTAGTGGCGGGGAGGCTTCTCCCAAGGTTGTCCCAGAGATTGCCTGTACCTGGTAGCGATATGCCTGCCCAGGTGTGACTTCCCTGCAGAAAAACAGAGGGCTCAAACAAATAGGGAAAAAACAATACATCTGCAGCACATTTGTTCATCACAGCTATAGCAATCACATCTGTACCCAGGCAGCATCATAATTTGACATATGTCTTCACATTCTAGGCTACCAGAGGCAGAGACTGTGGGAAGAGAGTTTTCTGTCAGGTCATGCAGAGGAGCCTGCCATCCCTAGGGCTTAAACTGGAGAGAAGTTGCATTAACTTGAGCAATCATTTTGCTGCTCATGTTTATGGGGAAATGTTTCTAGGTTTCTAGGTTCCTTCTAGTTTGAAGGAACTTCTTCTGGAAGTTCTTATTCCTTCAAGTCAGCTCCTTGGCAAGGGCTGTATGAGCATGATGGGCCTACAACAAGTTTACTAAGGCTTTCTCTTGATGCTGAATATGGAATATATTCACAAGATTGAACAATGTAATACCTGTAAAAGCATTCACGGGCCCATGTGCAGAACCTGAGAAGGTAATCAAAACTAATATAACCACCTACTTAGCCTGTGATGAAGCCATCCTTCTACTCACGTGTCAGTGAACTTGCGGTGTGCTTGTGCCATTGTGGCAGGGGAGCCATTAGCAAATGGAGGATCACGGAGGACTCGGTATTTTATCAGCTTGCAGGCAGAGCAGAGAGAGCTATGAGGCATGGAGGTCAACAGGGCTGTATCTATCTCCATCCTCTCATCAAAGGTGTAGATTTTGACTCCATACACCTTCTTATGGATGTTGAGCTTCACGGTCAAAGGAACATCACAGAAGGTGTCTAGTGGGCCCAAATGGATGGATTCTCCATGCTCTGTTAGGACTTCAATGTCAGACAGGGCCTTGGAGGAGTCCGTGGAGAGATACGTGGTCCATAGTGTGAGAGAATATGGATAGACAGGATGAAGGAAGCGCAACTCCAGGATGCAGCCGTCGGGCTGGGGGCAAGGCACAGTCATGTTCATGTGGTACAGGTGGAGTTCAGGACTCCAGGCCTGCAAACTGGGCTCACAGGGCTGATCCACGTCTGGGGGCCCTAGAGAGAGGGTCAAGGAGAAGATTGATGAGAGCCAGGGGACAGCTGACCTCATGGGAGACTCACAGAGACAGTCTGCCCTACAGGTACATCATAGGCATTGGATCTTATGCATCTCTAGGCTAGAGTTGCAGGTTCCCTTGTTAGTACACGCTAGAGACATGTTCCAAACCAGGTAGTACTTGCCCTCAAATCTCAGAAAGCAAAAAACAGCAGTAGTTTTCCAGCTACTGGATACAGACACAAACATTGTCTCTGCCAAACCTCGTATTGTATATACTACAACTGTCTAACAAACTGGGAGATATGGACAACGGACCACTGCAGCTGGTCTCAATGCCACCAGCAGCTCTAGTGACAATCTGCACGCAGCTGGGAAGCGCACAAAACTTGTTCTTTAGTCTCATGGGGGTAGAAGGCCTGCCAAAAGGGCATTTGATGCCAATACCATAAGACTTCTGAGTCCCTGAGGCTGAATGGATTTGAATAGAGTACAGAGACATAAAGCAGAGTAAAGGCAGATTGAAGCTTTCCTGCAGCAGTAGCTGAAGGATCTTGTTTCTTCTGGGAGAAGAAACTGCCTTAATGAGCTGCAAGAAAAGCAGTTTATTAGTTTATTTTTCTTTTCCCAGAAACATCTCATCTCTGTCTGGGAGACTCACAGCAAAGACAAACCTTCTGCCTCTTCTGGGGTCCAGTAGCCAGAGGAATCACAGACTCGAGGAGAAGAGGCCTCATGGACGTACTGACGGAAAGTGCCATCTTCAGCACAATCTTCACAGAGTGTGTCAGGCTCCCTGTGGATCAGAGGGAGAGAGAAAGAGAAGTTACACCTGCATGTATAATCACAACTGCCTCATTTTCCATCCAGTTTATCCAGGTAGCATCAGCTGGCAAGCTGGAACACCAAAAAAACTAAATTCCCTCAAAGCTTCTTGGCATGTCCTTTTGGCTGGGGTAACTTCCAACAAAAAAAAAATAAAAGGAAAATGAGTGACCTTATCCAAGGTAAGTTTAATCTCTTCTCTACTATAAGCTCTCTGGATAATCTTAGATGAGCCATTGAGTTGTCCATTCTCTTATCTTTGAAGTGGAATTAACAGATTTCATGCTTCTTGGGGCAACCACCTCTGTAGTAGGGTGGGTGCATTTGGGGCTATCCCAGATAAGTCCCAAACTCAAGGTTTTTTTTTGCTTTCAGGACTGTTATGATGCCAGAAAGTCACAGCAATGTCAATTAAAGAGGGTCCCATTGTGCTAATCAGGAAATAAAAGGGTACTTTTCCACAGTAAGTAAGTAAGAAAGACAGACTTGTCTCGGTCTTTCTCCTTAGTTTGTCACTAGAAAAAGCAGAAACCTTCCTCAGGGGTAGCTTGGGAGGTGCTTTGGAATGAGATCATACAATGGGTAAGAGGCAGGGGCTGGATCTCACAATTCAGTATCTACCTTCTAGGCCCATTTCTTCCTGCTCCTAAACTGCTCCTTCCTACCCCAAAGCTGTTGGTTTGCATGATTCGAATCCCTCCAGCCATCTGAGACTCTCCATACCTGATGGGACAACAGATCCCTCCTTCATTTCCTCTGAGAGGAAAGGTCCGTTACGGACATCTTTGTTTCTTCAGCAAATGTCCTCAAACAATGTTTGGGGGCACTATTTTTCAGGTTGGGAATAACCAGGAGAGTACAGCAGGCTCCCAACAAAGCCAGAGGTTTTTTCATTGCTATCATACTGCTCCAGCCCTCTGTAAATTGTTTTCAAAAAGTGACCGGTACCTACCTTAAAAATAAAAACCTCAAGAAATATATGTCTCTAGATCTCCATGTACCAACCCTCCCAAATCACACAGAGATTACAGATGTGTGGTCACATCACCAGAGCTTGGCATAGCCACGCATTAGAGAGGGAGAAGGCATAGTAGCAGCCCTAGACCTGAGGACTCCATGTGAGTTGCATGCAGAGGCATTCAGGTTCCTCAGCACAGCTTCTCCAACTTGAAATACTCCCTAACCTACCCCCAGTTACACAGCAAGTCTGTGACAGACCTGGGAATGAAACCCAGCTCTTGTGGTTCAAGCTCCCTGCCTTAACCACAAGGCTACATTTCCTCCTGCTAAATGGCTAGTTTATACAATAAGTGCTAAATGAAGCTCATTTTTCATTCTGTGATTGTGCTCTTGGGCTTAAAAATTGGCATCATCTCCTGATGCTCTTTGGCTTCCTCTCCCGGCACCCTGACAGCAAAAGGCTTGTGGGAGAGCCCACGTGCCAACACAGACATCAGAGCAGCGCAGCTCTCGTGTTGGTGGGCTCTGCTGGAGCTGGCGAGGGCGGACAGGGGCTGAGGGGGAGGCTGGGCCTCATTTCCCCCCATCACCAGGGCAGCTGCAGAAATAGCTACTTAATCCCCACCAACGCCAGCGCAAAAGGCAAGGCTTGCCAGTTGGCAGGGGGTGTGCGGGATGTGCCAACCCACCATCGTCGCCTTCACTGACTCCTGAAAAGCCCTCCCTCCACCGTCCGTCTGCCTCCAGCTCGGTGCCAAGCAACTTCTGCGGTGAATCCCTCTTCAAATAAACAGTGCCGGGCAAAACAACCAGCACGCAGTGTTAGCAGGGGGCCAGAGGAAGCACCACGAATGGGATCTGCCTCTCAGGAAGCCTTGCACGGGTATCTTGGCATTTCCAGCAGACAGAGGGTTCCTGTGCAAGCCTGAGGCCGTTGTAACGGTGGATGTCTTCTCTTACCTCTCATGTATGACCCCACTAATGGGAGGCAGCCAGTAGATGCTCAGGGAGCCCTGTGTCTGCCCTGTGACCATGGGGGGAATGGGGATGGGGGCGGGCTTCTTGCTGTGACCCCAGCGCTGGTATACCAAGTCCAAGTAGCAATGCATCCGGGCCACTTGGTTTGGAGTGAAGGTGTTGGTGCAGTCATCATCTGCGGGAAGAGAGCACAGGTTGAGGGGGACAGTAATCAGCTGGCAGAGCATGGTGGCACGTGCGCTTCTCTGATCACCAAGGCCTGTTGGCAGGATGACTGCGGAGACGTGGGGGACACCAGCGCGCGGTGGCCAGTCTGTCATGTGTTCCCAGTGCCACAAGATGGCACTACCTCAGTAGCTCCACAACCCTGATCTTCCTTTAGCGGCACAGGAACACCAGGACTCTTCAGCAGCGGCCTCAGAGCTCAGCACCTCACTCATGACATTTTTTTTACATCTTGGCACTTGCTACCATCTCAAGGGAGTTGCACCAGAGGGCAAAAGAATTACTCTCCAGGGCTCAGTCCTCCTGAGCTGTCAGGAGAAACACCATCTCACCCCAACATCCCACTGGAAGTCAAGCCAAAAGGGCTTAATCTGAAAGTCAAAGATTTATATTAGGAACCCAATAAAATGTTGCTTCAGGAGATTGAGGTGGGAAATGAATGCAAGCCACCAGACAGGCAAGAGTGGACTCAGTAATCTCCAATGATCCACAGAAAGGCAGGGAGAGATGGATAGAAAAAGTTCGCTGTGAAAAAAGGGCCCAAATTTCTGCAGGTTTGGACTATAAATTCCCTCATCCCAGACCATCAGGAGGAACCAAAGACCAAACCAGCTAGGGTGTGAGGAAAGCAATTATCAAAGAAGGTGTAAACAGCAAAACTCACTTCATAGTGAAAATGACTCACTAAAAATTGTAATGAAAATTACTTATTACCTGTGTAACTCATGTAGTTGTTGAAAGGTGTTCCAGTGAAATGCTTCTGGCCACAAGTATCATTGGTAGGGTCTGGATCCCGACAGAGTTTACTCTTTGGGGTTGGAGCAGTGTCAGCACAGAGGTCTCCGGTCTCCATAGAAGGAATTGTCTCCCTGCAGGGATCGTCACAAGATTCCCGCTCACTCACTCCCTTAAAGACATGGTACAGCCCCAGGACATGTCCCACTTCATGGATCATGGTGTTTGTGTGGCCACGCATACCATAATAAGCAGGATTGAGGACAACTCCACCTAGAATTACAAGCACACAGAATATCATCAGGAGAAAGAGACATTGGGCAGTTGCTGTTACTCACCTTTACTGGAAACAACTTTCTCTCTCATTGAATAGGCTGATCACAAATGAGGTATGAGATGGAGATGAGAAGATGGATGTATTCAGCATCTTGTAGGACTGGGGGAGAGCTCCTCTGCTTTAGAAGAGGGTGGGTGGGTTATTTTGCTTTTTGAAATCCTCCTGCTCCAGTCTTAAACCATTTTAGCTACTCAGTTTCTCTCAGTCTCATTTCCTGTGTCAGTAATACCAGTATCTGCTCTGGTTCACACTAACACACAACTCAAAACAGACTTCTTGGTGTTGGCATCCAACAGAGAAAAGAGGGCAAAAGACCTTCCTAAGTCAGTTTACCTTCAAGTCCAGGTGACTAGAGCATGTATGTACCCATAGCTAATAAAAAGAATGAGGTGTCTGACAAAGTACTGACCCAGTTATAGCTGTCAGGTAGAAGAAGCCTTCAACATGAATCCATTGAAAGACCCCAAAGCATTTCGTACGGCCCCTGCTGAGACAGCACCAGCCGTCTATTGCTTCATACTCTGAGCCAAAGGGCTAAATTCAAATTCGTATGAGGTCTACTGAGCTCCTAGCACAAACATGACCATGAATTCACTCTGCATTTTGGAGTGGGATTTTCTGAGTTTCTGAAGATCCCATCTTTCCTTTCAAAGGGATTTGCATATGGAATAGGAACGCTACGGGGACCATACCAGAATCTCCCATTCCTTGCATCTGCAGTGCAAATGGCCCTGCTCCTCTTCAACCAAGGCACCCCAGCCCTTTGAGTGAAGAGGGCACAACAGGGTAGTAATCTCCAAGCCTTCTTGATGGAGGTTTACCTTCCAAAGATGCTGGAACACGGGAACCGATGAAGCCCCAGGAGAAACTGCCCAGAGCTGCCACCTAATAGTGACAGCAAGAGCACAAAGATGGACAGGTCCTGCACTTAACCTCACCTAAGCTGCCCTCTTGGCTGCAGCACCGAGTATTTTCCTCTCCTGAACAATTGCCTGCAGGTGGAAGGGTGTGAAGAGCAAGGCGCAGTCAGACTGAGGAAAGCCAAGGGGAGCAAAACCCTCTCCTTGCACAACACCTAACTCCTGCCCCAGGATGCCTGCCCTGTTCTTCCACCTCTCTATTGCATCTGCTAGGAAATTCTCCACTGGGGATGTTTGCAAATGAAACTTGCCTCTCTTTTACTCTCTCTTGATCT
>JAUBNY010000320.1:275417-286878 GCA_032275445.1 Crypturellus soui | reverse complement strand
TTTAATTCTGAAGGGAACCTGAAGTAGTAGATAGGAGAGAGCAGTTGATGGCATTTCTGGCATCAGAATGGCATTTCTGCTCTACAGGAGCAGACAGTGGCAGAGTCGGAGCCTGGCAAGGATGACCTTGAAATACCTACATCAGGAGAGGCAGGACAGTGGCAAGAGTCAGTGCAAGAAGGGAAGGAACCTCTGTTCTCTTCTTTTCTGTCTCCTCCTCAATCACTTTCACGTCCCTGTACAAAGCCTGGGAAAGTTTCTCATACTACTTTTACTCCTCCCAAGATTTTGCTTGCTCTTTACTCACTGCTGTATCTTCCCATTTACTCAGATTCTCCAGCTGCCTCTGATGAGAGGCTTTGTGAAAAGCCTTACATTAGTGACTCACTCAGCTGCAA
This sequence comes from Crypturellus soui, assembly GCA_032275445.1. Taxonomy (NCBI): domain Eukaryota; kingdom Metazoa; phylum Chordata; class Aves; order Tinamiformes; family Tinamidae; genus Crypturellus; species Crypturellus soui. The sequence goes on along the minus strand of JAUBNY010000320.1, from coordinate 286,480 downwards.
ATGTTGTCTGCGCCGACGATAATAGATGACTTGCGTGGTATGAAACACTTGATGAAGTGGTGGAGTCTACTGTTTACAGACACCGGAATCCATCAGCCTTCCTCCCAAGCCTCATTAAATCTAACACCAAGGACAGTCTTCAACCAAAGCCTTCAGTCTGTGCCAGGGTCTCCAAGTTGTTCAGATCCAGCTTCATACTTCAGAGCTCTGGCACTGGAGCTGAGACAACACCCCTTTTCCCCTGAAATTCAGTGGTAAAACTCAGGTCCAACATTTCCAGATGGTGCCACCCACCTCTGCTTAAGGACTCCAGTTGGACACAAACTCTGGGACCAGAGTTAAATGCAAGCTTTTGATTAAATCAATTAGCCTGATTACCCCTTTGTACATCTTCCTGTGGACCCTTCCATCTGAAGGGGTCTGAAGAGAACATGTGTGGCTGAAGCGCTTGCCGTAGTAGGGTGATTATCAAGCTGAGCCTTGGAAGTGATTTCTGGAAGCTGGAGGAATAAATTTCATGGAGATTTGCCTTCCTCAACAAGCAATTGTAGCAATATGCTATTGAAAAAAAACAGTCCTGAAACTCACTGAGGGAGGGAAACTGGCAAGAAAGAATTGTAAAACAGGTCTTTAATGGCAACATAAAACTTTAAGGGTTGAACATCATGCACTTGTAAAAGCAGAAGGTCTAGGTCTGCTGTGCAGGTGTCAAGAGTAATTATTTCCAGTTACTTATTGAGAAACACTTTAAATGTTTTGACTGTAAAGTGTAAAGGCCTTTGCCAGAAAACTTTGACATTGAAGGAGTGGAGGGAGGAGGGAGAGTCAGGAGGAAAAAAAAAACAGAGAGAGAGAGAGACTGCAGAAATAGAAGAAAACACCGAGTACCTTTACATCCTAGAGAAGGAGTTGCCATTTTGACTATTTGTAGTCTGCCAGGAGCGGTGACCCTAAAGACCTGCCTGTTATTCACTGAAGTCAAAGAGAACTAGCTTTCAGCTTCAGCAGGTAATAACCAAGTTTTAAAAGTGCTTTGAGAGGTATCCTCACATTTGCAGCAGGTTTGAAAATGGTAGGTGTTCATGACCTGCTCAGCTCTGGAGTTGCTCAAATTTGGAGTCACAGCTCTAAAATTACTGAGGTTTTGAGGTTGTTTTTGTTGTTTGCAAAGTTCCCCAAATTGAAGGTAACCATTTACCGAATCATGGAGAATAGATCTAGAAGGTCCCCAAAAATCTACCTTACCTTGTTGTAGGATCAGCTCTATTTAAAATATTCATGACAAATGTCAATCCAATTCCTTCTGCAGTCTGCACTGCCAGTGAACCTGCTGCCTTCCCAGGCTCTCTGTTGTAGTGCTCCAACACCTTTAGCATCAGAATGAGTTTCTTATATCCACTTGAATATCCCTTCTCTGAATGTAACACCATGACCTTAATCACCAGGGGGACCAGGGGCATTTCCTTATAGCATCAGCTGTTGGCACATCCAAAGTCTGTTATCACGACCTTCTGTTCAATCAATAACCTCAATACTTTTCCTGGAGGTCATATTTTCCAAACTTATAATAATATATGCTCTAGTTGCAGCAGCCTAAGAACTGGCCTAACTAAAAAACACAGAATTCTTTGAGTTTTTTTCGGGGGGGAGGGAGCTTTGTTTAGCTTCAGGACCATCAGTATAACACTTCCACTCACCATTTCCCTGAGACTACTGCTTGCACTCCTGTGTGATGGCCACAACAGTGATTTTTCTCTAAATCCAGTCCTCTTGTTAAAATGTCACTGTCGGTCTTCAGAGGATATCTATGTTCATCTTCACGACTGCCCACATGCTGGAAGACTGACTGTGTCGGGTACAAATGTCCCTTTCTCCCTGAATACTTGCCTGCTTAGCACCAAAACACAAAGTTCTAGTAAAGGAGGATCAAGGGAGAGGGACAGGTACCAAGTCTCCTGAAGTGACTTGTGTTTGAAGCCAAAATTCCTTGGCTTCAAAAAATTCTTTCCTAAATCACAAACTTCCCTTTGCTCCCTCTCTGCTCTTCTGAGAACAGTGCCTAGTACCCATTTTTCTCCAGATTAATTGAAAAAGGTAAAAATCAGCAACTCCAGGCCCCCCTACAATTGAGGTTGTCTTACTCACCCAGGTGACTAAGGGCCTCCTTATCCCATGGCCAGGTGGCAGCACCTGCCAACTCTTCCCTGACTGAACTGGCAAAATAAACATTTAGGAAGTGGGTGCTGTTCAGCTGCAGTGCCTCCTTCAGCTCCTTCACACTCATGTATGCCCTGCAAGGACAAGAAATGAGAGACAGTCAGCAAAAATACTAATGGAGAAAAGAGCAGATGCAAAAAACACCCAAAGGAAACCCCTGGTAAATGGTGCAACAGACACCATCCTCAGCCATCCGAGACCACGAACATCTGGGAAAGTGTGACAAAATTTGGCTAGTTTCAACAGAATGTCCCCCAAAACTGATTCTGCCCCATGGGAGGTGTGGGCAAGATGCAGTTAAACAAATATGAAGAATTTTTACTAGTAACTGCAGCTCTGTTATGGCTGAGTTTTACTCTTAGAGAAGGCTTTGGAACAAGGTCAGAGAACACCCTAGAGAATGGAATAAAAAGAAAATGCATGGGAGGAAAAACAAAGGGAAGAGAAAGAAAATCACAGAATCACAGAACAGATGGCTTTGGAAGGGAATTCCAGGTATTATCTAGTCCAACACCCCTGGTCAAGAAGGGTCAGCTAGAGCAGGTTGTCCTGAACCATGTCCAATCAGGCTTTGAATACCTCCAAAGTTGGAGACACCAGCATCTCTGGGCAGCCTATTCCAGTGTTAAACCATCCTCCCCATAAAGAAGTATTTTCTTGCGTTGAATTGGCATTTTCCATATTTCAGTTTGCGGTTGATGCCTCCTGTCCTTTCACTGGCCATCACTGAGAAGTCTCACCCCATCCTCTTTGCACCCTTCCATCACGTATTTACACACACTGATATGATCCACCAGCAGTCCCCCTATCCCTAGTCCTATCTAGGTTAATAGTCCTAGGTCTCTTAGCCTCTCCTGCTATGACAAACACCACCAGCCCTTGATCGTCTCCACGGCCCCTCATGGACATGCTCCGTCACATCCTTTCTTGTTCTGGGGAGCCCCACATCGGACAAAGCACAGTGTGGCCTCACTGAGCAGAGGGGACAGATCACCTTCCTCCCTGCTGGCAACACTCTGCTGAGCTAAGCACAGAGTATCATTGTCCTTCTTTGCCAAGAGGATGCACAACTGATTCATTTTCAACTTGCCGACCAGGACCCCCAACTCCTGCAAAGCTGCAAAGCAGCTCTCCTGCTGGCCAGCCTGCAGCCTCTACCTGTGCAAGGGGTTATTCCTTCCCCGGGGCAGGACTCTGCACTTCCTTTTGCTGAATTTCATTAAGTTCTTCTCTGCCCATCTCTTCTCATGTTTTTTTTTGTGTTGTCTGCAGGTTTGCCGAGGGTACAGTCGGTCCCATCCCCCACATCATTAATGGTGATATTAAATGGTTTTGGCCCCATTATTGACCCTCAGGGGATACCGCTAGTGACTGGACTTGAATTAGATTTTGTGTCCTGGTCACAACCCTCTGAGCCCAGCAGCTCAGACAGTTTTCAGTCCACCTCTGCCTGCACTGTTGCCTTCTGCATATGTCAGAGATCTGCAACTGTTTTTATTGATACACCAACAATCCTAATGCTAGTCTTTGTGGAGTTCAGCTTCTGAGCTTAGTAAGAGGATCTGGAGCTAATGTATTAGCAATGCCAATAATAATATTAGTCGGATTTTAGGGTCTTGGGCTGTGCTACAAATACTGGATGTTAATTGTAATCAAGCACTACCATTCCCACCATCAGTGCCATCAACCTCAGAGGCTAAAACAGCATTGGGAAAAGTAGCACCATTTTCTACGAGTCTTTGAAATCTAGGGAGCTTGAACTCCTGTTTGTGAAGTTGTAGGAAAGACTCCATTAACTCCAGAGATTTCTAGGGGGTGAAAAGGCGTGGAAAGGCTTCAAATATATCACCAGGGAAGGGTGATGGAAATGCACCGTTGTGGAAATATGTCATAAGAATGACTAAATTTGCAGCATAAGGCCAACAGCAACATTAAGGTGGTGGAAAGCATTTCACTTATTCCCATGCTTCCAGGAGTAACTGGCATCATCAAGCTGCGTGGTCAGATGAGGAAGGGAATGCAACTGTTTCTTTAAACAGGACTTGCCCTGAAGGCACATCAGCTATATCTGAACCAGCAGCTTCTGTAAAAGTGACATCCCTTAGCAGATTCCTTACAACAGTAAGGAATTACGGAAGAAAAAATGAAAAACACCAAGCATAGGCTAAGGGGGAAAAAGGCATGTACTCATTTAAGATCTGAAATGAGAAATAAAACTAATGAGTGAAAGATGTTAAAATACACAATCTGAAATGGCAGAATCCCTAGTGAAGAGTTGTTATACCAACAATTTGCTTAGAAAGACAGAGATTGCAAGAGCAAATGGAGGAGGAGGAAGAGAAAGTGACGAAAAAAAAGAAGGAAATGACTGCAGAGGCAGTCTAGAGTGGGATGGCATGTGGAAAGCAGGGCTTTAAACACAGAGGTGGCCGCTTCTCTGCATATGAAATGGCAAAGATTTTTCAGAAGCCATTACTGGCTTGGGAAGTGTCTGACAGTGACAGCATGTACCAAGTACCTCTCCTCTACCGATCAGTCCTGATGAGCCATTGAAGGCTGCACATTTCACCCACCTTCCCAGTGACAACACAGCTCAACTTGTCACTTGAGAAAATCTTGGCTGAACCACACAGCAGAATTTAATGGTGGAATGAGATGACCAACTTGTCTACATCAAGCCTCAAGATCTCCCACCACAAAGCAGCATTCCCAGAACACTTTCCCCAGCCACATCAGTTTGTGGAGAGAAAACTCTCTCAACCGGAAACTGTGAATTAGGATAACACGACTCCGCTCTGTGATGTCTCGCCTGAGCATCCCAGACACGCGCCACGCTGACGCCGTCACTCCAATCCAAGCAAGGCAGGAGTAGGACCAGAGGAATAGATAGGGAGAAGAATAAATAAACCTGAAGGACATATTTGCGGCATGGCTCGGAAGGAAAAGAAACAAAAAAATCATAGAAATGCAGTGTAAAGAAGTGGGGAGAAAATCTCCCTCGTGCACTAGAGCGGCTTGGGGAGCATGGACTTAAAAATAACGCTGATTCCTGACCTATGATATCTTGGAAAAATAGCCCCAAAGCTTTCCAGGCCGTCCAAATTCCAAGAGCTGACATCAGCCCTATTCAGAGGGATATTCCCGTTGCCTCTCTTCTGGAGACATGATGTTTTTCTGGCTGTCGCCTGCTGTTCCCTTGACACTAGCAACATTTTTTGTCTACCCTTAATTATAAATAACTGTAATTTTGTCCATTGAGAGACTTGGACAGTCCAGCGTGGCGTCAGGGAGTAGGGAAAGCAGTTCCAAAAGAGAGATGCTTCAATAGGTTGGATGGAGAGGGACCCCACTTCACCCACTTTATCAACAAAAGAACAAGCATCGTCCTGCCAGCATCCCCAAAGACATGAGAAAGACCAAAACAAATCTAGAATGCAAAATTCTTTTTCCTCTCAATCCACATTTCCCACTGGCATCTCTACTGGCTGTTTATTGTCAATGTTATGCTACCCATCTTCTTTAGCACTTCCGAGATTTTCCCTGGGGAGAAGGCAGAACAGCCTTTGGTCTCCACAAACAGGGTAAATGACAGTTCTCTCCTCTGCTCCCCAAATAGATTCCTAACTTCTCCAAGGCCAAAGGATTCCAAACTAGATGACACATCAACACACGGAGGAGCAGAAGAACATGTGAAGGCATCACTTTCATCTGAACAGCAGAAACAAAGAATAGAGCAGAAGACAGAACTGAGGTAGAGAAGGTTTGTTGGGTTTGCCAGATCCAAAATATTTTTCCACAAATGTACAAAACTTATTGCTGAGCAGCTACATGGGGCTTACAATTAGGATGGCAGCATCCCCTTGACCAGACACAGCAAAGAAGCCTTTACCTCAAGAGGGCTCAGCTTGCTGAAAGAGTATATGCAGGCAGAAGTAGTTTGGGTTTAGAGAAGGAAGGCCCACAGGCTGCCAGTAGAAATGACTGTGGGTATGAACACCATCTGAAATAAAGTATTTGGAAGAGTTCAGATGTGGGTGCCTTGCATATGGCACATGAGCACCTCTGATACTCTGGACTTCAACAAAGCTCTCCCAGACGGCACTAGCTGACAGTCTGATCCACAAGCAGGCTTAGACACTACATTGCATACTGGTTTTATTTGTGGGACTCATGATTGATGTGAGGCAAGAGGACGAGGAAGCCTAGACCTTATATGGGGCTACAGCAGCATGGTAGAGCAGCATCAATGCTTATGTGGTCCTGGTGTTCTGACAGGAGCACTTGACTTTGTATGGGATGAAATGATGTATTGCCATTGCACAATATTTCAGACTATCAAGACAGGAAAGGAAGACAAGAGGTCCAGAAGATTCAGTTAACTGTATCATCACAGAACTGTAAAATCAGAATTATAATTTAGGTTGGAAGGGAACTCCATAGGTCGTCTAGTGCAACCCCCTGCTCAAAACAAGTTGTTTGTAGGTATGTCCAGCCGAGACTTCTGTTCCGATATGTACTCACCCTGATGGTAAAAGAAATACATAAAAATCCTAATATCTGATCAGAATTTCTCATGTTTCAGTTTGTGACATTGCTTCTTAACCTATCCCTATGCAATTCTGAGAAGAGTCTAGGACCATCTTCTGTACACCATATAACCACATCAAAAGAGAAAGCTATTGGATAAGTATTAGTTTGCATGGAAAACTATGACTGCCTAAAGTCTCAAGACACAAATCTTTCTTTTCTTGTGATTGAATAATTGTGCTCCAACCATGCTACCAAGCCTCTCTGGAGGACAATCACTTCCCTTCTCAGGCTTCTGCCTTGATAATTTTGTCCCAGCCTGCGGGAATGATGGTATCTTTCTACTCATATTGGAAGTCAAGTTCTGCACTAGCTGAGTAACAGGAGAAACATGTTCTAGAGAGACAGAACTGTTCTTTCTCCAAGCAGCAACACTGGGAGGGCTGCTGGTACATGAATGAGACAGAGAAAAGGATCTGCTAAACTACCGGGCAGTACAGGACACTGATGTAACACAAACTTAATTTGGTGTTAACATGGGAAAGGAGAAGCGAGAGGGGCAGGTTTTAGTGACAGTCATATTCTAATGGGAAGATCTGGGGCCTTGCATGGACACAGGAATGGCCAGTAGCTGTGAAAGACAAATGGTGGCATTTCTGAATGAAAAGCAAGGCCATCATGTATCCCATGCAACAGGCAGAATTCTCTGGGTATTGCAAAGGATGCAGCGCGTAATGCCATAGGAATTCCACTGCAATTCAAAAATAGGAGTCTTTCCCTGTAGACATTTCACAGAGGATGTTAGAGTAGGGTTGGATGGAAGGTATCCAAGTGACCTTCATAGGCAACTGGAAAATACTTGAGACCGGCCAGCTAACCATGAAGTCTTAATGAAGTCACAGGGGATTCTGACTTTGCTTTCTTATCCCAGCCCCACTGCAAGGACATTCCTCTTCCTACTCCTGCCAAGCAGGGAGGCTGCCTTTTTCCTCAGATTTCTGCTTTACAAACAAGGAATCCTTCGGAGTATGCACCAGCTGGACATTAATTTGGGGGTTTGGTGCATACAGACAACGTGTTGCACAACGGCTGGAAAGGGTTAACACAATACAGAGCAGCCTTATTTCTGATACTGAAGAAGGTTCCAGCTGAAGAACCACAACTCAGTCCATGAAGACAGGTGCTGAAAAGTGGCACAAACTATTCTCTGAGGGAGGGCAGACTCTCTGAACGGTCACTGAGGACAGACGCTCCTCCAGACGCTAAGCCATTGTGAGCATCTGAGTCCTCCCAAGGGACTCCTTTTCCTCTTGATGTCACAAGAGGTTACCTATAGAGACTATAGAGATACCACTACAGAGACTTCTTCCAAACTTATGACCATCCCAGCTAGAATTTGAGAACCCTCATCTTTGTTTCCAACACATCAGTCCATATGTGATGCTCATCCCTACTACGCAGCCCAGACTCTTGCTGGCAAACAAAGCACATCCCATGATGCAAACAGGATATGGTACAACCTTGGCACAGCATGAAAGCAGAGATGGGCTTCTTGGTCCACCTCCCAAACAGACTGTGATTGTTCTCATAATTATAGATGTCTCACACTCTGGATTTCCCTTCACTGATTTTTTTTGCATTGTTCCAGATGAAAGGGTGCCATTTTTCAAAATAAAAGCCAAAGTCCTCCTTTACTCGTTAAGGCTATTCACGTACACAAGACTGTGGCCTAGGAGCTTTGACTTGAGGCCAGTCCTATGTTAGTACACTGTAGCTCATTCTGCCACACACTGAGACAGAACTGACAACACTGTGACAACTTCACAAGGCCATAACATCCAAATGACTTTCATTCAGTTGGCAAGCCCTGGTACTGAGGGCTGATAGGAAACATGTTTGAGGGGTTCAGGAAGGACATAGTAACAGCCAGACATTCCCCTGGAATTATCACAGAATCACAGAATGGTTGAGGTTGGAAAGGACCCCCAGAGACCATCTAGTCCAACTTCTGCTCCAGCAGGGACAACCCGAGTACGGGGCACAGGGCGGCATCCAGAGGGGCTGGAAGATCTCCAGAGAAGGAGCCTCCACAGCCTCTCTGGGCAGCCTGTGCCAGAGCTTTGTCCCCCTCACAGCACAGAAGTTCTTCCTCACATGGAGATGGAACTGCCTCGGGTTCAGTTTATGAGAGCACCACACTGGAACGATGTCCTCCATAGTCAACAGGATTCTCTCATTGGTTTCAATGGAGCCAAAGAGTTCAAAGCCATTTGGGTACACATCAAAGGAGGTCATCACATCCCGTCTTGGACCTGCCTGGGAAGACCCATCTATGAGGCACTGGCACCATCCGCAGAAGAATGGCCTAGAAAGCAGCACTATGCAAGATGGTTTAAACTCCGAATGAGGGGCTGAAGTTCAAGCTGTCAAAAAGGGACATGGGGCAAACCGTTGGGGCTGCCTTAGGGATCAGGTGATTCCCTTTTATGTGAGCAATTCCTGTTGCATTTGAGAGTTACCCTCAAAATCCCTGTAGGAGGTTGATTTGTCTTCAGGACTGAAACAGGCTTGGAATGAGCTGCACTGGAAGAGCTGTGAGCAGGATCAGAAGGACAAGAAGGGGTCTCATTCAAGACTAGGATCCTTTCACACAGATCTACTGTGGAAAGAGACTCAACGGTCCACAGGCCACAATGCACACAGCAACCTGTCCCCGGTTCTATCCGAGGGCTGTGGTCAACTGCTTGAAGTCACTTTTGGGTAAGAAAGTCAGTAACATTAGGTTAGATGAGAAAGCCCTAAAGGGCATCCAACCCTAAGACAGGCTGAAGAATAAACACTGCCAACAATGGTACAGCCCAGCTGATCATGGAAGTGTTTGGTAACAGAATGAGTCACTAAATTGTCACTGACACAGTAAAAGGCAATGCTATTTAAGACCCAGTTTTGATAAGCAAAGTATAGAAGAGTTACATGAGAAAGAAAACCTTCAGATTAACTTAAATGGCAGGGATAAATGCAGGTCTTAAACTAAGAATGGAATGGAAAAAAACAGGACTGACCAGCAGATAATGCTACATCCAATAAACCAGGGAGAGCAGCTCCCCATTCTCAGAAATAAGAATTCCCAGAAGTCAATCTGACTCCAGTGAAAACAAAGAGGAACAGATCCTCTCAGAAATAGAAAGAGCACACACACAAAAAGAAAAAAAAAAGAAAAAGAAAAAGAGTGGGTCTGCTGGATAGGGAGCTGAAAACATAATAGACATTCATGGACAAACGAATAAGCATCCATGGACAAAGTAATAAATGGTCTCCACTTTTATTTAGGATGATGAGGTAGAGGTTTGGTTTTCTTCCAGCAAGGTACAGCAATATTAAAAGCACAGAGCTGGTGCAGAGCTCAGGCTAGAGAGGAGAGGCGGTAGGATTGGATGGGTGCTGGGTGGCGGAGGTGATATTTGGACTGGGTGAGAGGGAAAGTGAAATGCTGAAGGTGCAAAATGCAGGACATGGAAGTACAACAACGAAAATACTCAGAAACAAGGGAAAAAATAAAAACTCGGTGGATAGAGTGCATTTGCAATGGTACTCAGGGAAAAGTCACCCTGAAACTTGAAGGACTGACCACAAGTCATAAGACTGAAGAGTAACCAGTGTGATTCATACATTGGTATCTACAATAATGAACAAAGATCATGATGGAACACGCTGATGTGACTGCCCTCACACACACTCTACCTTGAATCCACTTGCAGATTTCAACAGACTTTGAAGTATAAAGGTTTCCACATTACTACTTTTACCCTTCCATGCCATCCCCCCCAAAATCCCAGAAATAGGTAGCTTGATGGAGACAAGAAACTACATTTGAGCTAACATCGAACATCTGACGGAAGCAGAGATTTAGCTTTTCTCATACTCAACTGCTAGAGTTCTGCCTGACAGTCAACTTTTTAGGCATCAGAGAGACCACCATCACCAAAAAAAAAAAAAAAAAACCCCAAAAAAACAGATCCATAAGAATTGAGATTTCCTTAGAGCTTGAAGTTTCCTCCAGGAAGTCACAATCAGACAGGGCTTTTGCTTGCCTCCTGGCATCATGCCATAGCACCCAACATTAGGAAGCCCAGGTTATCCCTCACCGCCAGCCTGTCCAAAGCCTGTTGGCTTTTTAGCTATACTATATATACTATAGTATATATATATATACTATAGTATAGTATATATATACTATACTATAGTATATATATATATACTATACTATAGTATATATATATATACTATATATACTATATCTATATATATATACTATATAT
>JAUBNY010000320.1:251025-262792 GCA_032275445.1 Crypturellus soui | reverse complement strand
CACATTGTGCAACATTTCCTTCTCATGTCTTCTCTAGCCAGCTCTCCATGGGATTCTAGGCTGTCTTTCTCAACCCTATCCCTATGCCTAGTTGTCAACAACCCAAACACAGCTGAGTAAAGAGGTTGAAACCACCCAGGTCTAGCTCAGTGGCAAATATTGTCCTATGACCAATTTGGATATAGCACTTTCTAGGCATAATCCTTGTGGGGCTCTAGGCTTTCTCTCTCTCTTAACCCTAACCCTAGCCGTAATTGTAACCCTAGTTGTCAGCCAAATTTCTGGTGGTCCTAGAGGCTCATACCCCCAGGCCTAGTGCTGCCTCAACAGCAAATGTTCTTCTACAGCCAGTCTGGATGCAGCCCTACATATCCCTTGCCATGCTCTTTATAGCCACGTATTCATGAGGCTTTAGGCTTTCTCTCTCTCTTAACGCTAACCCTAAGTACTCCTAATAATATCAAGTGGCTCCGCAGGTCGGCAGGCTTAGTGCTGGATCAAAGGCAAATGTTTCCTAGAGCAGCTCCGCATATAGCACTACATTGCCTTTGGCATTCCCTTTACCACACTCTTCGTGCGGCTCTAAGTATTTTCGCTCTCTCAACTCTAACTGCAGCACTAACACTAACCCTGGCTGTCAGACAGATCTCAGGAGGTCCAAAGGATGAGGCCACCAAGCCTGGTGCTGGCTCAAAGGCCAGTGTTTTCCTAGAACTAATCTGGACCAATAATATTAAGTGGCTCTGCAGGTCAGCAGGCCTAGTGATGGCCTGACAGTGGCTGGCACTGGGATATATCACTACATTTATATCCCCAATCCAAATGGGGATCTAGACTTTCTCTCTCTCTCAACCCTAGTGCTACCTCTAACACCTACCTAGCTGTCACCAATACTCAGTTTGGTCCACAGCCTGAGGACTCCAAACCTAGTGTTGCCACAGAGGTAAAAGTTGTCCTAGAACCAATCCAGATATAGTGCTACATTTCCTTTGGCATACCCTTGGCCACACTCCCCACTGGGCTCTAGGATTTTTCTCTCTCTTAACCATAACCCTGATGTTAGTTAGCAGCCAAATCTCAGGCGCACCCAGAGGCTCAGAACACTTGGCCTAGTGCTGGCTCAATGGCAGACATTCTTCTAGAATCAGTCTGAATAAAGCACTACATTTCCCTCGGCATTCCCTTTCTAGCCACACACCCCATAGGTCTCTACATTCTCTCTTCTTTAACCTTAAGCCTACTGTTGGCTCAATGGTAAACGTTGTCCTAGAACCAATCTGAATATAGTGATCTATTTCCATTGGCAGGCAATTTATAGGCTCACTCCCTATGGGGCTCTGGGCTTTCCCTCTCTCTTCACTCTAACGTTAGCCCTCCTTATCATCCAAATCTCATGTGAGCCCAGAGTCTTACACCTCCAGGCATAGCGCTGTCTCAATGGCAAATGTTATTCTGGAACCAGTACAGATGTAGAAAAGAATTTATCTTGGCATGCTCTTTCCAAGCCAACTTCCCATGGGGGCTGGTCACCAGGGTGACTTCCAAAGGTGGGAAAACATCTGCTGCTGGGGTGGCTAGAGGCAAGCTGTCAGAGAAGCTCTTGCATTTTCTCATACTCTCATCTACATGTGAGAAATGGTCAGAAATGGATGAGAAGAAGTTGTGTTCCCCTCTCATCATCACTGCTTGTACCAAAAACACCCCTTATCCTGCATTTCTCATCTCAGAACAGCAGATAGAAGAAGCCAGACTTGGGACAAAAGGAGGGTTCTTAGGGCTATAGCCTGCCTGTTCCCATAACCTGGAGAGCAAAGTAAGGAGAAGAAGGGAAGGTGGTCAAAGGAACTACATGGCCCTAACAACCTCCTTCTACCTCAGCATCCTCATTGCACTGTGCTCACTTAGGTGGGCCTCTCTGCCCATCAGCAGGGACAAATGTAGCGTAGGAGAGAGCTTCTCCTGATACACACCAGCACACACAGAGCAGCAGTTTTCTCCGACACAAAAGGGAGAAAGAACTTAGAATAAGAAAATGTGAAAGGAAGAAAAGAAGAAAGGAAGAAAGGAAGAAAGGAGGAAAGGAAGAAAGGAAGAAAGGAAGAGAAAAACAGTGACTTTTTCTCCCTTCCTCATCTAAGTACAAAAAGTACACTTGGCCACTTTGTGCCCTACTGCCCAGAGTGTCCCATCACGCATGGAGACTTGTCCTCCTCCAACCATGCAGACTGCAGCTTCGGAAGGAACTCTGGGCTACACAAAGTCATCAGAGATGCCAAGCAGCCTCCCTGGTTTGGGCAGGCCTGGCCTTGGCAACAGAAGGGCGCAATTTGCTTTCAAACGATGGCTTAGTTTTGATGAAGGAGAAAAGTTGGGGCAGCAAGAAGACCTTTCCCACAGCACCTGAGCTCTTCCCTTTGTTTGGTATGGGTTTCTTTTTAAAATTTATTTATTTTCTTTCTCCTCACTGTTTTCTAGCAGCTAGAGGCTAAATCTGAAAATGTGTTGGGGAACAGGTCAGGGAAAGGCTTGAGGGCAGAGGTAATCTGTTGTTAACTCATCAGATACAACTGGAAAAAAAAAGCAAACAGCTTTCCAGCTGTTTGCTGGAAAGTAACTCTCCATCACCTTTTAGCACACTGGCAGCCTTCACTTTTGATGAAGCCTTTACCACACCTGGCCAAGGATGCTTTCTCATGGGGGTCCTTTCCCCAATGGGGCCAGATTTGGAGCCGCTTGTGCACATCGCTCCCACCTTGCAGCAGCCCCGCTCCCAGGTCTACCTCTCATCTCCCCCACCCCAGCAGGCAGCGAAGGGCATTTTAAGTGTAAATCAAAGCAAAGAGCCCTTCCCTCGCCACAGCCCTCCCATTCCCCAACACCCCAACCACCTACCGCTGTGGCGAGTCTGGGTCGAAGCAAGTCTTCGCCACATCAGTGGCCAGGGGGTCGCAGCAGTCGCCATCATCGAAGTCATCCAGCATGTTGTTGCACTCCATGTGGCAGACGCCATCGCGGCGCTTCCAGGAGAAGCAGCGGCCAGACCGTCGGCAGTCCCCGCCGTCGTAGCCCGTGAGCGGGTGCTCACACTCGGGGTCGCAGTGATCGTTGCCAATCTTGCTGGGCTCGCAGCCCAGCAGCACAGCGCGCTGGCGCAGCGTGGAGTTGCGCACCTCGAGGAGGCTCAGCTGCCAGGAGATATTGTAGGGCCGGAAGGCTTCACTCAGAGCCCGGTGCTGCCAGGCGACCTGCTCGAGGCTCACTGTGGGCCGCCGGCCCTCGTCATCCAGCACGTTGACCACGCGGTAGCGCACCACCTTCTCACCCCGCAGCGGCCAGTGTCTGTTGTAGCTGGCGGCCAGTTCCACGTTGTCGCAGGCTGTCTGTCCGCAGGCCGGTGGCCCCAGGGGCCACAGCACGGGGGCCGAGGGCGGTGGCGCGAGGGCCCGCTGCTGCGGGTAGCCCGCCTCCTTGAAGGGGGCCCATTGCTCCTCGGGCACCGCGAAGTTGGCGCTGAACAGCAGCCCTGCGGCCCCTGCGGGTGGCCCCTCCAGGAAGGTACGCTGCAGCCAGTTCTGGGGCAGGGCAATGTGCCACAGCGCCAGCCTCGCGAGATGCCCGCGGAAGTTGTGGCCGCGCGCTGAAGTGTCACCCCCCAGCAGCAGCGTGCGGCAGGCGGCCATGAAGGTGCTGTGCAGGGGCCCAGCCTGCTGGCCCCCTGCCTGGCCCACGCGGGCCCCGTCCACATAGAGCGCCATCCACCGCCCGTCGTAAGTGGCAGCCACGTGGGTCCAGGCCTCGGAGCGGTAGCGGTGGTGGCTGGCCACCACGGTGGCGGCAGCTGCGCGGTCGGTGCGGAGCGAGAAGAAGAAGCGGGCATCCTTCTTGCCGCGGAGCTGCAGGGTGCGGATGCCCAGGGCCCAGCCCTTGTCGTTGGCCGTGTGGGAGCAGTTGTCGAACACCCCTGCAGTGGGCAGCAAAGGGGGAGCCCATGAGGCCCACGCCTGCCCCCAGCTCCGCTCTGCTGAGCCCCGCTGGCACCATCCTTGCCCAGCATCCCCGGGCCCTCAGCAGTCACTTCAGGGAACCTTCTAGTGATGGACATGGTGGCCGAGCAGTAATTCAAAATACTTGTCCCCCCTTCTCGTCATGTTCAGGGCTGAAGGGGAGCCAGGTCACAAACCAGCCCTGGTCTGTGGCACTGGGCTGGGAGAGGGGACCCTGACTGATGGGATGAGCAAGTGGAGATGCTGGGGAGGATGGGAGAGCTGGAGCAAACAATGAAGAGGGCCCAGGAGGAGAGGAAGAGTGTGGAAAGGATGGGGAGGGCAGGAAGGGAGAAGCATCAGAGGAGGGAAGGGGGTGGTCAAAGCGAGCGGGCTGCTTTTGAGCAGCTGGCCCTAGGAGAGTTCCTCTGGGATGGGATTAGGCACGAAGCTTTTCATCTGCGGGCCAAAGCTTTTAAGGAGCAATTCAAAGCAAAAGCACCTCCTCCAGGGACTGTTTCCCCAACAGCTTCCTGGCCAGTTTGCAGCCTCTTCTTTATGCTCCAGTTTGCTTTGCAATCATGTGCTGAGCAGAAGGGAAAATGAAGGGGACTCACTCGCGCGTGGCTGACCTGCCCAGAGCGAGCGGAGGGCCGCTTTGCTTCCAGCTGGGTGGACACAGCACCTCGGCCCCTGAAGCCCTCCTAAACATAAAGCCCTTCCAGATCATTTAAACTGGGAATAGCTCTGGCCTCGGGCTCTCAGCATGGATCCACACCACGTGCCAGGCATTTTGCAGACCTGTGTTTTCCTCTCTGCAGACCTGTAGTCTCGCTAATGTTCCCTGAAGTTCAGGTTACTAAGTGCCTGCAGTCAAGATCCAGAGGCATTCAGGCACTTAATACCCTTAGAAATCAATGGCGCTAAGGCACTTAAATACCAGTAAGGGCAGGTAAAGCCACTGTTTGAAAAAATAAAATGGCTCTGGGCCCCTAAATCACTAAAGCACTTTAATCTCCAAACACTTGGATTTGTCTCTGGAGAGGCCCATTTCCCTCTCCCGGGACTATAGGAGAATCCCAAAGAACCCATGCCTTTGAGCATGGCCTAAGGTGGGCTGAGATACTGCCAAGCCTTTGATACCAAATCTTCCCACACACAGATCAAGGAAAACTGGCCTCTCATCTATCTTAAATCAGCATTTTAATTGCTGAGGCTACTGTGAGCACGAAGCCGAGGAGGGATACTTCCATTCCAGCTCAGGTCAGGCTGGGTTTTTTGGTACTAATTTCTCCTCTGATCTTCTCCAGCTGCCTCTACGCCCGCCATCAGCCACGAGGAAGTCAGAAGGAAAAGGCAAGAAGTGACTGAGCCACTGCCCGCTGGCTGGGCCACTTTCCCGGTGGTGTGAGCTGACGTATTTGATTGGCAACTCAGACAAGTTCACGGTCCCCTTGCAATTAATTAGTGCAGCTCTGCTAACAGCTGGTAGCATGCCGAGCCACCAGGCCTCAGGTGCCTCCATAGTGTACTCGTAACGGCACGTGTGCTGAAAGCAGTGCAGCTGCTATGACACCTGGACTGTTCACAGGCATCTGCTGGGGTAGGGCAAGCAAGCTTGAAATGACACTTCTCAGCGCTGTCAGTGGCACTGGCTTGTGGAGGCGAGGTTGGCCTCAGTTTCCAAGGGCGCATCAGAATGCAGACTGTCCGGCTGCTGACAGTTTTTTTGGAAGGCAGGTGCTAAGTATTTTAAGATGCCTTCTCATGGACACTTAGAAAGGCCACTTTGCTTTTTGAAATCTTGACCCTCCACTGAATGTCCCTCCAGACAACAGCAACAGGCTGGGATTCAAACAATCTTGAAAATCCAGTGAACAGGCAGGGATCTAGCTCTCCAAGCCCTGCATCTCGGCATCCCAATCATCTCGAGCAAGTTACCAACCTGGAAGCAAGACTTCATGGTAAACTCTTCACCAACAACACCTCCTCCCTGTGCTGACGAGCCCCCTGCTCTCCCGCTTTCCGCAGGACAAATTGCTTCCAGACACAACAGCTATCCAAGCAGATAGAGCCAGAGAGCTGGGACTGAAGCATCTTAGACACACTCAGCCCTTGCTGCCTTTTATCTACCTCAGCAGAGCTTTCTAAAGGAACTTATTTGAGGTCATAAGCTTGACCACAGCTGGTGAAAACCACTGTCGTGCACAAAGGTCTGCTGTGGCTCCTGTCTTCTTTTTATGTTCCTAATGCAAAACTTCTTATGCTTCAGCTTCCTGGTTTTCCCTGACCTTGCCTCTAGCCAGCTGCACAGGTTTCTCTTGAATCAATTTAAGATGAGGTTTCCCTGGCTGAAAGCTTGCATCAGATTTGGTGCAAGCTAGAGTAAACTCATTCAAGACAGAACTCAAACATACTCCCACGCAGGGCCTTGCGTGGTCTCTGTAAAACTTGGCCTGAGCTTCTCAAGCCAAACCCATCTCTACACCTGGATTCAGCAGCTCCCCTCACGCTCCTAAATGCCATCCCAGTCTGCCCTTCTTTTTGGCATCAAGTCATTGCAGGCAAAAATTAGGAGCCACCTGCTCACGTCCTGGCGTTCTGCCCCTTTCCCTGGGCCCTGTCAGTGTGACACACACCATGCCGGGGCAGTAGCTCTCCAGCCTCTCTTCCTCTCCTGACATCACTCCTTTCCCCTGGCCCTGGGGAAACCGAAGCTGTCATCATTACTTCAAAGAGGCCAGTGGAGAGAGACAGATGTATAGAGATGAGGCTGCTCAGCAGGACCTCCTGGATTACAACCAAGGGATTTAACTAAAGCCAGGTTACCATGACCCCACATAGTCCTGCCAGCCCTCGTAAACAAGCCAGCCTCGTGGTCAAGAATGCCAGAGGCTGATAATATATTTGCAGAGGTTACGTTAAGCCCCTTTGAAACCCAGGCGCGTGCACCTCTCCCTTATATTGTGAGAAGTGTGGTGCTTTTTTGTAATCAGATGGTTGTAGCCACCCCAGACAGGGATACAGGGCACCACTCTCTACAAAGTCACCCGTGCAAAAAGTTTATGTGCATGGATGGGGTTTGGCCAACTGCTGTTTTCTGACGGATTGTGAAAGGGAAGCAAAAAGACCAAGGAAGCTGAGACAGAGCAAGGCTCAGAAATAGGAGACAGCTGAAGAAGCCTTGCAGCCATAAGGAGAAAGTAAAGCTGGGGAGTACTTTTGAGCTGGATACTAGCTGAAAGATGTTGGGATCTGCAAGTTCAGAAGCCATCTGCTAGTATTTGGTCATCACTGTGGTAAAAGAAACAGGGCTTGGTACCTTTTCTGTTAGGAAAACTCATGCATTTCACCTTGTAGTAATTCAGAGTGATACAAAACTGAGCAAAAAAACAAGATAATAGTGTCAGGGTGGAAAAGCTTTCCAGGCGGGAATGTGAGTGAAGCAGGTATCTTTACATGTCCACACTGAAGCCAAGCCTAGAAGTGTCCCACAAATTCAAAAAAAAAGGCCCAAAGAACTACAAACAAGCCTAAAACAACGTCTGGAGACTTCATCGGAGGAATTAAAATAAGGCCAAGGTCAGATCTACAACAAGGCCTGGAAACCGACTAAGGCAGTAACGGCACTTCCTGGAAAGCAGCAGAGAGGAATCTCTGTTGCAGCAGCGGCTCTGAAGTGCAGGGCCAGCACGTAGGGCCGAGGTGACCCCCAAGGAAGCACCACCAGAGCTGCCCGTGAGCAAAGCTCTCCCCTGAAGGGGGACACCACGAGAGCTCTGGCCTCGGGCAACCCCAGCTGCTTGTGGAGAACAGGCTCCTGCACTAGCCCCGTGGCACTAACCCCATGGCCGTAGGGCTGGCTGTCCAGATGAGAGCTCACCAGGAAGACGGGAGTCTTCCCGACCCAAAATCCCACCATGGAAATGTGGCCTTGAACTCCTCAGCCCCCGTCAGGGCAACTCTCCTTCTAATCTGTGCGATGGGAAACAGCGGGGTCTAATCGCACGTGTGACGTGTCAGTGATTAGAGCAATCAATTCAGGTTTAAAAACAAGAGTTATTGGCAACCATTAAAAAAAAAAAAGAAGAAGAAGAGAAGCAGCTCAGTTTAAGCATTGATATGTGAAAATGTGTCCAAAAAAATGCCTCCCTCCCAAATAATGCAGCTGAGACCTCCGGGGTTGGTGTTGAAGGACATTACAACACTGCTGCAAGCTTCACACCCTAGCCAGGAAATGGCCAGATACCCGGTTAACACAGGAGAGCTCAGAAACAGAAAGCCTAGTCTCAGCGTTTGCTTGGCAATGGGGTAGTGGTGCTGGGAGCTTGGCTGTTTGCTCTGTAACATGATCTGCAGAAGGCGTAAGGGCAGACACCGGCTGAAGCACACCGAGCACACTGAAAATGATGGGGAATAGGGGACACAAAAACTGAGCCATCTCTCTGGCTTCCAATGGGAACAGGGAGCAGGGAAGAGGAGCCCATGTGAGTGCCAGTCACCTGCATCTGGAGGCTGAAGTCAGGAGAGCTAAAATGACGGAGAAACAAGTAACTGCTTAGGCTTCTTTGGCTTGAGATTACAGAAAAGCTTCCAGGGAAGGAAAAAAAGCCTCCAGTGAGGTGAAATGGACCCCTCTGTAAGAACTACAGGCAAAAGCAGCATCTTCGCCTTCCACCGGGGCCAGGACCCAGGCTGCCTGCTTGTCTCTCTGCAGCACAAGGAATGATTCAGCCACGCTCAGGCTGCGAAAATGCTGAAGAGTCTGAAGCAAGAACAGCTCCTTCCTTGTTTTGCTCCATGTCCCTAACCACAGGGGTCAGTCAGGAAACAGCGAGGAAACACCAAGGAAAGGTAATGTGGGAAGGAAAGGGAAAATCCGAGATTATGCTGGGTTCAGTGTAATGTGTGGTCTCCCGACAGGCCTGGATGTGGCCCTGCTCCCCAGGCAGGGCTGTCAAAGCCCCCTTGTGTTGCAGACACATCTCTCCTCTGCAGAGTTTGGCCAGCTTGGGTTAGCGAGGGGCTGACAGCAGCTAGAGCAGCTCGTCGGAGAACGCGGGCACCTCTCGCAGTGTGAGATGGGGAAGCAGGGACTAGTGACCCCATCCAGGGCATGTTAAAGGCAAAAAAAAAAAAAAAAAGTGAGAACAAAGCCTGAACTCCTGATCCTTTGACAAAGGGAGCAATTCCTGATGCACTGAACCTGCTGACAGAGCAGCTTTCTTTACCTGGACAGAGCTACCAGCTTGCCAGCTTGGCCTTATTGAACGGCTGGGAGATGCTCAGCTCTGCCTCGCTCCCCACACACCTTCCCTTGCATGCACAGCAGCACCCAGGGCAGCTCCCTGCAGCTCTGGCAGCCTCACGGTTCAGCCCCTCTCTGTCCACTGAGCCACAAGAGGAGGCAGGCTCAGAGTGGGCGGGAGGGCCTCGGGTTCCCAACGGCAGGGAGCGGGTAGGAAGCAGGTAGTGACTCAGAAAGCAGGAGGCACGTGGGACTGACTCAAACGCTGGTGCCTGGAGGCCAAGGGGTATTGCTCGGGTGCGTGCCAGTGGTCATGGACAGCGCTTTCGGCTCTGTGTAACAACTGGCCTGCCTTCCTCCAGGAAAAAGATCACCTCTGGCTAGCTGGGGAATGTAAAACTCAGCACCTGAAGCCAGACCTGCAGACAAAAGCAGTGTGCTACCAAGGGGTGATGCATCTCTGCGTGCCTCGATCTGCTGCTGCAAGCCGGGGAGGCAGCTGAGACCCCAGTGGGCAAGGCAAGCACCAAGCCGGCCACTTGCAGTTTCCTCGAGCATGGATGTTTCCCCGTCTCTGCTGCCCAGCTTCCAGTCAGGCCCTCCTCCGTTTTCTGCAGCAGACCCAGCTATCATTACAACAAGCCATGGAGAAAAACTAATGAGATGCGTGAGGCAGAGAGCGAGGCAGAGGGGCGGCGCGGTGGAGGGCTCACAAGCAAGAGAGTTAGGGTACGGAGAGGAATTTGCACTGCAGGAGACCGTGGCGGTGGGTGAAGCCCCTCTCGCCCAGCCAGCTGGCTCAGGGCAGACACGATTGCAACACAGGGGCCCTTGAGTTCTCTCAGAGACGAACCCCCTGACTGCACTTGCCTTTGGCACCTGCCATGCTCACGCCTGCCTGCCCGCCTCAAGCAAGTGTCACTCCTCTCTGTTGCTGGGTTTGCATCCCACTGTGGACACTCGTCCTGGCAGGCACACAGGGAACAGCAGCTCAGGGAGTCACCCAAACCTGCATCCACTGCCAGGCAAACTCCTTTCCCTTCCCAGCCAACTGCACAGACCTGCACCTCGCATCTCCCTGCTCAGCCATTAGCTTCCTGCTGCTCCTCACACTGAGCATCACCTGCCTGTCCCGCGGTTACAAGGGGAGTTGAGCTCCCGGCAGGGAAAGGCTGCAGCGTTTCTGCCAAACAGGTCCTGGGTGCCGTTACCCAGACCTCGGGGAAGCTCTTCTCTGCGGCGGACTGTGCCCGCTCTGCAGCAGCGCTTGACCTGCAGCCACCGCTGCTGCTTTTGCCCTCGGCGGAGAAGAAACAAGAGAGGAAAGACGGAGAAGAGGCTCCGCGGCCGCTGTGGCACCCGGACAGCTCGCGGCCCCGGCCGACCCCACACCGGGCCAGGGGCCGGGGCGCGACGGTCACCGACGGGGCCTTGCGCGCGGCTCGGCTGCCACCGTGCGGCCACCCGGCCCGGCCCAGCTCCCCCGGGGCTCCCTGGCCCGGCGTCGGGTGGCCGAGGGGACAGCGCAGCCAGGAGCGCGGCCGCGGCGGACTGGGAATGCGGGAAAGCGACGGCCGCTGGCTGGAGCAGGGGAGAAGAGCAAGAGCCCCCTCGGTGCACCGTGCCCCTCCTCAGGCCTCCGGGGAAGGCAGGAATGTGCCAAGTGGGGGCTCGAGGTCAGGGCATGTCCCCCAAAGGGGCCTTGCAACTGCCCGCCCTGAACTCGCCGCTAAAAGGAAGGCGAGAAGCTAGACGGTAGCCCAGGACATGGAGCCTGGAGCCTGTTCGGGGTTAGAGTTGGTTTCCCTCAGCACGGAGCTACGTTCACGGGCGGGGAGGACGGGGGTGTTGAGGGAAGGGGAGGAGGTTATTTCAGGTTTTGCTCTCAAGGAATAGTTCACACTTGGGACCTTGCTGAGACAGGAGGACCGTGGGTCGGGGGTTGCGAGGCGTCACTTGCCCCAGTGGGACCAAGGTGGCAAAGCCAGGTGAGCAGGGCCAAGGCGTGAGCGAGCTCAGGCCTCTGTGGGACAGCTCGGGGGTCTTGTGCTCGCCCTGTCCCGGCTCCCAGGGCCCTTTGCCGAGCCTGGGCTTCCCACCAACCTCCTCAAGGCGTTTTGGGAGGGCTCTGCCACAAGCTCCTAGGGACAAACTGTCCCCTGCGGGTAAGAGGCAGCCATGGGCACTCGGGAGAACCCGTCCTAGCTGCCCTTTCCCCCGGCGCCACCGGGTAGGCGGCGAGGAAGGTGGTGGGGACCGGGGCTGGCCAGGGGCACCTGCCGGCGCGGCGGGGCTCCCTCCCTCCCTCCGTCCCCGGCCCGCCCGGCCCCGCGGGAGCCGGGGGGCCACGACGTTACCTGCGATGACAGCCGGGTTGCTCTGTCCTCCCTCCGCCTTCACCCACAGCTCCACGGTGAAGCGCGCCCGCGGCAGCTCGGGCAGCGCCTCCGGCCGCGCCGCCAGCTGCTCGCGGCTCCCGCAGAAGTACAGGGCGGGGAGCGCATGGCCGCGGGGGGGGCTCGGCCCGGCCCCGCCG
>JAUBNY010000320.1:235213-250181 GCA_032275445.1 Crypturellus soui | reverse complement strand
TCTTTCTTTCTTTCTTTCTTTCTTTCTTTCTTTCTTTCTTTCTTTCTTTCTTTGTTTCTTTGTTTCTTTCTTTCTTTTTTCCCCCTAAGTTGTACCATGTCTGTGTTTTCCTCCCATTTTGCTTTAGCCGTGACATCATTTGCCTGCCCACCTTGCCTCCATCCTCCATCCTATTCCTCACTTATCAATGGGAGGAAGAGAAGGAGAAAGGAGGGGGAAGGATCCCCCAGCCGCCCTCCTCCCGAAGCGGGGAGAGGTGGTCTCAGGTTCAACCTGTGAAATCCTCAGTACAGAGAGACCCGGGGTCCCTCCTCAGCTGGCGACCTCAAAGGGCTTCCCTTCTTTTTCTGATTTTGCCTGCACAATGATCCCATCTGTTTGACACATGCGAGAAGGTGGGCTGCAGGCAAGTTATCTGGCTGCAGGAAAAAGCTATGGCCAAAGCAAAACCCTATTGATCTACCAGCCTACACACAGCTGTCTCCATGCCCAAGCTCCGCACGCAGCTAGAGTGATCGTGCCCGCAGAGCCACGCCGATGGGAGAGGTGCCTAACTCACCCGCGGTGGCACAGCGCGAGGCATGGGCACTGCCAAGGGAAAGCCCTTGGAAAAATACAGGGGAGAAAACAAACCTCCCAAGTTCGCTATTTTTTTCGGGGGAGCTGTCACCCAAGCACACGGCTCGGGAGTTAGGTACGCTCCGTCTGGAAACCTCAGCAAGAAGGGATTTTTTTTGTATTATTATTTTTTTTCTCACTCCAAAACACTATCTGTGGCGGTCAGTCTGAAGCAAGGTTGCCAACGAAAGCTGGGAGGCCCCTTCCAGGGTACAGGCTTTCGAACCAGCAAGGCAGGAGGGAACAGATTTAAGAACAAACAGCAGGGGCTGCCTGTATTTTTTTTTATTGGGAGGGATAGGAGGGGCTGGTGCTTTGATGGGGGGAAGACAGAAAAAATATAATTCCTGGGAGGAGCTGAGGGCTTGGAGAGATGAGCAAAATGCACCCATAAAGGCGGCAAGTAGGTGTGCGGAGAGGGGAGGGCAGGGGGAGGATGGACTAGGAGGCGCACTGAGAGCAAGGACGAGCCCAGGGCAAACTGGGACAGGCAGAGTGTTAGCTCCTTGCTCCACGAGCGAGAGGAGGACCAGCAGATTGGAGGAGAACAGAAGCAGCATGAACGGCGTGTGAACAAGCTCCAAACACAGCACAGGCACCTATCGCTTCCAGGGAAGTAGAGTGGAGGTTTCCACTCTCCTGTCAACACAGGGCAGTCGGAGAGCCAAGCAGCACCTTTCACCTCCAGGCTGCCTTTGGGGCGTGGAAGAAGCCAACCCAGCCCCACACACGACACTGGAAAAATGGCCCAGCAAGAGTGTTGTCCTGGGGTAAATGCCAGCAATTATTGCTTATAATGCGTATTCATTTAGGAATGAACTGAGCTCCTGATAGCCCTGTCTACCAGGGCCTGATAAAAACAAATCCCACAGGACTACTTATTTGGAACAGTGGTGTCCTTATTAAGCGGTTATTAATCATCTTGCCATACAACCTCTATGGTACACAGGCATTAGACAACAAGCCTGGACTCCAAAGAAATTAGAACTGAGAGATCCTGAAAAGTACGATCCGTAATCTCAGAGGTTCAGCAGAACTGGGCTCCACTGGGACAGCCTCTCTGGGATGGATCCAGGCATTGTAGCAATAAAACCCTCCAAAAATGCACCCAAATGAGGCCTCTATATATAGGCTCTGGACTAAACGAAGCTGTTTGCTTGACAAAATGATACCCAGAAACAAATGCTTCTGCTGTTTGTTGGACTGTTACTCAGCGAGAGCTGTGAAGGATTGAAACATCACTGAGGAGTCGCTGCCCGGTGGGGCATGTCCAGTGAGAGCTCTCCATCTCTATCTGTTTTATGTTCTGAGATTGAAACCTGCGGCCGGAGGGGCATCTCTCAGTGCAGAGGAAGCTAACAGCAGCTGCTTCATTTGAGAGCTGGACACTTGCATTTCAAGGATGTTTAACTGAGCACTGAGAAGAGGTTGGGACCCTACCAAGGCCAAGACAAATTAGCACCTCAGCAGATCTTGCAGGCAAAAGCCACGGACGTCACGGGGGGTACCGCAGGGTTGCTAGCAGCTCGCCCACTGCTACAGACCAGCAAAAGGGACATTTTGGCAGTGCTGCCTGCACCACTTCCATGGCTCCTGGGGGATCCCATGGGGTCTTGATCCACCTTCCAGCCTTCAGAGTTAGGCAAGAGCAAGACTAGCTGCAATGACTCAAACCGAGGCCTTCCCCAGTGATGTTGCAGCCCCCAAGATGGCCCTGCCCAGCCTGGCTGAGCCCAAATCTGGCTGGCTCTGGAGCTGCAGAATTTAAGAAACCACCAGAGCAGACAGCAGAGAACATTAATCATTACCCCATGTTGGCTCTCACATGCTTTCCATGGACACGCACACAGGTTTGCACTGAGCCGCTGCCAAGGTGAGGCCCTGAAGAGGTTGGTGAGGCCATGGTGGATAAAACTGAGTCAGGGTACCCTCCACTAGACCGTCTCAGCATCTGGCAAAAAAGACAGAACCACAGAATAGTTGGGGTTGGAATGAGTCCTGTTGGAAGGGATCTCTAGACCCTGCAACCCCCCTACTCCAGCAGGGACATGCAGAGCACGGGGCACAGGGTGGCATCCAGGTGGGTTGGAAGATCCCCAGGGAAGGAGCCTCCACAGCCTCTCTGGGCAGCCTGTGCCAGGGCTCTGTCCCCCTCACAGCAAAGAAGTTCTTCCTCACATGGAGATGGAACTGCCTGGGGTTCAGCTTGTGCCCGTTGCTTCTTGTCCTATTGCTGGCCACCCCTGAAAAATAATCTGCCCTTATGTTCTTGATACCCTCCCTTAAGATATTTGTATCGTAAATCTGGCAAGATCCCTCTCAGTTTTCCCTTCTTTAGGCTAAACAGGCCCAGTTCTCTCAGCCTGTCCTCACAGGAGGGATGCTTCGGGCCGTTATGATCTTTGTAGCCCAATGCTAGACTCTCTCTCCGTGTCCCTCTTGTAGGGGGTAGCCCAGAATCGGCACAGATGTGGCCCCTGCAGGGCTGAGCGGTGGCAGGGGAATCACCTCCCCCATTTGCTGCAGCCCAGGGTGCCATTGGCCATCCCGGCCGCCAGGGCACACTGCTGCCTCAGATCGGCTTGTGGTGCACCGCGACTCCCAGGTTCTCCCCAGAGCTGCTTCTAGCCGTTCAACATCCAGCACATCCTGGCGCGCAGGGTTGTTCCTCCCTAGGTTCCACTGCCCTTGTGGAACTTCATGAGGTTTCTCTCTGCCCACCTCGCCAGCCTCCGCAGGCCCAGGACGGCAGCGCAGTCCCCTGGAGCGTTGGCCCCGCTGCCCACGGTGGTATCAAGAGCAGACTTGTTGAGGGAGCCCTCAGTCCCTTCAGCTGGGCTGCTGGATGAGTGACCTTCTGCCTTTTGAAGCCTTTTTGAGGGCTGACCTTAGCAGTAAAGGCCGAAGCAAATGTGACACTTGGTAATTTTGCCCTGTCTGCATTCTTCGTGACCAGAGCACCCACCCCATTCAGCAGGGCACCCACATTTTCCCTAGTCTTTTTTTGCTAGCAATGTATTTAAAGGAGTCTCGTCTTGCTGTCTTGACATCCCTTGCCAAATTTAATTCCAAATGGGCCTTAGCCTTCCATCACATCCCTGCATACTCTTACAGCATTCCCATATTCCTCCCAAGTGACCTCTTCTTCCAATCTATACACTTCCTTTTTCTGTTAGAGTTTTGCCAGGAGCATCTTGCTCATCCATGCAGGTCTCCTGCCCCCTTCGACCGACTTCGTGAGGCTGCTGCCAGCTCCCTGCAGAAGGCTCATGGACTTTTTATTCCTGACGAGGCAGCCTGTAGCAAACTCCCCCAACGTTGTCCTCTGTGCTAGCCTGCCCTTTCATCCTTGCTCATGAGGATGCCACAGAGCTGAGGGCAGAGAGGCCAAGGTGTTGCTCCCATCCCCAGGACCACTACAAGGAAAATAGTAGTTTATTATTATTATTATTATTATTTTAATTAAAAGGGCAATCAGCTTGACCAATGTTCTTGTCTGTGAAAAACTCACTCTGCGCAAAGCAAATATGGGTCTTGGGGATACCCAGACTGTGGCTCAGACCCCTCAGAGAGAGCCTTGCAGGCAGTGCAGGCAAGGCACTGACAACAAAGACTCTGAAATGCAGAGTCTAGATGTTCAGAACCACAGCCAGCTTTGCCAGCAGCACAGCCATGGTGAGTTCAGCTGTGTGCCTCCTGTGACACAGATCATGGCCACAAGAAGTGTTTTGCCTACCCAACAGACAAGGATAAACATTGTCACACAGAGCTTTTTCTGAGTAAAATCTCATGAGGGTGGCAAGACATAAGGGGCAGGGCTACCCCCTTTGCTCTTTGCCACAGACTATCATTAAATTATTGACAGCACTGGGCCATGACAGCCAAGAATGTGCCAGAAAATTGAAGTGGCTAAGGATGGAGCCCAACGGAGCTGCCATGGTTCAGCCCTGCTTTGCCCAGAGCATGAAGAGGGGCGGGGGGAGCAATTTCTTGTTGTCATTATTGCTGTCACCAAGCCAATAAAACAGGATTGAGCCAAAGCTGCCTTTTTATTCAGCCCATCGCATGCTCCCCCACAGAGGCCTTGCGCCTGCCTTCGTGCTGGCGCTTGCTGGTGTTGGCAGATGTGTGCACGCTCCTGCAGTGCCGTCCCCCTCTGCTCCTCAAGGTGACATGTTTGTCCGAGAGGCCGGGGGCACCCGGCACGTGCTCCCGGGCGTCACGTCTTGGGGAAGCAGGAGGAGCCCGTGTGAGAGGTAGTGTTCCCTTGGCAGGGCCCAAGGGCTTGCCGCATGCCGCACCTGCAGAGAGGCACTGTGCCCACCGCAGCGTGAAGCCACTCGCCAGACCGGCTGGTGCTCAGGAGCCAGCCTGAGCTAGGGCAGGCTGTAGGGCACGTTTACGTCCCTGCTGTGCCGTCCCTGGACCCCACAGGCCAGGTCTGCAGCTGGGCATCTTGGAGGCCTCTTCATAACTCCATGAGCGCCACTCAGTAATGCTGCTACCCCCTGGCAAGAGCTGTGGCCCTTGATGAGCCCCGTGTGCTCAGCATGGGGACGTGCTGGTGACAATCTGTGTGGGGAAGGGGCTACAGGCTCCCGGGGGAGCCAGGTTTCCCACCACAAGCTCAGCTGCACCAGGGGTGAGGGGCAGAGCCTGCTCCCGCTGGAGCTGAGCCGTGACACCCTCCTGCCTCAGAGGCAGCCAGGAGCCCTCAACAAAAGCCTTCGTCTCCCTCCGCACCCTAGGGAGCCACTGGAGATATCGACATAGGAATAAAGGGACCGGGAGAATCCAGCTTTTTGTCTGTGGCCAGGCAGCCAAATCCGGCAAGCCCGAGACAGCAAACACCAGCAATCAAAGCAGTGGGCAATGGCCGACTCTGCGGAGGGGCACAGCCCTCCCCTCCTCTCCCCCTCGAGCGCAGCTGCTTTTCCCAAGCAGATTAGGAGCGTGTTCAAACGCTCGGGACCCCTGGAGGTCAGCGGCTCTGGCCTCCCGCACAAGAGGTTCACTTGGGAACTTGCAGAGTTTCCTGCTCCTGGTGGGGCTGGGGATAAGCCCCATGCGCAGCCTCGGCTGCTGCCAGCTCTGCTGTGGCCCCACAGCCGCGTGCAGAAATTGGCAGCAAAACCTCCTGCGTCCCCTCCCTTGTGCATTGACATCTTGCAATTGGGCTCTGAAGTCTTATAAGGACTGAATGACACCCACTGCTTTTGCCCCTGCTGCAGCCCTGTGAAGGGCTCTCTAGGCTGGATTCTCCAAGGACAGGGAAGGTGAGCTCCTCCTGCAGCCCTTCAGCCCCAGGACTGCCAGCAGGGCCAGCCTGTGGCATGGCACGACCGCATTCCCTGGAGCAAGCCAGTTAGCCCTGCTGGCCCCCACCTCCGAGCCAGCCCAGGCAGGCCGAACCTGGCCCGTTGCCACCAGGTACAGCTGCAGGTGCAGCATGCATGTGCAGCGTCGGAGAGCCCTGTGTTTCAGGAGCTGCTGCAGGGCTGCACGCCAAAGGGCTCTTGCAAGCCCCTTGTAAAAGCAATCTGCTTCCTGCCAGGAGATGGGCAGGATCCCTTGTTGTTTCCTCTGGGACCATGGAGCCTGCTCTTACAACAACCTCTGTGTACGGCCGGCATAGCCACAGGGACACAGATGCTCTTACATCCTGAAGGAGCAGAGACAATCCCTACACAAGCGTCGCCAGGGGCCTTTCTGCACCCTGGAGTTTTACATTTCACCAAGAGCTTGCAAGATGCTAAATTAAGATCATCTAGAGAACAGACCATGACCTTTGCCAGATGGGGTGTCTTAGATATCGAAAAATTATTCCAACCGCTCCCAAAAGGCAGGGAGTTATCTGCCTTTATGTAACACAGTTCTTCTAGCAACCTCGGAGGAAAGCATACAAGAAGAAGCCATGCAGGAGAGGCTGGGACTTTCCCGTGAGTCTACGGGAATCAGCCTTTGCCTTCCACTCAGCCACTGTCATCTGGGAATTTCAGCCCCATTAAGTTCTGATTTTTCAAGCACGTCTCTGCAACCCAGCTTGTCGGGAAGCATCTGTCAGAGAGACCTCAGCGAGGCGGGATGCAGCGTGGCACCGGTGCCAACTGCAGAGGCAGATCCTGAAGGACACAAAGAAGCAGGTACCTGCGAGAAAGACACAGATAACTCGGAGATACACAGATAACTCGGTCCAGACGGGGCTTCCAGATCTCACAGCCCAGAGAACTGCACACTGTGAGAGCGCTCTGCTTGCAGCAGCAGATAGGGCAAAACACTCTGGCATAATTCCATGCCCTTGCCGTATTTCTCAAGGCCCTGTTTCGATGGCAGTACCTAGCTATCCCTGCAATGAGCAGTTCATGCAATAGTATCTTTTCCCTGAGTTAGCAAGACTTCCTCTGCAGGAGGGTCGGTTCAAACAAGCCTTCCCATCTTCGCATAGTCCTCACCTTGTCTTTCCCAGGTATCTACAATTTGCACATGTTGTGCAGGCAGAAAAGCTGTATGCTAACTGAGCTCAAGAAAGTAAGACACAGAATGGTCATTTAATCTGGAACAAGTTTTTAATCTGGAACAAGATTTGATTGGTCTGGGCAGAAAAGGCTGAGTACGTCTGCAATGGCTGACGGGTGAGGATCTGCACATGCAATTCCTGGCTCATCCTGAGCAATCCCGTTGGAACATCCTGACAACCAGCCTGCACCAGGTTCAGGGACCCGTCGCTGCAGCAAGAAATGCAGCGGGAGCAAAGGAGAGCATTGCCGGGGGAAGAGGCACAGGGCTGCATTTGTCAGCTTTGCTCCTCTCGTTCATAAAGTAGAGCAGGTTTCTGGTGCTTGTTGACACTGAGGAGCATCCTAATCGCCGGTCCAAAACTTACGCTGTCAGCATGACCTCCCAGATCTGCTTCTGGGTCAGCCGGGAGATCCTGCTCTACGATTTGGCAGTGAACAGCAAAAAGAAGTGTGAAAGAGTCAGACTCAGCTCTTTCAGGTTATCCCAGGCTGGGCAAAAGATATCTCCTGGTTTCCACTGGACAAGGAAGGAGATTGTGAGACCCCACCTATAGTTTTCCAGTCGGTTCTTGATTTGGTTGTTGCAACCATCGCTTCCAGTGCCAGCTGTCTGATCAGACTGATTTTGCCCATATGGTGGGCCAGGCTCCCACAAACCTCAAGTTCTGCTGTTATTACTGGGAATTTCTGCCGCCATGAACAGCACCTGCTGCTGTTCCCCCCTCCCCCGTGGGGCCTGGCTCTCCATCTGGATCCCCATCTGGGGGCAGTTTTCCATCCTGGCAGGT
The DNA here is from genome assembly GCA_032275445.1 of Crypturellus soui. Taxonomy (NCBI): domain Eukaryota; kingdom Metazoa; phylum Chordata; class Aves; order Tinamiformes; family Tinamidae; genus Crypturellus; species Crypturellus soui. The sequence continues at coordinate 242,257 of JAUBNY010000320.1, read as the reverse complement.
ATTCGCTACAGGAAGGACTGCTGTGCGCATGGGGCACAGGAGCACCAAGGCACAAGATGGAAGGACAAGGCCAGGGAGACAGTTTTCTCTTGAACAAGCAGCCCGTTAGCTCCCCTCGCAGCAGCCCCTGCACTGGGTCCCTCTCAAGGAGGCGCACACGAAGCTGCAGCAGGTTTTCCTGCACATGAGGGGCTGCGGGGGGACACACAAGTCTGTGGGGGCAGCCGCCGAGGCCTGACACATTCCCGCTCCCGCCACAGCACATTCCCGGAGGAGCCCTGGAGCGGTGTGGCCTGGATCCCGAGCCCCCTGTGATCGCACCGTGATTCTTGGTCTCCCCCCAGTGACCAGACCACATATAACAAAGCGTTTGCATGAGCTCCTGCGCCCGTGGCTCCCAGGCCAAGGATTACAGCTCATTGCCCGCAGAATAGGCATATCATTACCAGGTAATTACACTAATAATTATTTACCCGAATCTTCCCTGGGAGCAAAGCTCTCTCGTTGGTGCCTTTGCTTGTTTTTGAGTATTTGGAAACAGGAATATATCTCCCCCCATAGACAAGCTCTTGGAATGCATATATTCATTCATTAAAGCACACCGATGCTACTGAGGCAAATGACCTGTCAACAGATTTACAGCAGGAAGTAAGTCACTGCCTCCGAGTCTGCGCTTTTAATGTAATTAAAGTCCTCTGTTTGGAATTGGTTCCTAATTAATATTCATGCTCTGCTGCCCATCTGCCATTCCTGCACTGCTGGTTCCTCCTGAGATTGATCAGGGGGTTATTAAGGCAGCAAGCAGGCAGAGCAAGGGGAGGCTTGACTGGTGGCAAAAAGGGTTTTATCAGCTTTTGGTAGAGGAGCAAAATCGGATCCAGACTCCTGCCTGCTCTGGAAGACGCTGCCCTAAGCAGCGGCCAGTGTCGCTGTCACTGAGCGAGAATTGAAGGGGTTGATGACAGTGATGGATCGGGCAAGGCCTGTGGAGAGACAGTCTCTGCTGGTCTGTTCCTGGAATCCCTTGGGCTTCTCCTGCTCCCGGAGGATAGAGAGGAGCTGCGAGCTCCAGAGCCCGCTGCAGAGGGGCAGCTAGCGGCGCTGGCGACGCCTCACTCAGATGAAGCCATGTCACTGCCTCTGGGGGCTTGACCCGGCGTTGGACAGCAGAGCCGCCGTTGGGTTATTTGGGGGTGGATTTTTTGATGACCTGGCATGGCTGAGCGTGCGCATGGCCCTGTAGCCCAGCTCTGGGTGTACCTGTGCTCAGCGGAGACCCTGCAGATGGGGTTACTCTGAGTTTATGGGTGCTACATTTTTTTGTAAAGCCTCTTGAACACCTTTCACGTAGGGAAGTGGTGGACAGAAAGTTGTTTTAAGGAAGAGTTCCCTGCCAGGCTCTGCTGGGTGGGACATGGCCCCTTTTTGCTCTCCTGGGCACCTCCTGTTCTCCAGAAAAAGCAGAGTGGGAAATGCAGCATTTCAGGATTGAGATACCCAAAGGCTGCCAAAAGGATCCAGACACTGCTGAGTCCCCAAGGAGTGAACAACGTTGGCCCTGCTGCAGCCCAGTGTGACTGGAGTTTCCCCAATTAATGAAGGGCATTTCAAATGGCTTCTAGATCCTTAAACACAATTGTAGGGCTTAAATTGGATGCACCCGGGTTTGAAAACTGAGTCCCACTGGCATCTCCTGTTTATATATGAACAATCAAAGTGATTTGTTTATCTGTCTAAAGCACGGTTGCTCTTTGACCATCCATCCATTATGCTTATCTATCTGTCCTAGTTATGAGCTGAGCAATCCATCTTCCCCAACCTAATGTATTCCAAATGAGTCCGTAATGCCCTGCGTTACAAGTGGGCTCTGCGGCAGTGGACGACGCGGGCCTGGTTTTCTGTAGCGCTAACACAATTGCATTGACGTCAACCGGAGCTGCCCGTGATCACCCTCCTTGAAAATCAGCCCTACTACGACAGACCCGAGGCAGAGCCCGCTGCGATCCGCTGCTGTAATTGGGACCAGATTTGCCAAGGGGTTCGCAAGACAGTGTGATGAAGGGCGTGGAGAAACCTCTCTGCGCGGGCCCTACGTCTCGGGAACGATGCGAGGAGCGCACGTATGCGGAAAGCCACACGGGCCCATTTAACCTGGGCTTGATTCTCCTGATTGAATTGCGAACGGAGACCTGGAGCAGTGTGTTCTCATTCATTACTGAAAGACCTTGCTGCTCCCGTGTCCCAGCAGCACACAGCTGAGGCAGCCGCTGGGAACGTGCTCCTTGCTCCTCTCTGCCCTCACAGGAGAAACAGGAGCAGGCGCAGCGAGGTGACACCTGCTCTCCTAACACCTCTGAGGGCTTCACTGCAGCCCTGCCATGGCCAGGGAGACCTTCCTTGCCTTGTTAAGAAGGAGCAACGGAGGCAACAAAAGGAATCAGCTCAGAGAAGAGGTTTCCCCCCTCTCTTGTCATCTTTCACCAGGGATAAACAGCATTTTTTGCTGGGGTTTCTGTCCAGAGTGGATTTTTTTCCGGCAGAGAGGTCCCTTTTTTGCCAAATTTCACATCCCCAGTCTAAAACAGAGGATTTTACATCTTTCCAAAGATGGTTTCTTAGGATGTTTGGCCACAGGCAACACCAGTATTTTTCCCCTGGCCTTGTTCTTGGAAGTGGCTGACCCATTTTGGCTGAAATTTCCCCAAGTCCAGGCTGAGGCAAATGCCTGGCAGAAAAAAAAATCTGCCTAAATGATCACATTTTGGCACTGCTACAAGCAATGAGAAGCACAGCCTTATAATGGGAAGTATTGGGTGACCTCAATAACAAGCAGTATTGTCTACCCTGTCTACAACAAAATAATTAATTCTCATTAAGCTGCCCTCTTTGCCTTTGAAGAGGATTTCCAGACCCAAAAAACAAACAAACAAACAAATGAACAAACAAACAAAACAGAGAAAAGAAGGAAGCAATGGAATTAGCCAACCCCCTCTGGAATCAGTAACTCCAGATCTGTACAAAGGCATCTGGCCAGAGTGAGGAGAGGTGTTAAGTGCTGTGGTTAGGAGACCTCTGAACTCATCCAATAAACAAAAAAAGATCCTTGCTGCAGCTAAGGCTGATCAAGACATTTGTTGATGAGCAGTTTCAGAAGGAGCTCTTGGATAGTAGGGGAAAAGCAGAGGGAAGCAAGAGGAAAATATCAGCACTTCCAAAACACACAATCCTGGAGAGGGAAGAACAAGTAAGAATAGAGTGAATCAGCTAAAATCAGACCCAAATAGAGCTTCAATCTCAAATTAGATTGAGATCATTCCTGAAGTTTGGAACAATTTCACTCATATTTCTTTCTCTTTTTCTTTCCTCTTATGGTTATTCTGAATTTAGGCAACAGACATGCAGAAACACTACTGTCTGTAAAAGAGAAAAAAGGGAAAACCTCTTTTCAGGGCATTTGAGGCACCATTTTCATGTGTGCGCAGCGGGTAAGCAGTGTTCTCACATCAGGATTCTCCAGCTGTTCCCACTGGTACCATATTGATGTAGATCATTCCCAAACTCCCTTCAGTGGGGTGTAGATCCTGTCTGAAAGCAGAAGTAATCAAACTTTTGGAAACACTTCCCTTCGAAGCAGTGCATGAGGTTTGAGCAATCTGCAAAGCTACAGATAAGTATCTAAACTTGGGGGGTTAAGGAGACCCTGACCCTCTCAGTCAATGCATAAAACTGGTATGGGGACACCTAGGTAATATCCCTACTTCTGCTGCTGTTTTGGTAGGTACAAGTGATGCAAGACGACCTCCCTGACCAGCCAACATCTGTTATTGCTTCCCAGTTGGACTGGAAAACCTGGGCAACAGCCCTGACTAGTTATTTTCTGGAAATTCCTATCTGGGTTGTGCCAGAAGATCCCCCCTAGTTTGTCAAATTAAGACTGCTTTAGTGTCATCTGGTTCTGTCTGCGAGGCACGGTGACTTCATAGGCAGTGCGAGGCCTGGCGGCACTCAGCCCTTGATTGGAATGAAGTCCACAAGCCAAAAAGGTGCTTTTGTACAGTGAAATTATTTTCACGGAGCTTAAGTCAAGCAATGAAATATTCATAGGACACTAAAGCAGTGGGCTCACTGACTGCCTTGCTATGGGAATTCAATAATACTGGAGACAGCCTTAATTCAATATTCAAAAGGCCTCCTTCTCTTTCCAGCTCCTGGCTGTCTCTTTGGGTTCAGAGTTCCTTTCGGAAACCTCACTTTTATGCTCCAGCTCCATTAGTGTAGGAGAGGATGAAGGGCTGGATGGCAGAGAGGATAGAGAAGGAATGGAAATACCAGGATGGGGACCACACTCACAGGGCATGGGACCCCCACGCTGACCGTAGAGGCTTGGCCGAACAGTCTGAACGCCCCTTCCTAAAGACAAGTCTGCATTACCTTCTGGGGCTGGACCGCAGCTTATGCTCACACATGGCTGGTTTAGAGTCAGTTTGGGGCCAAGGGTTGTGTAACCGCGATGACACGGTCCTGTGCTCACACGAATAAACCTGCTAAGAATTAGTCTGCTTGGCTCAGCCGCACTGCCGTACTATGGGAATAAGTAATTTTTGCCTTGGCATCTATCCCGCAGAAAAGACCGTTGAGATGGAGCCGTTGTCCACCACTGCGGGCCAGCTAGCAGAAGCTCTGGGATGAGACTCTTGGGAGGTGTAAAATGCCGTGGCTGACCGGAACCCATGCCAGACGGGTGGTCTGTCCCCGGGGTGAGCGGAGAGATGCTGGCAGGACTCCAGCCAGCCACCGTGACGCTCCCATCTTGCCATGCAGTGGCTACCGCTCTGGATTTGTGTCCATGGAAGCAACCTGATCCCGTGGGACCCTGCCGGCCCTGTTGCAGAGGGCAAGCCTGGCCTTTCTTGCTGCTGCTGCCACGGGGCTGACATCCTGCACGGGTCCGCACTGCAGGCTGACAAATACAAGGACGTTCTCCAAGGCCTAGTGCTTACAGACTGCTCAGCAGACACACCTGTCACCTGCAGTTTTGGACAGCAGTGCTGTATAGGTATTGCAGCAGAGGGGAGTCTTAAAAGAGCAACAGCTTTCCAAACACTTAGCTGGGTTTTTTTTCCTCCGGGATCCTTCCCAGAGAGTATTAAAAGACAAACGATTTACTCCACAATGCACTGGCTATTTGATTCCTTTTGGCATCTCTCTGTCTTGAAATCCTAAAACAAATCGGTTTCAACCTTCAGAAAAGCTCTCCATTAACATTTGATCTTGTTGACCTCTTTTTATAGCCACTCTTAGAGCTAAATGAAAGCTGCCCGATGGCTCTTTTCCACGCTAAGGAAGGCACGCAGATGCCAGCTAGCAAGGGTGGCACAGCCCGGTCCCAGCCTCAGAGACCCACAGGGACCAAGAGAGAAGTGTTATCATGCATCAGCTTATCCCCCGGAGAGCACATGAGGGCCTGGAAGCTCCACGGGTACCCTCTGGAGCAGGCAGGAAAGATGGGTGATGAAGCTGGTGAGGAGCGTGCCCTCGGCCATGAGCTGCTCCCACCTCCAAGACGAGATGGGAGATCTCTGAAGGGAAAAGGAAAAACAAGTCCCTTTGCAAGGGCAGTGTGTGGGCGACTCGGTGCAGGCCAGCTCACGCTGGTGCCAGGCTGGCGAGGTGCCCTGGCTCCGGACGCCAGTGGCGTGTCCTGCAGGAGAGCGTGCCGCCCGCCTGCCTTCCTGCGCCTGGCAGATGCTTTCACACATCCTGGCCCAGCGTGGGCTTGGCCTGGGCACCCGGCCAGACTCCAGCATTGCTCTGCCGCGCCGCCTGCCCCTGCGCTTCCCACTGCGGGTGCTGCCTTCTCGGCCTCTCTGCCCACCTGGGCAGCAGCCGCTTCTCCCCTGCTCATCCAGCCATTCCCACACGTGCCAAGGTCGGGAATGCCCTTACTGCCCAGGGCATGGTGTGTGCAGGGCATTCCCTGGCCGAGCTGCCACCCTTGTTCCCCAGCTCCCTTGGGAGCAGATGGTGCCAATGAAGCTCCTGCTTTCTCCAAGCCAGGAGAACACATAGTGTTTACGCTGGGCAATTTTGGGGGATGTAACAGTGACGGAGGAAGGAATCTGTAGAGATGCCTAAGGCTGCCGCAGAGCTGCCAGCCACGTGCCCCAGGCAATGCTGGAAGGGCAGACACTGAGTAGCGCTCGCTTGCTGACAAGGAGGGAGGAAGACCTGGGAGCCATGCATGTCAGCCGCCCCGTGTACCCACATGGGGACACCAAGGAGCAGAGGACACCGTGGCTGAACCCAGTGCACAAACAATTGCTGCAGACTTCGCTCAGACTTGTCATGGGAAAAGCAAGAGGAGCTTCATCGGGGGGTCATTCATGGTATCCTGCTCAAACCAGCCCTGATTATGGTCCTGGGGTGGCCACTATGAGCACAGTCTAGACTAGACTATAAATTACCCTTGGCTGCTGCAGCTGGAACATCAGTTCCAGTTCCAGCTTTCTTGGTAACTACAACTAAAACCTCCTTACATGCCTTGAAATGGTTTGCTGTCCACAACACCATACTAACGGAGAGCCTCACATCATGGATATAGTGTGGCACATCACAACCTTGCCTTAAATACAGCTCCTGCTGCCCCAGCATCTGTCTATGTTAGTATGGGAGAATTGGGGCAGGTATTTTATCCCACTGAGATGTTTCATTGGAGGCAGGTGTTTAGGCATCAGAAATCAAGTTGTTTTGTGATGCATGGAACTGATGAAGCTTCATTTTCTTTGGGCTTTTTGTCTTATACTTCAATTCCAAGTTTTAGGCAACGCCCCAACAGAGGCTTTCTCTGTATTTGCGGTGTCAATAACATGGAACATTCACTCTTCCATGGCAATTCCAGCAGGCATCAGAATACAGGTAAGTGCAGGTTGATGGATCCAGCTGATACTAACACTGAGGGAAACGCACGCAGCTATTTGATGTGGGAAATGAGATTATGAACTAGGTTCAATAAGATTCCATGGGAAGTGTGTGACTGAGCAGGAC